>CM070651.1:14207006-14663218 GCA_036346575.1 Dendrocalamus sinicus | reverse complement strand
AGCAAAGGTAATTATATGAGTGAAGAGTGATATAGTAACAATGTAGCACACTAGCAATATGATATGAGTGATATAGCATAGTAATAGCCAACTACTGTGGTAAACTAGTAGCATTCATATGAATGAAATGGACTTTCCACTGATGACTGAGCCTCGAGTGGAGGAGATAGCCAAACGGACTCTCGACTGCTGCAGAGGCGCAGAGCAGCGACGAAGAAGTCGCACCACCGAGCAGAGGCGCGGGTGGGTCGAGGCCGGAGCCGATGGTGGCAAAGCAAGAGGCGGTGGTGGACTGTGAGACCAGAGCCGTAGCGTGGACTAGAGACCGAGCCGGCGCCTGAGATAGATCTCATGGATGCAACAGTGGCGCCAACTCTCTCCTCACTTTTCAAGCCGCGACTGAGACTTCCCAAAACCCCAACCCATGGTATGTCCCGACTCAAGTAGTCCTTGACTTTAACTTCCCCACAACCCCACCACCCCTATGGCGCCCACCGAGCGATGCCATAATGCCGCCACCAGACGCCTTGTCACCATATCACCACCATGGCGGCATGTGATACAACGAGGTCCATGCCGCTCGACGACATGCCCTTCAAGTCCGCTCACGATGATATGGCGACAAGATATCACCGATATCTTGATGCCTCAATAACCATGGCACTGTTGCCTACTTTCAGGCTAAGAGGTCTTCTAAATTACAAAGGTGGAAATTAACTTTTATAATGGAAACAAGGTATGTTGTCTTTATTTCTCGAAAAGAGAATCGTGGTGTAAAGCACATCGCCTTGCAACTAATCAGTAAAACTTTTCCCTAGCTAATACACTTCTTTTATTTTTCTTTATTTGTGTAAATAGTTTTGGACAAGCTTCGATTTACTTAAAATTTTTCTACACTCGTGACTTTGTCGCTTATTAAGTAGTTATATCCTTTGCTATTTCTACTTAAAATATGTTATGAACTAAATCTCATGGAGTTACAAGTTAGAAGTTAATAAAGTTCTAGTGCCAACTTGCTAATAAATATGTTAGCATGATAGGCAATTGCTAAATTTACATAACTACACTTTGTAGAACCAACTAATACATACAAAAAAATTATATTATATGATATAAGAGTGGGGTGGCCCTCCGACCGCATTTACGTGCACCTTGCAGGAGCATAGCCGGGTTAAAGTGAGCACCTCGCCTGTGTGGAGGCGCAGAGAGATATAGGACCTCTTCTTTTCAGCTTCTATAAGTTGACTTTCAACTTTTCTATGGTAACTAGTTTTAAATGGAGTGTCTTTTAAGATGGAATCTATAAGTTGATTGTAATACACACTATAACGACTTTACTTATATCGCATAAAACCGCACGTGGTTTTTACTACTTGCACTTCTCTCATGAATAGCCTAAATGGGTCAGGGGCGTAGGAGATCTAAGACCTCTTCTTTCAGCTTCAAAAGCTAATTTTCAACTTTTTTTACTCAAGAACTAGCTTTAAATGGAGTATCTTTCAAGGCAGAGTCCACAAGTTGATTATAATACATATTGTAATGACTTTATTTATATCGTGACAAAATCATGACGCGAAGTTTTTACTAATCGTGATTCTCTAATGAATAGCCTAAAAGTCATAAACCATAGTTTCAATATAAAAAGAACAACCCTTGATCTCTACACAAATATTCCATGATTTTCATGTGCCTCGTGCCCTCATCACGCTTATACACATTTTGCATGTAACAAAAGTGTTGACTTTTTGTAGGGAAATGTTGACATTTCAATAACTTAGATATTGTTGAGGAACTGTCACTGGTCACCCAATTTAATCGATTCCTCTCCTATGCAAATAGACAAATCAATCATGTAAGACACATTTAGTAGATTGGAAACACAGAGTTTGGGGAGAACTTTTGGTCTTTCTTTATTGCTTTCTTTCACACGCTACTAAAAATTACCAATGGGACTCCTATTTATAGCCAAGTGGTGAGGTGCCCACCATGGGCCAAGGCTTCAAGTCTGTGCCTGTGTTTCTAACACTCCCTTGGGCACTCATCCAACATATTCATGCCTCATCAAAATTCCATAAAACCAAAGTGGGAAAATTTGGAGAAAGAGTGCATGATACATGTTATGTCATGCTGTATGAATTGCCTCATTAAAAATCTTGGTCAAACTTCAGAAAATTCGTCAAGGGAAAAAGAGTACAATCCACCCAATTTCATCTAATCTTCAGATTTATTCTTTGGTACTTGATCTTCGTGATCAAGTTTTAGTAACGAGCTTGAGAAAATCTCCCTAAATTCTGCACTTCTAAGTCTCATCATTCCACCTCGACGCATATTTCAAAACCAGATACTAGAGTAACTTAGTGAACAAATATGCAAGATTTTCACATGACTTAGTATGCACTTTTTAATTGTGTCTATCTTTTGCAATTCATGAGCGTAGAAGAACTTCTGTTGATATTCTTTGGGAGATGACTCTCACGAGTCTGCCTGCACTTGTGCAACATAAGTCGATTATCTTTATAGATAATTATAGGAGCTTGCATGATATTCAGCCCACATGATCAGCTGGATGTGGTGAATCATTCGTTGGAGCCAAATACATTCTCGCTATGCTTCAAGCGCGCTTATGATTTCTCGAGAGGTTCATCAAGTCGCTACAAGATTTTGCTTTGACGATTTCTATGAAATTACAGCTCAACCACACGAGAATACATAGCTCGCTTATGACCTTTACTTGTATGTGGTCCGATTGTACCTAGCATTTGCATAGCCATTATATTCAAGTCTTGGTCCTTTCTATAGAATAACCCAAGATCCTTACTTCCTTGGATGTATCTAAGATGTCCTTTATTCTCCGCCAATGCCTTTTGGTAGGTTCCGTGACTATGCCTTGCTAATAGATTTACAAAGAAATGCAATGTCCGGTCTAGTGCACTTGCTAAATACATAAGTGCTCCTACTGCACTTAAGTATGGGAATTTCTTGTCCCAAGACATAATCCTCCTCTTCCTAGGTCGGTATGGATCCTTATCTTGTTGTAAGGATCTCCGATCATTGGTACTTTCGATGGGTATGCCTTCTCAAAGCCAACCTTTCTAACACCTTCCGCGAGGCTAATTGATGTACTAATATTCCTTCAGGGACATGCTCGAGCTGCAAGTCTAAGCAATATTTGGTTTTACCCAAATCTTTCATTTCAAATTCGACTCCAAGTAAGAACTTGCTTCTTTATATCTTCTATGGTCCCGATGATATTCAGGGATTATCTACATATATTGAGATTATATAGAATCCATTCGGGATCAAGCCGATAAATACATAGGGATAATCTTCATTGTTCGCTTAGCATTTCTTACATAGAAAGTCGCTTAAGCAATTAAACCACATGTCTCGCTCGTTACTTAAGTCTATACAAGATTTCCGATTTTCACATCTGCATATATTTCTATTTGCTCTATCTTGTTTTAGAACAGGATACCTTCAAGTATCTTTATATAAATTTTCAACCTAAGTTTCTATAAAGGTATGCGCTACTACATCCATCAATTTTATTTCTAAGTTCAGATTTATCGCCATTGAGATTAAGTATCTAAAGGTGATTCCACTCAAGACTAGGGAAAACGCTTCTTCATAATCAACTGGACGTTGAGTGAAACATTGTGAAACAAGCCTTGCTTTTTATATCTTACAACTTCATTTCTTTCATTTCTTCAACAAATACCCACTTATACCCTACAAACATAATACATGGGGAGGCGTGCACTTATAGGCCTAAACACCTCTTTTTGTTCGAGATAATAATTAAGTTTCTATTTCCTTCTTCCAATCTCCCCAACTGATCTTTTTCTTACATTCAGCGAAAGCGATGCTCTGGATCAAGATCAATGATTGTGGTAATTTTCTTTGCAAAGTAGATATCAACATTGGTTGTTGTCCTATTCATGGATTCTCCTGCAAGCACATAGTTTATAGCTATTTCACCATGAGTTGATTCTTCTTGTGTTTACTTGCTCACCGCTCCTTCCAGCCATGCGATAAGTCTCTTTAGTGTTCCATCCGATGTGGCGCACACATCCATGCTGATTTCTCCTCCATGGGAATGTTCAATCTGTATGCTCTTTTCAAGGTGTCATACTGGTGGTGGGTCTCAACTAGCTCCCTTCTTATTCTAAGGAACTTCTTGATTAGTCATGCAAGTCCTTCTTACCTTTTTCACTGTGCATCCCTAATTACTTAGGGTTCGAAATGGAGTTCTCATCCTTTATTCTCGAGGCCTTTGGACGGGATTAGAGATATCTTTAACTTTCTTTGGTATTTCAACCTCTCTGTGTATTATGCGTGTGCACATGCGACTTGGTCACGCCTTTAAATCACTAAAATGGTTAGGCAGCTTGGTTTGCTAATGCTTACAAATCTGACTTCTATTTGTTTCACTAGTGCGCGTCATGTGCATAGATTCCCGTGGTTTGCCTCGTAATTTTCCGATATTTTTCATCAAGGGATTGATTTTCCCTAACGTTGGAAAATTATCCTCATCAAATACGCAATCAAGCGCAATATGCAAATCTGTCTTGGGTTCTAAATACCGATTATGGATGCTATCTCATAACCAACGATATCTCAATCTTTTGAGAGGACCCAATGCAGTACACTTTGGAGGGTATGGGTAAATAAACTTTGCATCCAAACCTTCGAGATGAGAAATTTTCTAGCATCGACTTTTCGCTAGTTGCATAGGTGAATGGATGTTGTAGCCCGATGGTCTAAAGTTGATGAGAGTTGTCGCATACAGACTCGCATGTCCTCAACATGTAGCCGGTAAATTACAATTCTACAAAAGTGGTCGGGCAATAAATTTAATTCTATTGATTAATGCCTCGCTAGTCTAGTCCGGTGTGGACATGCGACATCAATGCTCAACTGTAATTTCATTGCCATACAATAATCATCAAATGCTTTTGAAGTAAATTCTCCGCATTGTCCATTCGATGGACTTATGTGATAATCAGAGAAAATATTTCTAATACAAATTATCTCATGTAGATCGCCTTATGAAAGCATGGTTTCTCAGACATTTATACATACGCGCGACCATTTCGAGGAAGCATCAATGTGCACCATGAAATATTTAAATGACCGATAGTGGTCGATGGGACTACAATGTCTCCTTGAATGTGTTCCAGAAAGTAGGGACTTTATCCTTCACTTTCGTGAGTAGAAGGTCTAATAATTAATTTTCCTGGCACATGCGAGGCACACAAAATTTTCATGATTTGGGAAATTATTTACATTAATATTGTATCCATATGAATTGTTAATTATATTTCTCATCATCCTAAGACTGGTGGCCTAATGTCATGCTAGAGACAGTAAAAGTTCAGAGCTTCTAAATATTATTTTCGTGGCAATATAGGCTACATGTGCCTTAATGTTAGTGTAGTATAGCCCATTCTAATGAAGGAAGTTTTCTAATACCCTTTTTCATTTGCTTCATGCTTCATAATGAGCAGTATTCTTTACCATACTCTTCTTCACTTAACATGGAACTAAGTAGCGTAAATATCCTTGAAACTTAGGAGAATTCTAGTCGATTCTGGGACAATAAGGTTTCTTGAATGACCAAAGTTGTGCCCATTGGGAGTATAATTGTGGCTCTTTCTAAACATATTATAAAGCATCGCTAATGACGATTGTTGTAAGGCTACACAAGATTCTTACTAATCAACTGAAAGAATTTTATCTTTTTAAAATGGTATTCGTTGTTTCGCTATCGCTAAACACACTTCCTCCATAGTTACACACGTGTTCTAATATAAAGTATTTTACTAATATGTAGTAGAAGGCAATCAACACATAAATAAAATGCTTCAATATCGTAACATATCATGCCATTATAAACTGAATAAATGAATGAATTATTCAATGTCATCCAACCATCACGAGAAAATAAAATTGTTTGAGTACCATCCATGCAAATCCTAACTTATTCCTTCCACACATAAAGTAAATGACAATTAAAGTCTAAATGCATTCTGTGTATTAGACTGAATCTGCTAAGAAGTCAGTGACTTTGGTTGCTATCTTTCGGGGTGATATGCTCTTCCGAGAAACATGTCGACAGCAGCCGCAATGTCAAAAGGGTGCTACGCTGCTGTAATGGTTTCAATCTCCATCGGCCGCAGCTGCTTAGAACTCTCCCCCTCAACGTAAGCAAAGTAGGTTTTATGCTACCCTTGCCATCCTTCTTCGAGGTTGGAAGGCATCGATGACATGTTGCGTTTTACAAATCCACAACCAATGCCCCACTTGCCCGCACTTGTAGCAGATTGGTCTTGCTAACCATAGAGCTTGTCGTCCCGCTTTGGCTTGCTTGCCTTATTCTCACGTGGAGCATCCGACTTGCCTTTCTAGGTCAGCGCCTTACCCTTTCTTCCCATTTTCTTCATTATAAGGTTTCGCACCTTGTAGCTCCCGGCATTAGCTTCACGCCGAGAGAAGATCTCGTGTGACTATGTGACATAGTTCTTGCGGAGAACTTCATCCTAAGCCTCGCAATCTGCATCATATCAATCAATTTAGCATACTTCTTATAGCCGTCTTGATGATAGTTGCATGCATCGCATCGCATTGGGGTGGAAGGTGGATAGGTCTTCAATCTTCTCGCTCATCTCGTGATCTACTTGCACAAAGTTGAAGATTGGTCCAAATTTTGTGCAGAGCGGAATTGTACTCCTCGACCATTTTTGAAATCAGCAAACCTCAGTCGGATCCAATCTTACTCTGCCTGAGGAAGGATGGTGTACTTTAGCCTCTCGAACCGCTTCTTGAGTGCAGTTCATAATGCTAGCGTGCTCTTCTCTGCCATGTATTCATTCTTGAGAGTAAGACAGAGATGGTGCCTGAGGAAGTGAAGTGTCTGATCATTTTCCTCAGGGGTGGGTTGGCATCCTGCGGTGTACCAATCCCAATGGCAACGCAGAGCTTCTTGGCTCCAAGTACTATCTCAACATTGGAAGCCCAAGTCAAGTAGTTTTGGCCATATTGGGCCAACTCCTTGAACTCGCAGTTCGTGATACTTGCATCTACATGTGTATGAAAGAAATATATAAGTTTGCTGCCAGTAAACATGCATAGATTTGCTGCATGTAAAATAGACAAAAGTACAAAAGATTCTCATAATGTTCCTGAATTTTCTATAACTTTTACTGTTAATTTCGGTGATTAAAGGCAATTTAAATAATTACGATTAATCAAAATAGTAAATAAATACAGAAAACATAGAAAATAATAATGCCAGTACTAAACATGCTTTAATGCTAAAATAATTCAAAATTTGAATTCCCAAGGCCCTTTTATGCCGAATATAAATTTTCAGTGAATTCTGCAATTTCTGAGGGCCTAGACGCAAATTTTGAATTCAAAGAAAATTTTTGCATAATTTTCTGATTTTTTTGAGGGCCTTTTTGCAAAATCCAGGATTCGACTGAAAATTCTGAGGACCCTCCCATAATTTCCAGAATTCAGAGAGCATTTTTGCAAATTTACCAGTTCCCCCTCCGGGTCGAGTCTCCGGCCCATTTTTTCGGCCCATTGCCGACTAGCTCAAAACGGGAGGGGTAGGGTTTTCCTGTCGGACCTCGGATTAGCAAACTCAGATCCTCCGTGATTCCACCGCACTATTCCCTGGATCAGTAGATAGTGCTCACAGCATACATTATCAGATATCAAAACATATCATGCGAAAGCGTAAATAATACAAAGAATACTTACTCATGGGCCTAGTTAGGCCAAAAATGATAAAATACAAAGCAGCAGAAACTTCACACAGTGGGACCCGCAGACTTACCCACAAAGCACCAACTGGTTCGCGACCTAGTCCATGGCCTCATCGCCTTCCACTCGCGCGACCCTTTTAGGCATCGCAGGCTTGACTTTATTCCCTTCTCGATCAATGATAGTAATTAAGCAAAGAGTGAGTACGATGGTACTCAAGAAGCCACCACACAGATGCAATAATAATAGATGCAAGGTCACAAAAGGGGGCTTGAGGTTCTTTTATTTGCTTAATGCGATATTTGCAATAATCATAATTAAAATTCCTAAGACTTGGCATTTTATAAACATGCTTTAAAGAGTTTGAAATCGTGCAACAAATATAGCGGTGTCGGTTCCATCCATCGATTACATGGTTCCATCCACCTATGCTAGCTTTTAATCATTATGCCAATTTCATATTATCAATCTTCACGAGTACGCCCTCCGTAAAAATTCAAAATCATAGTACATCCCTCCGATAGGTTTCTGTCCCACCCACAAAGGTTTTTAAAATAGAACTAACTCGAGGAGAATCCCATGTCCGCCTTGACCGTGGGCATGGCTATTTGAATAGTTTATTCTCTACGTAGATTGTACACTTTACCCACAAGAGACGATCCGCCGTTGCTCCACACGATTCCTTAGTCATGCGTTGAGTAGATCATCACAATAACCTTTCAAAATATCTAGCCCTTTCGTCATCTCACCTTATGGGCTGCTCCCACTTGCGGTGGGTCCCATACTTTGCACGGGATGTAACCACGAAACTAGCGCCCGACTCCACTCTCCATAACGCTAGCACTACTGGAAACGCCACCATCCTCTCGTTGTCCCTTTAGGCCTTCCTTTGCCCTTGCAGCGCTCCTTTCCACTACCGGTGAGATGAGTTCCGGGTTCGATAGATTTACTTAGTCAAGTTGCAATTTGCGCACTTGTGGTCGCATCGTTGTACACGAAGATGTCATCACAGATTAAGTCCTTAATGCGTCTGGGCGGTTCAATCCACAATCCAATGTGCTACTTCCACACCCACCACTCTTACCACCCGCCCAGACAGGTATAGCATGTTTTAAGGGTTTTGAGAAGCATAAAATAAGTAGTCATAAAGTATTCAGCCATGTACATCCCGTGACTGTCCCAAACAAGTTCTTATGTTTTTGAAGATTGATGATCAGGGCAACTAGCGCCCTGGACTTTGACAAGACTAGCATGGCATTTAATATGACTTATAGCTAGTAAAGATTATCTTTAATTTCTATGGCGACAAGGATCAGGTGATTCAAGTGTCAAGAAAGGGCATATTAGATTTAATACAACATCAAGTTGGCATGTAGCTACCTTAATCTTTGACATACATTTGCATAATAAATTAGGCATGCAAGTTGATAATTTAAAGAAACATAATTTTGCATAAAATGTAGGATCAATATGATCAAAGTGATGACTTGCCTTGCTTGGTGTACCATGGCCTTGATTGACCTAAGTCAAAGCCCCGTTGAGTGATCTTAACTTCCTAGTCATCGCTTACCCGAAGTCTTGATCTTGTTCAATCGTCGCTCGCTGAGTCTTCGATTCTAATACGCAAAGAAAAGAAAGACCAAATAAATCCAAACACTTTAAAATGCCCAATTTAGTTTAAAATATATATTTGTTACAATTTGAGAATGGAAGGATGATTCGGATTAGTGTGCCGTGAACACAATGTAGATGAATTGGGCAAAGGAGTGAGGTGGCCGAGTAGCTTTACCGTGAGGAAAATCTTAGAATAGTGAGGGGTCAAAAGGGAAGATGTATCTTATCTGAGATAGTAAAGAGGAACAGAACCTTGTAATTCTTGGATGCGGAAGTTTTACAGAGATGAGTATAATTTTAATTACTCGTAACTTTGATATTTCATGTAAGCAGACTTATATGAGATTACAATAGTCATCTTAATGAACCATTCTTCTTAATAGTTTAAATCGAGTATGGATTTGGTCATTTTAGTCAAATTTGATTATTCGCTTAATTAACAAAATTATTGGAAATAGCCAAATATGCGATTTCCGAGGAAGGAGAGTTGTGAATTGATAGAAATCTACTTGATAGAGTTATTTCTTTTATTATTAATTACTTTTGACCATTAGATTTTTAAATCCTGAGATAATGATTGGAGATTTGGGTACGAGACAAAGATTAGAGATCGCTTCTCTTGATGAGGAATTCTTAATCGTAGGCACTCGTTATTTTAAATATTAGCATTTTAAGAGGAATGTTAAGGTCTTTACCACAAATATTTTAAGTGCTTCGTGAAAAGATAGATTCCATAATTTTAGGGACGAGTAAACCACACTTGATATTTTATGTGGCTTGCCAATGATTAGTTTAAGCACTATTAAGAGAGATGACATGATTTTAGAGATAAGCATTATTACTCTTGATATTTTATGTGGCATCCTCGTGATTCTTGATAGATAAATTTTTATTAAGTGAGGTAAATTTTTGAAATGTTATAATGGATGCATGTATTCAAATCATTATTTTAATTATCTTTGTGGCTATTTTCTTAGCTATCATGGATTTAGTCAGATAAAATGGGTATGAATCTTTTATCAAGTTTCTCCACCAAATCTTTTAACCATATTATTATTATTATTATTATTATTATTATTATTATTATTATTATTATTATTATTATTATTATTATTATTATTATTATTATTATAAGATTAGTTTCTTGTAAATCTCGATAATGATAAAATAGTTCATGTCATAGATTTAGCTTGATTAATCTTGTACATGAGGATTAACTTATTAATCATGATTGGCATAAAATTTACAAATGCGAAGTTGTTAATTTAATTGTATAAATCTTTTTATTAAGAATTCATAAATAATTCCTTATTCTTAGTCTCATGCATAATGTGTCTTTGCATGCAATTAATCAATCTTAAATTTTTAATTTCATTTCATAACCTTGTAGTTAAATCTCACAATTAAATTAATATTCCATTTTTATTTACAAATCATATTCTAAGATTGATCTGGGAAAGATGCAAGTGATACACATTAGCTAGATGTTAATCTTTAGTGGGGCCCACATGTCACACCAGAGGGAGACAACAGAAATGAGGGCGCTGTCTTCGGTTGGGAACCAGCACAGAGCAAAGGCCGAACAGGGAGGGAGACGCCGGATGGGTGGCGGCGTCGCCGGCGGGAGCGGCCAGGGAGGCAAAGGCGACCGGCAAGATGGAATCCCCGAGCGACGAGGAGGCTCTGTGGCACCGGCGCCACCGGGTGGTGCCACGGCAGAGTCATGCGGCGCCCAGCGCCGACGCGTGAGGAGGAAGGCGCGGCGGCGGAGGAGAGGGGGAAAGAAGGGAGGCGCGCGAAGCATGAGCGAGGCACGGAAACTCACCGAATGGTTGAAGTGGCCGAGGACGCCAAGACGCCGGCGACGCGGCGATGCGCGGCAGTGGCTGGTCGCCGTGGCGGGAAGCTTAAGGCGGAGGGCGGCGCCAACCACGGTGGCCGACACCGAGGGGCAGCTCCCGCCGCGAGGAATCTGGCCGTGAGCGACCATGAGGAGGCGCGCGAAACGCGACGGCCGCCGAAATGGGAGAAGCGCGATGGGAAGAAAAGCAAGGATTCGCGGCTTTTATAAAGGGCGGGAAGGGGAGGCCATTCCACCGGTGCGTGCGCGCAGTGGGGAGTGGTGCCGCATGGCGAGGCGACGGTAGGCGGGCGGCGCAAAGCGGTATGGCGACAGCGCGATGAGCAGACGTGACATGGAAACCAGGGCGTGGCGCAAAACTAGGCGAGTTGGGTGATATCGGGCGAGCGAAGCGCGCAGCCGGGCGGCTTTGCCGAGAGTGACGCGCTGGGGAGGCGGCGCGCCGACGAGCCGAGAACAGGGAGGAGGAAGGGGACTGGTCGGCCGGGCCAGAAAGATGACGCCGCACAAAGGGGAAGAAAGGAGCTAGCCGGGCTGAGGAGGAGAAAAAAAGAAAACAGTTTGGGAGAAGAATAGATGAGCGGTTGGGCCAGGAGGAGAAACGGGCCAGGCCCAAACTTTGAGAAGGTAATTTTCTGAATTTTTAAATTTCAGGTCTAGATTTGTGAGTAGATTTGAAGTTGAAAACTTGGTTCCAATTTTGGATATCAACATTTTGATTTTTAAAATTGTTCGAACTCTGAGAAATACTTCTTAATTTTCCAAATTTGAATTTTCGGATACAAAAATTAGATGGAAGGGTTTTATATTGATTTTCGATTTCTATTATTGGCCTTGAATGACTAGATTTAAATTTTAAAATTTGAATTTAATACTCCCAAGGAGTTTTGGATTTTCTCAATTTTAAACATTAAATTTTGGCTCTTGATCCCAAGGTCTTGATTTTCATTGATCAGGCTTTTTGGCAAGACATCAAATCGAGACCTTTGAAATACGCCAAAAACTTTTGAGAACACAAGAAAAACGATTAAAAGATTTTTAAATTTTTTTGAAAATACACTAGCTCCCTAATTGGGATGTTACATTTCCCTACCCCAGTTCTTCTCGTGGCGCGCAACCTTAGCAATGCCTGGGCGGGCGCGAGGCGAGGCGGTCGACCTCACGGCGAGCTTCTTGGCACTCGAGGAGCATCCGGCAAGGGTTCGTGGCCGAGCAGCGGATCGGAGCTCGTGGCGGCTAGGAGCTCGCCGCGCCGAAGTCTCGAGCGCGCGGCGCATGCGTATGCAGCCTTTCGTGGTTGGCGGCGTGCGGGCGGTCTTGGCGCCATGCGGGGTTGCCGCGATGGCACAAGAACTGGCGCGCCGGCCGCGAGCCGCAAGGCGGGGTTGGCAAAGACGGCAGGGAGCGAGGCGGCGGCGTCGGCGCCGCGGGCCACCCGCGACGCAGAGCTGGCAGGTGGCGCCGCGCCATACGGCCGACGACGCAGCGCGGGCGCCGAGGCGACAGCCGAGCGGTCATGCGAGGCCGACGCAGCGCGAGACCGGCGCGCAGACGGGACCGATTCACCGAGCGATTCGTGCCGATAACGTGTTGAGGAACCGCTGCAGGTGAGTCCAATCCGATCATTCTTCTATGTAAAAGACAGATCAATCACGTAAGACGCAAATAGTAAATTGAAAATACAAAGATAGGAAGAGAACTCTTGGTCTTTCTTTATTATTTTCTCTTTTATATATGTGTATAAAATAGCCAATAAAATTTTCTATTTATAGGCTACTAATAAGATACCCTCATACGAGGCTTTGAGCCCATTCTCGGGTTTTCTAGCAGATATTACAGCACGCTCGCCATCCGCCGATCCACGAGTTCTGCGTCCGCTTGTGCAAGATAGCGATGTCTGGAGTAAAGGTAGTAGCGACCTCCCAACCGAATCACCTGCTACAACACCAACTCGGCAACTCCCCATCAAACGGACCCAACGCTTAACGACGCGGCCTTCTCCTCCTCTCCGCCTCCGCCCCTCGCCGCCGCTCAGGCCATGCGCATCTTCGTGCTCTCCGGCCAGAGCAACATGGCCGGCCGCGGCGGCGTGCACCGCCGGCGCTGGGACGGCGTCGTGCCGCCGGAGTGCGCGCCCTGCCCTCCATCCTCCGCCTCTCCGCCGCGCTCGAGTGGGAGGAGGCCCGGGAGCCGCTGCACGCCGACATCGACACGGCCAAGACCTGCGGCGTCGGACCGGGATGGCCTTCGCGCGCGCCGTGCTCCCGCGGCTGGAGCCCCCGGCGCTGGGGTCGGGCTCGTGCCGTGCGCCGTCGGCGGCACGGCCATCCGGGAGTGGGCCGCGGGGAGCGCCTGTACGACCAGATGGTGCGGCGGGCGCGCGCCGCTGCCGAGTGCGGCGAGATCGAGGCCGTGCTGTGGTACCAGGAGAGAGCGACGCGGAGTCTGACGCCGACGCGGCGGCATATCAGGGGAACGTGGAGAGGCTGATCGCCAATGTCAGGGCGGATCTTGGGATGCCGCAGCTGCCATTCATTCAGGTGATCCTCGCGTCCCGAACTAGGTGTAATTTGTGTGGATTCTTGACATGGTTGTTGTAGTCTTGTACGATCTTTGTCGTTAATTAGAATTGGGCAAACATGTGATGCAGTTGAACTCCATTTATAATCTCTTCATTACAATAACAAGTGAACCATTACCCCCAACCACAGAATAAAGTTATGGGAACCCCTGCGCACCAAAATTACATTATAAAGTTATATTCAAGTTAATCGGCTGCTGGATTCTATTATCGACTTCAAAAGGTGCCAGCTTCTAGAATGATGCAGTGTTGTTTTTTAAGAGCAACTCTGATTAGAATCAATTCCTATTTTATGTCGGACTGCCAACTAAAGTTGATTCCAACCCTTTTCTTTTGGAGCACGATAATTTCTTTAAAATTGAGCTTCACCTGTTCCCATCTGGAGTGCATCGATACATGTTTTAAGTGGATTCCATGTGTTGTACCTAATTGTGCCAAATGAATTTGTTCATTCTTAAGTGGATTCTATATGCAGTATACATAAAACTAGTGTGGGAATAACAATATTTATATCTACTAATTGGAGGCTCCTCCAGGAGCCCCCCACATTAACCCTAGAGGGTAAAAGGCTAGAAATTCCACATTAATTAAGAAAATAATTGGAGGCTCCTCCAGGAGCCCCCACATTAATCCTAGAGGGTAAAATGCTAGAAATCCCCACATTAATTAGAGAAATAGAAAAGGCTAGAAATTCCCACATTAATCAACATCCTGGTCATCCAGTTTTTTTTAAGTTGATTGGCACAGATTCAATTCGTGTATGTATGCATGCTATCTGCATGGTGCCGTAAAAGAGATATAATTGGAGTACTTAAACTGAACATACATGGATGGCATCGTACAACATATATGGAATCCCTTTCAATTGATGGATGGAAGTAGGCAACTATTCTGAAAAGGACTTGATAAACCAAACCATGCCACAGCCGGACATGTAGGAGTGAACTACAAAAAGTACTAGCAATTGCATGGCATGCATCATGCCTTACTTGCATTACTGTACACATGATGGGAATAGTTCATCATGAAAAATAAAAGGAGGTTTTAAAAATCCTAAATAAGTCACATAAAAGACAGCTATACATTTACACGTAGGATGAAAAAAACAAGGGCATGCCAATTGCAGCAGCTGCTAAGTGCATTGTCATGGAAATCTCATAACGAACTGCTGGAATACCCAGGAAAACACAAGGAAACAAATTCTAAGGGATTGGAAATGAGAAAGAAACAAAAATAAATAATGATATTCCAAAATTAAATAGAACAAATAAGTAGTTCATTAATTCCTACTTGTTGCACTGCGGTATGCCACAAGCCTGTTCAGCTGTGCTTGTGCGTGTTAGTTGACATTGAAAAGATCTAAGCACGTGTCTGATCACATTTTGCTTTATCTTGAGTTTTAGGCATTCAATAAGCTTGGTGCAGTTAAAGGTGCAGCCTTATCTATATTCTGTTCTTATGAATTCGTGTGAGCTTTGAGGAGTTTGCATGGTTGGATCACAAGGGTGAAAAAAAAACTATTTTCACTTGAGCGGCGGCGGCTGGGAGGCGAAGGGGTCAGGGCTGGGGGCGACGCAACGCAGCGGTGGCCGGGAGACCTGGGGTTGAGCCCATGTGGACGCAGCGGTGGCAGGGTAAGCTGAGGCAACGAGGAGGGCGCTGGGTCCATCAGCGGGAAGGCCAGATCGAGTGTGGGCGTCGGATCCGCGTGAGGCAGCTGGAGCAGTGGATGGCGGCGGCGTGAGCGAAGAGGCCCAGATTCGGGCTTGGCGGCGGCCGGGAGGCAGGCCGGTGGCGTCGTGGCATGGCTCGGGCGACTAGGAGGGAGCCGGATCCATGGCGGCAATCGCCGGATCCGAGGTGGCAGCGGCTGGATTCGTGGCGGCGATCGCCGGATCTTTGGCGCTGCGCGCCGAATCCGGCGGCAGCACCGGATTCGCAAGAGGCGCGTGAGCGCACGCGCTAGATCCACGTAAGGAGGGTCGAAGGCGGCCGGATCCGGCGTGGACCAGGCCGGAGCTGGTTGGAGGCGAGCTCTCGATCTGGCGCGGGCTGCCAGCGGTGACTGGATCCAGTGCGGGCCAATGGCGCGGAGTATCGACGCAGGCTGAAGGCGGCCGGATCTGGCGCAGTCCGGCGGCATGGTGCGCGAAGGAGGTTAGAGGCAGTTGCAGCGGCCCGAGGTTGGATTTGCAACGGCGCGAAGGAGGCACGACCGGATCCGTACGGCGACGGCCCGGCGCGGGCTTTAGCGGCGCGCGACAACGGCCAGGAGGTGGCCGCCCTTGGGAGTGAAGCACACTTCTCTCGGGGGCAACAGCGATGGCGTGCGGCGGCTGGAGCTAGGTTCTAAAACCTGGGTTCTGATACCATGTTAATATGAAGAAAGCTTGTTGTATTGCAATAGCCCATAGGATATATATATAGTACAAAAGACGCACAAGGATCTAAAGCCTAGATAATAGGAAATGACCTAAATACCCTTAACAGAGAATAGTAGGGGAGAGCTCTACTGAAAATTATATTTTTTTTGTAATAGTAAGTTACAAAATAAAGTTCAAGAAAAGGATCCACAGGTATAAAAAAAATAAGCCACAGGGCCTAACTAACAAAATCTGACACAACAAAGTAAAATAGCTAATGGAAAACTGAAACATATGCACAATTCCCTACAAGTATTTAACGTGAAGATCGAAATGAACTAATACTCTGTTTTGCTTTCTTGAACAACCTTTAAGGCGCATAAAAAAGTGTCGTGTAAGTCCTGAATAATATGTAAGTAGATATTTAACCAATCCAACTAGGCAAAAGCTTCAACCATCTGTTGGGAGGGCTTTAGCCTTCAACCCAGGGATAAAAATCTCAGCGGTTACTGGCTCGGTTAGCAGAAATCCCGGTGGGTACCAGGAAGGAAAAACCGGCTGAAATCCCGGTGGTTACAAATACACTTTCTAGGTTGGTTTAGGTCTTTTTTGTGCTAGATTACCTATTGTATGAACTAAACATGCATAAATATGATAATCCTAATATTTTGTGCTAGTTTTTCTCTAGCTTTTCCTGGTTTTTAGCGGGTTTTCAGTTTTTAAGCTGCCCAGTTTTCCTATTTTAAAATCGCCCAAATTCAAAATTTGATTCGTGAATTTTAACTGGTTTTTCCTAGGATTTCGGTAGCTAGCTGGTTACCATTACCGACCGCCAACTAGGATTACCCCCCGTTCCGGGTTTTGTGTACCTGCTTCAACCAAGTTAAATCAGCAAGAAACAACCTTTTCCATCTATGTTTATTTGTAGCATGTTACTAATAATTTTTACATTGAGTACAGGAAAATTGCTTGATTTTAAACTAGTAAAGTAATATTTTACCTACCACTTAAAATTTTTGAACAAAGGTCTTTGAATTTGCTTGTATTCTCTAAACAAAATACGCTAATTGATTTCACTCTTTTTACAAACAAGATGTCATTTGCTGTGTTAATAGATCATCCTTTATGCCCCCTTGATATTATTTGCAATGTGGAGTACCATTTATCTCAAGATTATGTATGAAGTAAACAGGTTGCTCTTGCATCTGGGAATAGAAAGAACATTGAAAAAGTGAGGAAGGCTCAGCTTAGCGTTAACCTGCCCAATGTTGTAACTGTGGATGCAATTGGGCTGGCATTGAACGAAGATAATTTGCATCTTACCACCGAATCTCAAGTAAAGCTTGAGAATTAATGGTAAGCTGGCAATGGGGGCTGAATCATGAATTTATAGTTTTAGCCATGTTATGTTTTCGTGCTACTGAATTAATGGTAAGCTGGCAACAATAAAATTTAACCTTTTCTTCTGACATAACTAGGAACTTCTGAGTTCTGACCATTTTTACTGTTTTTCAAAGGCTTCCCTTTTATTAACATGTTCCAAAGGAAAGTTATGCAATAAAAATGTATGTTACTTTTCTTTCTCATTTTCCTATTGCATTTATGAAATTCATCCGAGAACAGGACAGAAAATTAACACGAAAAACATTTTGTGGCCTCCACAAATATTGTTTCTTATTTCATTCCCAATTTTTGCAGGGTCTTCATATCTTCAATGCACAGTACATATGTTTGAAAAGGATACCCTGTTGCAAGACCATGTCTTGAGCATTTGACCATTGAAAGGTACTGTAACATTTCATACCGGAATAAACTGAAGACTGGAGCGAGTCAAAATCATGCATAAGGCAAACTTGCAAAAAGTTACCTGAATTTCTAAAAGTATGTACCGGTTTAAAGAAACTTCATAACGTTTGACCGGTTTTCTTGAAGTAGTAAAAAGGGTGTGACTTTTTCGCGCTTGCGTCTGCACTCTTCTGTTTTGCGCATTTGCACATTTCGTAATTTCTCAAAAACTTATACATATAGAACATGAAGGAGAGGAGGGCGATGAACATGTGAAGTGGTGGCGGCACAGATGCTACTACTAGACTAGGGCAAATTCCAGACAATTTCACAACTGAAATCCATCTTCACGGCAGCTTGCTTTACAACGAAGATATTGCTCATCTACATCTAACACCGATAAGCAAACTCACCATGTAGCAGCACCATTCGCAACACATAACCATTAATTGACATCAATTGATGGGCAAAGGATATATACCTTTAGCTACACTCCTGGAAGCATAAAATCTTTTGAACTGCGGTTTATAGCTGTGGCTGATGTCTTCATGCCCTAGCACGGGCGCTTGTGTGACGAACAAAATACCGATAAGTTGCATTGAAAAGATAATTTCAATAAGTCATTTCAAAAGACGATAGAAAAATTACCTCATTTGTTTGTTTGGAGGAAGTTATAAATCATAAACTGAAAAGAACATAACATATACATTATAAAATAAAGAAGTTGGTAGTGATAGTCTGCCTGCCATCTATCTCCCATATCTTGAGTTGGTGGGACCTTTGTGGATAATTATTTCATATGCACATGTAGCTTATGATAAGGTTATCTTTGTTCGGATATAAATTATGTATGCAACTTTAAGATGTAGGGATAATTATATTATGCATATTGGTTTTCTAAGTCTAGAAATTATGATATATTTATTTTTGAGATCTATTACAACATACACATATTGGTTGTAAGTTACAAGTTATGCGATTTTCATGTGAAAATATACGAATACGCGCGTGTGTGATTAGACAAAGCCCTTCTCATACCATCTCCATTTATATTCAAGTAGTAGTGAGAACTCTACCTTATAAATTGATCCTCTCCATTTTGATTTAGTATTATAGTAATAAATTATGTATATTTTAGAATTATAAGAAATGAATCTCACTCATGTGAACCTAATTCTAACAAAATAAAGACAAAGCTGCCACGTCAATTCTCCTTCCCGGGTAGGTCAGCTTCCATCGTCCATCGATCTAGCATCCCCTTGCCTGCATTCTACACACCAGCAAACAATTCTCAGTTTTGAAACCACGTCCCCACACACACACCAGATCTGAAATTTGTGAAATGTGTACTGCTTGAAAGCAAGCGGTACAACTAGAATACACAACGACCAGCAGCTAGATGAAGATGACAAACGGATTAAAATATGGGACGCAACACTAAATGAAAAATACTAGAACAAGAGGCTTGGATTTTTTGGTGGTTTTCAGGTTATTGGACTCTAGGACAGGAAACAAACAACTAGATGCAATATCTGAAAATTAAATCAATGGAATAATTTAGGGGTAACAAATCCTACCATATCAACATAAGCTCTCATACTAGATGGTAGGTACAAGCCGGTGGAGGGGATGGCTCCCAGGAGATTGTCCGGTCTTTATGTTGTAGGATCGGTGTTGGAGGATAACTAGTTACAAACAGCCGAGTAACTAGCTATGGATAGCCAAGGGTGGATGTGACCCGTGTGTGAGGGAGAGATGATTAGAAGCTTCAAGAACTCTGCCTGAACAATCATAGAAACACAAAGTGGAGCTATTCCACACAAACGTTCAGGAGCGTAGAGCACAAATTAGGTGAAACTAGAGGTTTCATATTGCAAATCTAAGAGAACTCACGAGAACAACTCTCAAGTTGCCGCAGTTTTAGTATGTGTGAATAATATCATCAAAACTTATGATAAGACCCTTGTATATAGGAACAACCTCCTAGTAAAGTGTGTGAACCGACCTTCGTGGTCATATGTGAAGTAGGCCAGCTGGTAAAGTCTGTTATGAGTGGAAATTGGAAAATTCTCGCACCCAGCCTTTTGACAACCTGGACAGCGGACACCAAATTGGCTATAACTTTGCTATACACCTCCAAATGATGCACCATTTATTGCATATGAGAATAGACTTCTCAAACATTCCAAAATGCTATGCCATGCACTCCGAATATGCCTAATTCATGTCAGTTTATCTGGGAAGTAGACGGTCAGGTTCACTCTGCTCCAGATTCGTCTTTGGTGAGGTTGGTGCTCAATTGTCCTCTCTAGTGTACCTAAACAGGCGATGATGTACATCGTTGAGGGTGTGATATCCTCATCCATGGGCAATGAGGGTTTCGATTACAAGACGATTAAACGCCAAGCTCGATCAAATACTAGCACAATTAGCCACCATGTACAACCACCTTGATAACCATGATGTGTGGCTCGTATGCCTGGAGGAGGCGTTGGTGTTTGGTGAGCAAGCCGGAGTGGAGGTCGTCAACACTACGACAACAAATGTAGTGGGTGCACTAGTCAACACATCGACGCTGCCCCCAGGGAAGGTGCCACCTTCAACATCATCACCACCGCCTCTAGAACTAGCACCACTACTGGTTTTGCCAGTGCCCCTACCGGCATCACATATGGAGGTGGCCTCAATGCTGCCGAAGATGCTGTGACATCTTCTTCGCGGCTGGGCGACTCCCTGCCTTCAAATATACGGAATGCGATGACTGCCTTGTACGGGATCGCGACATCATCGTGTCTCTCTCACCGTTGTCATGCTCTGCGGTAGGAAGGGCATTGCTGTTGGCTGTTGCCTTGCACCGGTTACCCACATCAGTGGCGACTTCCTCAAAGGCAAGTAGGGCTAAGGGCTTTGTTGATTTTATCTCACGCGATGAGGAGCCACCTGCATGCTTTGATGCCATCATTATACCACCTAGGGTTTTAACCGTGGCCACCACTATAGCTCGAGGGACAACCTGTCTCGCTGCCAGTGGTGTAATATTATGGATGTGGCAAGTAAGGCGAGTACCGCAGCATGTGAACAGTACATGTAATATTGTTCGTGTGGTTACTGTATCACACCTTCAATTAGTTGGAAGATTATCTCTTTAGTTGGTTAGCTGCTTGCGTATCTCTCATAGTTTGGCAATCGATCACGTTAGTTGTATAATTTTAGAATTCCTTGTTTAGAGAACATTCTTAGTGGTCAAGTCATATCTATCTATACAAAAGGATGTGATTGTATCAAATAAACAAAATTCTTTAGTATCCCTCTCGATCTTCTTCTCAACCGGGACTCAAAACCTTGGCGGCTACTTGGTCGGTCGATGGAAGGGTGAGCATTCTACCCTCAGCTCGGTCTTTGCACCCTTATCCAACCATGTCCATAACAGTTCTCTAGACTTTACATTCTATCAAAACAGCTTTTGCATATTTTAATTAATGCTTTTACAAATCATGAGGAACCCGCAGGTAACCAGCCAATATTTGGTTACCGGCCACTCATTTTGAATTCAAAATTTTGTGAGGTCTTTTCTCAGGAAGAAAAACCAGCAACCACCAGGAACTAGGTGCTTACCGGTACCGACCGAGGTCCTATTACCGTTTTTTATCCTTGCTCAGAGCCTTAGACCCTTAGTTAGCTTTTCTATGTTCGGATGTTGTACCTTGTGGTTGTTTTGCTATAAAATTTAGTAAAGTTCATTCTTTGTTTGAATATGGTTCATGTTCAGACTATCGGTTTCAGATTAGCTGCATGTTCAGATGTTGCTGTACACCATACTAAAGTAACTAATCTTTCTCTGCTCCTTCCTAATTACATGCTAATATAGATAGCAGGGAATTGGCTCTTTCTGTTCTGGTTTTGTCTCCAAATCATTCAGTTATTCGGTTGCCATTTTCACGGCTTGTAATCCGGCTCTTGCTATTGTATTGTAACTGATCTGGCAATACTTTATATACAAAGCACGACCAGCCTGATTGCCTTACCTTCTGTTCTTCCAGCTCAGAATTCCCTTCTCTACTTTTTCGTGGTATTAGAGCTAATACCCACTACTAGCATGACTACCTCTGGTTCTTCCTCTATTGCAATATCTTCCTCTAGCACCTCCATTCGACATAGGTCATCACATCAATCTCAAACTAACACAAGAGAATTACTTGGTTTGGAAAGCTTAGTTCCTGCCGTATCTTTGAAGTCATCAACTTCTAGGATACGTCAACGGCACTACTAAGTGCATGCCCTACGGCAACCATCGTCAAAACTGATGAGGCTGGCGCCACAATGACACTGCCGAATCTTGAGTGCACTACTCTCTATGCTCTCTAAGGAGTACTTGGTCATGTTCTCTTCCTGGAGACATCACAAGAGGTGTGGGATGCGTTGGAGACAATGTTCTCCTCACAATCTCACGCTCGATCGATGCAGCTGCGAGTGCAACTTACCAACATTATGAAGAAGGACATGACAGTCACAGAATACTTCAACAAGGTTAAAAGCCTTGCTAACACGTTGTCCTCGATTAGCCAACCACTCAAGGACAAGGAGGTGATCTCCTACCTTCTTGCCGACTAGACTCGAGTATGATCCACTGGTTACATCGATAACCACACGATGGACTCCATAACACTCAACACCATGTTTGCCCATCTGCTTAGCTATGAGATGCGGCTAGAAAACTGCTGGTCTGGTGTACAGATTGAGAAACATTCGGCACACTTCATTGGGCATGGCAACAGGGCCATGCTGCGCAATAGAGGACGTGGCAAAGGACAAGGTGGTGCCATCCTGCATTAGCACCAACAGTTGCGCCAACATCAAAACTAGCAGAGTGCTGGCAGGGGTGGATGACCTATCTGTCAACTCTGTGGCAGACAGGTCACATCACTACAAGGTGTTATTAGAGGTTCAATCATGCCTTCAAGGTTGATGACGAATGTATTGCTACTATTGCTATCACCACTCCAACGTACAACCTTGATCCAAGCTGGTACATTGATACCGAAGCCACCGATCATCTCACTAATGAGTTGAACAAGCTTGTCATTCTAACCGTACAAAGGGGAAAATAGCGAACGGTTCAGGTATGCATATACTTCATGTTGGCCATTCTAATCTACATACATCCTCACATTCCCTTCAACTAAAGAACATTCTTTATGTCCTGCAAGTCACTCATAATCTCTTCTTCATTCAAAAATTCACACGTGACAACAAATGTTCTTTTCGAGTTTTACCCTGATTTTTTCTGATCAAGGATCAGGATAAGAGGAAAGTTCTTCTTAAAGGTCAATGCTCTAGTGGCCTCTATAGTCTTGATGTCATTCCTCCAATCAAGTAAGGCCTCCACAGTAGTCTTTCATTTTCATTAGATCCAAACAAATCAATGTGTGATGCTTGTCAACAAGCAAAGAGTCATCAGCTTCCTTACTTTCCATAATGTTGCATCTGCTCCTCTTGAACTTGTGTATTAGGATGTTTGCAGCCCTGCCCAAACATCTTTTGGTGGTTTTAAATATTATGTGAGTTTTATTGATGCTTTTAGTCAATTTACTTGGCTTTATCTTCTCAAATCTAAAGTTGTTCTCTTTCGTAAATTCATTCAATTTCAACAACATGTTGAATGACTATTGGATAGAAAGATCATTCACTTGCAAACCGACTGGGAGGGGAATATAAAAAACTCAACTCCTTTCATGAAATTGGGATTGGGCATCATGTGTCATGTCCGCACACCCACCCATCAACAGAATGGTTCTGCCGAACAGAAACATCGACATGTAGTCAAAACAGGACTAGCTCTCCTTTCCCATGGACCGGTTCCTCTCTGTTTCTAGGACGCTGCATTCTCCTCAGTAGTCTTCCTCATCAACCGGTTCCCGAGTCAAGTTATTGGATGCAAAACCTGATTATTCCCTCCTTCAAGTGTTTGGGTGTGCCTGTTGGCCTCATCTTCGCCCTTATAACACCCATAAAGTTGCCTTTCGTTCTCAACAACGTGTGTTTATTGGGTATAGTAACCTTCACAAAGGTTACAAATGCCTTCACATCAAAACTGATTGAGTCTACATATCGAGAGACATTATCTTTGATGAGAAGGTTTTTTCATTCTCTCGGTGAAATCAAATGACTTCCTCAGCTCACATTGATCAATCACCCTTGCTTTTACCTTCACCATATTGTGGCCAACGTGGAGATTTTGTGCATATTTCTGCTGTTCCAACTGACGTGAATGCAGGTTAGGTTACCTCTCGAAGTCTTGTGCTACTTGCTACAGCGACGTGCTATAGTAGACTACCGAGAGCTGCTGCATGCTGCTGCAAACCTACCGTAGGATATAGCAGGGCTATCGCATGATTTTGATGTGGCAGCATCTTCATCTCCTGCTCCGACCAGTGCATCATTTTCTGCTGCTTCTGGATCAGTGGTGGTATCTGTTTCTGGGCATCCGATGCATACACGCCTCAAGGACAACATCCGTCGACCCAAGCAGAGGATGGATGGTACCATTACTTATTCGGTAGCTTGCGTGGCAGATGTGCCAACTGAACCATGCAACTATATTGATGCTCTTGCTCATCCGCACTGGAAGTTGGCCATGGACTTGAATATACTGCACTCCTAAAAAATGAGACATGGCATCTTGTGCCACAACGACCCAGGAAGGTCAAAAGTCAGGCAGATAGCACGGTGGAACGGTTCAAAGCATGCTCAGTAGCCAAGGGCTTTAAGTAGAGCTATGGATTTGATTATGAAGACACTTTTAGTCTGGCGGTCAAGCCAACTACCATCCAGTTACTCCTTTCCATTGTTGTCTCATGCGGGTGGCACTTGAAGAAACTTGATATTCAAAGTGCATTCTTGCACAGTGTCTTAGAAGAAGAAGTTTACATGTGGCAACCTCTAGGCTATGAAGTTCCTCGACATCTAGTGCACTTGTGTTGACTTGATAAGGCTCTATATGGGCTCAAGCAAGTACCTAGAGCATGGTGCTCCTAGCTCAGTCAAAAAAAGCTCCATGAGATCGGGCTCTTGGCATCTAAGGTGGACACATCATTATTCATTTACACGAATGGCGTTTCTGTTATCTATCTTCTTGTGTATGTTGATGATATTATTGTTGTTAGTTTGTCATCTTAGGCCATGACAAACCTTGTTGTCAAGCTCAAGGAGGCTTTTGATATCAAACACCTTGGTGACCTACACTTCTTCCTTGGCATTGAGGTCCAGAGGTATCCATAAGGTCTGATGTTGTCTCAATGCAAGTATGTTGGTGAGCTATCACACTGTGCCAACATGGGCTCATGCAAACGAGCTATCACACTGTGCCAACATGGGCTCATGTAAACGAGCTACCACGCCCATGGCAACTACCGAGTGGCTCACCAAGTCAGAAGGGACACTGTTAAATGCTAAGGAAACCACTCAGTATCGAAGTATAGTTGGCGGACTTCAATATCTCAGTATAACCCAGCTGGACATCTCTTTTGCTGCGAATACAGTTCGTCAATTTTTATAGTCACCAACTCAACTTCATTAGATAGCAACAAAGAACATTCTAAGATATCTTAAGGGCTCAATATCAGATGGCCTCCAGCCGCAACGGTTTGCCTCAGCCCTTGTGAGTGTGTTTTCAGATGCGAACTGGGCAGGCAGCCTTGACGATCGGAGATCAATGGGAGTCTATGTGGTATTCTTTGGTTCCAATGTGATCTTCTAGAGTTCGAGGAAGCAAGCAACAATTTCCCGTTCAAGCACCGAGTTGGAATTGAAAGCATCTAGGCCCCTAAAAATGGTTTGGGTAATTAATGAATTCTTGTGAATATGGGACTAACGTGTTTTATGAGCATGCGAAGGGTTAGTCCACATGCGAGTGACAAGATGCAAGCCAAAGGATAAAAATGAAGACTCAAAAATTATTCAAGGCACAGGTATATTTAGAAAGGATCTCTTTTTATTTTACCGGTCCTAGGAGAATGGTGGAAGACCGGATTATAGGGTAGATAATCGTACCATAAAGAGGGATCTTGGCAAGTAACTTAACAGCAAATTTTATGTGCCACTTGGATCAACTTAGAAACTTGCATTCATCAAAATCCAATTTAAAACAAAATCTATGCTCTGTCTGGACGAGCGGTAGTACCGCAGATTTGAACGTCGGAACTACCGGAGAGTGGTAGTTCCGCGCCCAAAAGCGGTAGTACCGACGACCGGAAGCTCTAGATTTTGAGCAGAACCTCTTTTCCAGAGAGCACCCACGGATGCGTTTTAGATTTTCTAAAAACGGAAGTACCGGCAATTTGAACACCGGAACTACCGCTGTGAGCAGTAGTACCGTATTTTTGAGCGGTACTTCCGGCGCCCGTAGATCCGGAGGGTGAGCGGAACGTTTTTTCCAGAGAGCTCCTCCGGATGATTTCTGAGATTTCGCAGAGCGGAAGAACCAGTGATTTCAACGCCGAAACTACCGCAGGTTGCGGTAGTTCCGCCCTCCAAAGAGGTACTTCCAGGGTCCGGTAGCTCCGGACTGAGAGTGGTATGTTTTTCCAGAGCACCAAATTTGGGACCTTTCGGATTTCGACCAGAGCGGTAGTACTGCGCCGACTTTGCGGAACTACCGGCGAACGGTAGTACCGCAAGTTTCAACGGCGGTAGTACCGCGCCGCCAAATCCAACGGTTACTGCAGAGCTCTGACATAGCCGTTCTGCCGCGAAGATTTGGTGGCGGTAGTACCGGCCCCTGGGGGCAGTAGTAACGCTCTTCCTAAATTTTTCAGGAAATTGTGCCAAACGACTAGTTTTGGTTGGTGGAGGCTATAAATACCCTCACCACTGCACAAGGGCTAAGGTTAGAGACTTATTGCATAATTCTTGAGCCCTAGAGCATTCACTCCACCTTCATTCTCACTTTGTGCATTAAATTAGAGGTGGTTGAGCAAATAGTGCTAGAATTCATTAGTTGATCCAATTGGCACTAGTTTGCATTCAAGTGAAGCCCGGATTTATTACTCTTAGTGCTTGCCGACACTTGGACGATTGGGAGGAGGTTCGATCGTTGATCTTCTCAAGAAGCTTGTGAGAAGACCCGGTGACTTGTGAAGGTCGGAGCTCACCTACCAGGAGCGGGGAAGAGCTACCATAGTGATCGAGCTGCTTCGGCTTAATTCGTGGAGCTAGTCCGATTCGTTCGAGCTAACCTCAACGTGGACTAGGGGAAACCGGCAAGTTTCCGATCACCACGGTAAAACATCGGTTGTGTTCATCTCTTTCTTAGTTCTTGTCTTTTTTACTTAATTGTGATCATTTGGTTGATTAGAGCTAGGATTGTTATATTCTTGACTAGAATTGTGTAGGATTAATTGCTTTACATTCTTGTCATCTAAATTGTAAAGAATTAATCAAGTGAACAAGAAAAATTTAAAACCTCCTATTCACCCCCCTCTAGTCAGTATCCTTGATCCTACAGGAATACAAATCTTTGGCAAATGTATACCCGTGGTTGTATGGGTGCAATCCTTGCTTTAGGAACTTGGAATCTATCAAGCCAAACCCCTGCACTTTGTTGTGATAATCTTGGAGCCACTTAGAGCATCTCCAAGAGATACTCTATATGGCTCTTAATATTTAAATTTTAGAGTTGAAGAGTAAGAAGTAGCTCCAACAGATTCCCAAATAGACTCCAAAAATAGAACACACCCAAAAATGGGCTCTCTCTCTACTTATAGAGGATGATTTAGGCTCCCAACATGTTTTTCTGGTTTAGGTATCTGTTGGAGGAATGATTATTTTGGTACCTTATATCGTGGTTAGGATCTGTAAAAGAGATTTAAGGTATGAATTTATTGGGCATCTCTTGGAGACGCCTTATCTATATGCAATTTAGTGTTATGTAAGGACGAAACACATTGAGGTTGATTTTCATTTTTTACGTGAACAGGTTGTTCGGAAAATGATGACAATCAAGTTCATCTCCTTGCAAGATCAAGTGGCAGACATCTTCACCAAACCGCTAGCTACTTGACCGTTTTCTCAATCAAGAGCAATCTTAATCTTGTGGCAACCCGTTGAGATTGAGGGGGATGTTTGAATATGGTTCATGTCAGACTATCGGTTTTTTTTCATGTTCAGACTATCGGTTTCAAATTAGCCGCATGTTCAGATATTGCTGTATACCATACTAAAGTAACTAATCTTCTCTGCACCTTCTTCCTGATTACACGCTAGTATAGATAGCAGGAATTGACTCTTTCTGTTTTGGGTTTTCTCGAATTATTCAGTTATTCGGTTGTCATTTTCACTGCTTGTAATCCGGCTCTTGTTGTTGCACTGTAGCCGATTCGGCAATACTTTATATATGAAGCATGACCAGACTGATTGCCTTGCGCTGTGTTCTTCTAACTTAGAATTCTCCTCTAGTTTTTCACAATAAAGCTGAGTATGTTGATTCCAGTAAACCTTTTCTTTTAAGACAATTGGGCCCTAAGCTTTGGATTCATTATACCCCACAAATTACATAGAAGACCTTCAACATATATGATATTGCATCTAGGTCCCTAGACTCCTCTAGAAACAGGTCACACGTCGGTCGATTTGTTTGCTGCACTAGCGTATGGTGGTAATGGGCCACGTCTCCGAAGATATACCGCGGTGGGTGATGGCGCTTGACGGTTGGCTACTCGCCCATGGATTGGGGACTCTTCTGCTCCTCCTTTGGAGATAGAGGTTGGATGGAAAGGAAAGAAGTGGTTAGGCTCCTGGTCGTCGTCGGCAGCCTCAGGCAACGCCACGCCGGAGCTGCAAAACCAGGCATGTTCTTCTCTCCTGCGGGAGAAATTGATGCGAGGAACTCTGACCACGGCGGGCGTAGACGAAAAGTGGTGCTTAAAAGGATGAAGGGGTAGCTTCCTGTAATTATGAACAGCTGCATGTTGTTAGTCGCAGTCTTATTGCCTGTATACGCTTTACGTTATCTGCGACATTTCTCGCAAGAAAGGATTTGGACCCAAATCCTCCGTCCAAATAGGCCGTAAGTCGGAAAAACTTGTTACATGCTGGTTCATTTTATCTTGATCCTTGTGGAGCCAAAAAAACACTATAGTTGACCTGCACATAGTTAATGATAATATTCATGAATGACTTTTTGTTGTGTAATCGACAAAGATTACCATATTGATATTCGGCGATATTCGGGTGCACGGTAAAAGGCGCGCCAATGTTGAATGAGAAAAAACTGGCCGGTGGACAACATATTTGATTCTCAAACATCATTATAAAAGGACATAGCATTCGAGCGACAGAGGCACAACTATCAAAATACAACAGACGGGGAAAGCATCTGTTTGATATGACCAGGGTTGAGTACCATAAGTCTGTGTACATTCAGAGTATTCATGTGAGCGCGCAACAGTCTTAACATTTTTCTTCAACGTAAGGTATTGCCCGATAGACACATTAGCGCCGCAATAGTTATCTCAGTATAACTGCTGCATTTCTCAAGGCCAAATACCTTTGGACATATTCATCGGGAAGCATTCTGATCTGCTTGAACACCTCTGGAACAGCGAACCGCAGCTTTGTCCTCGGATCCACATATGGTGCCTGCAAGAAAATTTTAAAATAAAATTCACAAGGTAAATAACACCTTAATAGAAAGCATATATCACCAATCGGCCATTAAAGTGCCGATTAAAAAACGCAGAAACTGGTGCTGCTGAAACTCCATTACAAGCCAGGCAGCAAAAACAATCTTACTTGAACTGGATGAAATACATTGGATTCTCACAAGAAAAACAAACTTCAGCAACAGAGAGATATGTGTGTTTCTTCTTTTGTCTTCTTTCAAATTTCTGTTTTCTTTCTCTATTTCATGTCCATGTCCAATGTCATGCGGATTACTAGACTGGAAAAGCCGCGCAGGGGCGGATGGTTGGTGCCAGACCCCTTTCATTTGGGATGTATTCCCTAGACCTAAGCCCAGCCCAGTAGGATGTTCAAGCCACTAGCCATTTCATTTCTTTTGGCCAGCTAGCCTTGGTCCTGCTCTCTCCGTTTCACAATACTTGTCCGGTGGCATGCAAGCACAATTTTTAAGTAATTTTAATAGAAGTGGACCATATTAGATAGAGTAGTACTATCTGGGCAAGAATGGTCCAATTCCATTAAATATTACTTAAATTTTGTGCCTTCTTGGTATGTGCACCAAACAAATATTGTGAAATAGAAGTAGTAAAATATTTGGCAAAATTGGCTCCTGGACAATGTTTCATTTGCTAAACCACATGGCAAAGGCCATATTTGGACGATGGACATTGCAAAATTGCGACCACTTGCTCCTGGACACCATGGCCATTATGATATAATTTCCGGCTAAGACAGGAGAGAGAAGGATGGGGAATGTCTGAAATGCCCTTCAGTTGAAATCCTGGCTAGTTGGCTTAATGCCTCAATAGGACCATGCTGCAGCCGGATTTCTCATCAACCTTCTGCCTCCTTACCTTCCCCTTCCACAACCAGAGCTCTCAGCAACCTTGCTGCAGCGCCGCTCTCGATGCTATGCCCATTAAGCACCGCTGGTTCTTTCCCCAAATCTCGCCGCCGCCCAAAATTCGCCTCACTTGTCCAGTCTTCTCAAATTGGCACCTCTGTGAGTCTCCCTGTCCCCTCAAGAGTCCATGTGACCAACCGTCGTCGTGGGAGTCATGCCAGAGGATACCCACACTGCCAGCCCCATTGCTGCACACGTCGAGCTGCTGCTCTAGACCACCAATCTCTGCGCCATGTGTATCACTAGGGCCATCTCGACCTCCTGATTCTCACCGTGGCCCCCCTCGTCCACATGATTGTTGTACCTCGCTGTTGGCGCACCTTGCAGCCACTCCATGGGGTCACCGATGCTAACCCTGGAACATGATGGGCTCCCCCTTTGGTCGCCAGAGCAACACTGTAGCTTGTCATCACCGTGCGCATGCGCCTCCTTTTCAGGGGTGGGCGGCACGAATGGGTACCAGACAGAGTAGGCAAATAAGGGTGGTTTGGTCAGAATATGTGTGGTTCGGTCTGACGCAACCGATGGGCAAAATGAACATTTTCCAGGTTTCTCTGACATCATCCGAAAATGATATTACAATGGCCGCAATGTCCAGCAGCAAATGGCCACGTCTTTGCTGTGTCTCTAGGCCAAACATGGCTTTTGCGGTGTGTTTGGACAAATGACACAAACGAATAGTGTTCACAAGTCATTTTTGCCAGATATGAACACAGATTTCAGCAGAGTTGATGTCATATTTTGGGCAATATGACAGGTTTCTACTGGGCAAACCTAACGCAGTTAAGGTCAATGGCACAAATGGGTAAGGTTTTGAAAAATCATGACATAGAAGGGAGTGTCCATTTTGCAGTGGCATTTTAGGGATCTGGGAACTTACCAATTGCATATAAAAAATTTTCCCTTTCTTACAAGCCAGCTGTTGGGCTAATAAACTAACAAAACCAGCTTATAAACCCTTATAAACGTATAGGCCCAGTGAAGCACCCTCCACCAGCTTTAACTTCTCACCAAAGGAGTCTTTAAGATACATTAGACAGGTCACGATTTAACATGGTAGAAAAAGTGGTAACTACAGAACACAGTATGATATAATTATTGGCAATTTAACTACCTTTAGATTTGCAAATCTAACCATTCAAAAACCTTTTAGGATATGTAAATCAACAAGAGGAGTAACTTTACCTCAAAACCTGTTATGTCACAGTATCTTTTTGGTGGATAAATGGATGGTGGTGACTGAATATTCAAATCTGCATAAAACACCATAGTGTAAACTCAATGACATTGTAGTTACATAAATTTGCTAAAAAAAACACATATGCAGCATAAACAAGATAACATGAAGACAGTGGAACACACAACTAATTTCCCCAATGCCAATTTTTATTCAGCTTGATAGTCTTAATCAAGAAAATTTCAGAGAAGAGCTGTTCTTTAAACATCATATTATTCTAATATTCTTATCAGTAAATGCTCATAATTCAAAAGGCAAGAATGTTAAACAGAATACCAATACAACAACACAACAACAACAACAACAAAGCCTTTTGTCCCTAATAAGTTGGGGTAGGCTGTTAAACAGAATACCAATATCCTAATATTTCTAAATCGCATGATACTCCATCAAGCAATAGTCCAGAACCAACTTATACTCTATGAAAGTTACTCCCTCCAATCCTCCATATCTAAAACATTGATGTTTCAGGAAAAATTACTGTCTGTTTGTCATTCCAGTAACTAGCTTAAAATGATGAGGCAAGAATCTTCCTTTGGTATGAACATGCTTGAGTGATAACTGATAATTTAACATTGACATCTTAGAATCTGTTTATGAACATTCCTGTTTAACCTAGAAGTTCTCGGAATCCAATTTGTGCCAAAACTCCTTATTGTAGCAGACTGAGAGATTCATACGTATTCAGATTATTCCCCAAAGCATTGCATAATGATGAAACTAACCAAATTATTTGTACTTCAACAGTCAAATGCATACTTATAGAGACAAACAACAAGGTATTTTAATATGACAGCCTCCCAATAGTATAGGACTATCTGGTTTAAAGCTATTTTGATTTAACAATCTACATGGACAATCTACACGGTGGCTAGAGTTTTTAAGCATGGATCTCTACTCCAATTGTAGAGATTGTAGATCACAATACTAACCCTGCAAACCTAGCCATTTTTATAGAACAACCTAAATTGCAACACAGCAACAAGAAGCAATCCAATCACCGTTATTTGTTAGCACCAACAAACAACACAATGCACAATCTCCGTAGCAACGGTAGGGTGGGCAAGGAACTGCCCTATCCAATATACCTAGTCTCAAATTCTCAATCCCTAACCGCAGAAATCTCCCCAGGCCAACAAGGGATCATTAATTCAGTCCTAAATATACGTCACACCTCAACGAAGTTCAATGACATGTGTTTAAGAACAAAGAAACGTACCAGAGCAAGACCTAAATCCACAATCTTAATTTCTTAACATACGGAGAACAAACTGGTGGTTCTCTAGAGGTGACGGGGACTAACAAGGGATAAATAAACGCAACTAAAATGACCAATACTTGAGTAAAGAGAATCAATCGGAGATCCAAGAAAGGTATCGAGGCGCTCACAGTTGGGGCGGTCGGGAGGAAGCGAGGAGGCATCGGCGGCCTGGAGGAGGTGGCGGAGGTGCTTCCACTGGCGACCGCGGACTGGCCCTTGGGGTACTTGTCCGCCGTCTGCACCTTCTTGAACGCCAGCGTCGGCGCCAGTAGCATCTCCGTTCTCACTATCTCCGATTCCATCCTGCTCGCGCTTCGAACTCCACGCCTAGGAGGGCCCGGACCTGGCGGCGCCTCCGCCTCTGTGCACTTAGGGTTCGTGACGACGCGGCCTACCGGCCGAGGTTGGCTTCACCGAAGGGCGGGCGAGACGGGGCGTCGTCGAGACGGGGCCGTGTTGGGCGTTCTGGGGGAGTAATGGGGCCGCAGCGGGCAGCGGGACTGCGGGAGGAGGGTTCTGGAAGTAGTTTAATAATTGATGAATGGTTGATAGGACTAGAATTTTTTTGGGTACGAATAATCTATTTTTTATTTAAAATTATATAAATATATTCGTGGTAATATTTTTTTACATAAATAGATTCAAGTAGTCCAATGAGGGCGACGGGAGCCAATCGCCAAGTCTCCAGCGTCAGAGCTCCAGTCGCCCGATCGTTGGGTGACTGGAACCAATCGCCCCCCATTGGGCGACTTGATGTGCGCCGCGTCCTCGGGTGGGCGATCGCTTCAGCCTCTGTGAATTTTGTATATTTTGCCGATTTTGTAGTTTATAACTGGAAAATAATCTGGCAGATTTGTAATAAAAGTTTATGTTCATTGTATGTTGTAGGTGCATAACAAAATTTGAGAAATTTTTTAAGAACAATTGACCTTAGAATGATCGGTACATACGATGATAAGTGATATTGTGATGTTACTGTGAATTCGTATATGGAGAAAACCGGTATGTTAATATTGTTAGATGACTTGCTATGTGAATCATAGAATGCGAAAAGACGAGATAATAAGCTTGTCCAATTTAAATAGACTTTATAATACAGTTGGGAGTAATATGCCGCTTACTTTTGATTACATGCATAACATGTAGCATCATGTACGACTAGCCCACCCAATTGCTCGTACAACCTACTGTGTGTCAATCGGGGCCATTTTCCCTTCCTTACCCACTCGGCGTTGAACTCCTCGGTGGGCTCTTTTGTTTTGGTCGCTATTTTCCTCTTTCTCTTGCGCTCTCTCTCGCGAGCCTCCCATTCCCTACTCGTGCACGCCTCGAGATGAGATTTCGTCTCGTGTTGTATACGTAGGGTTTGCTCGTTCTTGCGGCGCGCCTCCTGGATTTTTGATGACCTTGCGACATTCCACTCCTTGAAGTTGAGAGCCTATTGGTCCTCAGGGTGGATCTCAAGATTGATCCATTTGCGATAGCCATATAGGGGTTCCAGAGACTGTAAATATGGGGGAGAGACTGTTAGTGCATGCTGTGAACGAGAAAAGGTAGGGGGAAACGGTGCACCTGGTTCTTACCGGCTGCCGATAGGTTGCGGTGTCTAGACGGTTGTCGGGGTAGTCACTGGAGTAGTTTGCGCAACCTCAGTAACGCATACCTAGGTTGATGCGGTGCTTAGGCTTGAAGAATTTGCACGTGTCCCCACACCAACAAAGGGGGTGTCTCCCTTTCGGGTGGGAGTTGCGGCGAACGCTCGGTGGGAACGTTCGGGATGGGGTTGTTGCTAAGGGGCCCATCATTGTGGGGAGCTGACTTCATAGCACGCTGGACTTGTTCTGCCCAGGCTGCAGCTGCCCTTATTTTCTCGTCGCGAGCGGCAGCTGACCGTGCTAGGTCGCGGGTCTCCTCCATTGCTTCATCATCTTGTTGAGAGACCATGTGGTCGTGATCCCATATTTGTGATGTGTAGGACCGAAATGGCGATAGAGGGGGGGTGAATGTCGGTCACTAAAAATTCGTTCCCCACAACAAGTATTCACTCGACTTATCTACTCCGATAGCTAGAGAAGCTATGAAGCAAGAGAAGGTAAGCTTACTGCAAAGACAAACTACAAACCAACTACAAGTTTGCTGAAGAGAGGTAATTAAAATGGCCTAAAAACTAGAGAGATCAATCTTGCCGAGACACCTTCTGCCAAACCAAACAACAAAAACAAAATGAAGGAGCAGAGGAGCTGCTGAAAGGTGAAAACAGGACTTTTGAAAGCAGACCAAGAGCTGGCCGAACAGAAGGACTGAAAGAAAAAGAACTAGCCAAAAGAGGTGTGCCTTGGACCAAAAGAAAGGGAAGAAACTGCTCCCAACCAACCTTACAAAACAACATACAAAGAGGAATGCTCCCAGCTGTAAAAGTAGAATGATTGATTGTCGAACAAACTAAAATTAGAGCAATAAATGCTGCAGAAAAGATCACCAAGAGCACAGCAAAAATCGGTAAGAAACAGCCCCAAGAAGATAGCTAGAAATGCTGTGCCAAGAGCTGCTTTGCTGCACATAAAATACAGCTGCCCGTATACTTTAAAGGAGAGATGAGCAAGGACACTAAATGCTGTTTGGACAGCAGAGCTGCGGCAAGAAATATTGTGACAATAATTAATATGCAAACTTGCTGCAGCATTCGGTTTTGACCACCATGCAGCTGCTCTTAATTTCAGCAAGAAATCTTCCGACCAAGCAAGTGAACATAGAACATTTAATGCTGTTGGGAGAGAAGAAAAACTAGCACAGCTTGCAAGAGAAGAAATAGAGACTGCAACTAAAGGCTTGAAAGAGATCAAATCAAAGAAATGAGAGATAAATGAAGCAAGAAACAGAGAACCTCAAGAACGGGATCAACTCAAACACTTGTGGGGGACGAATGATTAAAGAATCGGCATTCACCCCCCTCTGTGGGCCTTTTCGATCCAACACTTGTCCCATTGCTTCTCTACCTTTTGTCCATCCCGGTGTGGTGAAGGAAGCATGGTATAGTGTGTCGTTTGGTTGCGCAGTGTTCTCTGAGAAATCTCCTCGACCTCATTATATAGTGTGCAAAGCTGATAAAGCTAGGCCATGAGGTCTTGTCGTTGCGGAAAGCTGGCAAGTGCGGTCATGTTGCTGCGCAAAGCTGGTGCGTTAGATCTTGTCACTGCGCAAAGCTGGGCCATGCTGTAATGTCACTATGAAAAGCTGCATCATCATATCATGTCACTGAGGAAAGCTGGCACATTCTGTTTTCTAACTGCGCAAAGCTGGGTCGTGCTGTCATATCACTGCGAAAAGCTGCATCATCATGTCATGTCACTGAGGAAAGCTGGCACATTCTGTTTTCTAACTGCGCAAAGCTGGGTCGTGCTGTCATATCACTGCGAAAAGCTGCATCATCATGTCATGTCACTGAGGAAAGCTGGCGGTTTGGTCTTGTCACTGCGTAAAGCTGGGCCGTGTTGTCATGTCACTGCAGAAAGTTGGCCCGTGCGGTCAGGTCGCTGTGGAAAGCTGGCCCTTGTGGTTTTTTCACTGCGTAAAGCTGGTCCGTGCTGTCATGTCACTGCGAAAAGCTGCGTCATCATGTCATGTCACTGAGGAAAACTGGCGTGTTCGGTCTTCTCACTGCGCAAAGCTGGGCTGTGCTGTCATGTCACTGCGAAAAGCTACGTCATCATGTCATGTCACTGAGGAAAGCTGGCCCGTGCGGTCTTCTCACTACGCAAAGCTGACGTGCCTGGTGTTCTCACTACGCAAAGCTGGGTCGTCATGTCGTGTCATTGAGCAAAAATAGCCTGAAGTTACGCTATAAAATGAATGGATGAGGTGGTGCTGGTTGGAAGAACTATCTTCTCCATCGTAGAGTAAGCCACTATGATGGACGCCGAGGGGCCAATCGAACATGGGTCACCAAAGGAGGATCTTCCGCTCGAAAGGAAGGAGGACTTCGGCCCTACGTACCGCTTGTTGCCAAATAGGCACGCTCAGCTAGTGTGGCCAAAATGCAAACATATGCAGGACACGGTGGTGCAGGTGGCAGAAGGCCATACGGATGGTGGTCGACGTTTCTTCTAATGCCCAAACTCCGGGGTACAAGTTCTCACTCATCTATTTTGTTGTAGTACTAATATAGCTTTGATGTTAACGTTTGTTTGTAGCATATGGATAAATGTGACTTCGTGCGATGCATCGATCCTCCCCACGAAGGGTATATTTCGACGTACATGCATACATTGTGGGAACAAATCTTTAATTTGGAGGCACGCATTGAGAGTCTTGAAGAGTAGAATGATGACCTCCGTCAGCAGTTGGAGCACGAGAGGGGCAACGAGGAGGTCATCAACATAGGGAGTTCATACGACCCAACATGCTGATGCATGAACCCTAGTTGTATATGTGCTTGCCACTACCACGACGGCCAAACACGTCCGAGACGGCCCCCTCAGCAATACTCCATGTGGGTGCCACGAGGCTTGTCCCACATATAGGCAAGGATGTGTATGGTTCTACCGGTGTACTCAGCACTGTTGTTCAAAATAATTTTTAATGTTGTTAAGCATGTAGTTGAATGGTTCGTGCGTTGTTGTGGTTGCCATCAGTGCAGTTCACTGTTAGTTTGCTGTGTGCGTCGAAAAGGTAAGGAGAAGTAGAAGTAAGCTCTCGACACAGTAGAAGTAAAAGTTAACTACGTAAAAAACAAACATAAACAATACATGAACAAATAGTGTACAATGAGCACTACCGTCCCTCAACAACATCCCCATCACCCCCTCCGTCGCCACCCTGGCCCCCTCCGTCTCCATGTCTGCGTCCTCCCATACAACCCTGCTTGGTCGTCCTCTGCTGCAACGGGAGACGACGTCTAAACAACGTAAGACGCTCAGGAGACCGTCGCACCCACCGCTGAGCTGGTGGAGTGGGCTCCACCGCTGCCTGTGTGCCCTCCGGTGCACCAGTGAGGGCACTCCCAAAGAGAACATCTGGTGGTGTGCCCCGAGGTGCAGAGCCAGACGCCGGCCCGGGCCAGTCCGAAAAGTATTGGTCTGGATCGTCCGGGCCCAGAGAGACGCCATATCCCTGCTCGGGGGAGAAAAGACCTGCAATAGTAATATCATTAGTTTGTTACATAAAGCATTGGGATAAAAGCAAGATCCGACGATGCGTACCCTCAGTTGGCGCCATCGCGTCTGGAGGGACGTACGGCGTGGAGTACACCCCCTGCGTGGGGAAGCCGGGGATGTGCGGAGGACCCATGAAGAGCTGCCCTAGCGGTGTATGAGGCCGTCCCCAAGCAGAGCCCCCAGCCTGGTCTAGGTGAGGTGGTGTAGGACGTGGCCATGTACAACCTCCGGAGTAGTGCCACGCTGGTTGGGGCAGCACTGGTGGACGAATTGTCTATGCGCTGGGCGTGGCTGTGGAGACCGCCGGTAGCCTCGTGCAGGACAGCATGCCTACGATATGTCTACACTCGACCTCCATCTGACGCCAAATGCTCACATTCTCCTCATGGGTCAACTCCGCACTTGCGGCAAGCTTGTCCAGCATAGTGACAGAATCGCTCCACATCGAAGTACCGACGTCAGCTTGAAGGAAAAGACATGAAATGGTCAATCATCAAAATGACATTGCCATTAGGGACTCTTTAAAAATTACGTGTAACGTACCGCGAGGTGAGCGTCCCGCACGAGGTACGCGGGGTACATGTCTGTTGGAGCGGCAATGTGTGTGGTGGGTGGGTCAACGACATGTATGAGCCTCGTACGTGTCCGCCCCTGGTACCAACGCAGGTACTCCGCGCAGTCCCTGCTGTCGTAGATGCTGTCCTCCTCCACGCAGTCGTCGAGCGCACCCTTCCACTGCGTAGTCCACCTCTGCATCATCGTCGTCCAGTCTGTGCCGCGTTTAACTCCCTTTTCTGGAGTGCCTACTTGTAGGACCATTACGTAAAAACTTGCAAACAGAGTAGTAAGTATGTACAGATTTATGAGAAGTGGTCACTCACGCATGCACACTCTGCGGGAGCGGTGGTCTGACTGGTATAGGAAGCGCCTGACGTAGACCAAACTATCGCATCACTCGCTGGGGTACATAGTCCTCTACAAAGATATCGTACACGAGCTTCCGGCACATCAGCCAGAAAGCCCGGTCACACCAGCACAGTGTGGATAGCCTGTCAGGAGCACGGTCCTACAGTGTCGTAGGTGAGTACGGCTCCCAGCGCACGTCGTCAGCTATAAGGCGATCGAACTGCTCCACAAAGGGAACGTGCATGAATTGCACCTACAAGGAAGAATAGTTGTTAAGTATGATCATCGTTAATAAGAAGGAAATAACTGATTGTGATTATACTTACCCGTTGACAACACCGGATAGAACCCATCGTCAGCCGGTCGACGTCTCCCCCAGGGTGCATCTCTACCCCATACGGACTCATGTCCTCTAGCAAAGGTCATCCGAGGTTGAAGCGCTCGAACGACCATCGCTGTAGTAGCAGCGGACAACCCGTGAGGACCGAGTTCGCCTTGGTCCTCGAGCATGCATCACACAGGCCACGGTAGGTCACAGCAAGTGCGGCCGATCCCTAGCTGACTGGGGGGCCTCGCCATTCACGATCGCCTTAGCATGAGCGATGAGGCATGCGTCAACGGTGTTGCCGTGGATGGTGGTGAAGAGCACCCAACCAAACAGCCACAGCAAGTACGCCTCCAAGTGGCGCAAGACCTAGTAATCGTCCGCCTCTAGATCCATTCGCTCCACCTGAATGTAAACAAGATGTTATTAGTACGTAATAGCGCAAATAAGAGCTTTGACGACACGATCGATTACAAAGAGCACGTACCCGGAACTGTGCGAGCCACCTCCACGACGGCCCGTGTGTCTGACTCGCTGAGAAGATGTAGTAGTCATCCGTGACACCCGCGGAGAGGACCCCCTCGAATCTGCCAAGCAGGTTAGTGTGCCACTCGGCCGGGGCCTTCGGTAGGAAGGCAGCGGCTCCCGCGATCGGTAGACCAAGCAGTAGGGACACATCCTACAGGATAGGCATCATCTCCTCGAATGGGACGTGGAAAGTGTGCGTCTCGGGCCGCCAACAGTCCACCAAAGCCATCAGCAGGGAACGGTTGAATGGGAAACATCGTGGTCGCTCCACGACGTTGACCCCGCCCGTGACCACGGCGAGTCCATCCTCGTCAGTGGCCTGCACCATCCGGGCAAGAGGGAGTAGCCTGGCATCCCGCAGCCTACAAACAAAGTGAAGGTCAACACGGAACGTACTTATGGCAACACTAAAACGCTGGACAAGTGCAAACCTGACTGTCCAACGGGGGTCAAGTCTATAGGCTACGCGAGGTGTGCGTGTCCGGACCACTCCTAGCTCAGCTGGCTCGTCCACGCTCCCCGTAGGCGGCACACGACGGGAAGCACGATGCAGGCGGTCCACGTGCTTGTCCAACAGGGGGTACCGCCAGTCCGAGTCACAACCATCACGAGCCATACCTATAAAAAGAGTTCAAGTTAGCACTTATAAGGAACCAGAAAACATCGCATGTAAACTAATAGTAAATAGAACTTGTAAGGAAATAAACAGAGCAATACTACGCTAACAGCACAACACCAACTACATTATAGAAAAGGAGGATGTAACATAGCAGTTGTACAAATGGTACATGAAATATATGATAAATTTAGTACGACATTCCGCACGTCCTAAGTGCGTACTAAACAAACACATTTCACAATGTAAATTTATTTCTAGTTTCCAACAACTAGTAGTACACGCCATGTCGCTCTGCCTACTGATCAGCACATGCGTTGCATCGTCTAGCTGTGTGCCCCTCCTGACCGCATCACCTGTAACGTGCACCAGATGCTCTGACTTGCGATTCGTCCATATCATTTGTAATACAATGGCTCTATCGCCGACCTCCCACCCTTCAGCATGTTAACATCTAGAATCCAGGTCCTCGCTGCAATGTCCAAGGTGGCAAAGTTTCAGACAACCCTGAATGCCTGGAGCTCCCCACACCAAGCATGCAGTACCCTTCCTTAAAGAAGTACTCTGACATGAAGTTCGAAGGATCTGTGCCCACGGTCCCACATGCAGTGAGGACATGAGATCGTGGCTTGTGTAACAGCTTCAGCTTGTTGCACGTCCAGCTAGGTTCGTTTGTATAATCTCCAAGGCATATCTCGTGGGTAACAAAGGAACAAGCCGTCCCAAACCCAGCTCTATCACGGAGTACCACGTCGAAATGATGCTCCCTATTGCCTATGACCTGTACTGTGTGCAATTGACCCTTCTGTGCCTTCGTCTCCATGTATGCCGTAATTTTCAACGAATACAGTGCTCGGGGATTGGCCGCATGAAGTGCGGCATTCGCGTGCCTCTCCCAGAAGTTGCCGATTGTGCTGTGAAGAACACCTTCCACGATGGTGACAAGGGGCTAAAAACGGAGGCCCCTAAGAACCCAATTGTACACCTCAGCAAGGTTAGTCATCATTATGTTGTACCTTGCGCCATCCGTGTCATGCAACAGCAACCACTTCTCCAATGGTTCTCCATTGATCCACTGCGAGAAGCACTTGATGTTTCATGAGCTCCTTCTTCTTAGACCAGCTGGGTTAGGTTCATCGAGTGCTGGCAAGCATTCCGGTTGTGCCGCCCCAGGAATGACCGGCCCCTTGCTCCTCTCGTCGATGTGCTTCCTGTTGTGCTCATCCAACAACGCCCACAAAGCATTAAATTTTCTCCACTGGTTCTGCATAGCCAGCCTCATGAATAGCTTCATCAATGGTTGTTTCGGAAACTGCTTGAAAAGGTTCGCTCCTAGGTGACGAATGCACCATCTGTTCCTCATGTGTGGCCAGGAAAAGGGCTCCTCAGGGTCTTCCTAAATTTTTCTAATAGCCTTTACAATCCCGGCGTGGCGATCATGGATTATACACACACCAGGACGAGTGCCGACAACTCCAACCCGACATGTCTAAGAAACCACAACCAGCTTTCATAATTCTCACTTTCCACGAATACGATGGCCAGCGGCAAAATTTGGTTGTTGCTGTCAATGCCTATGGCCGTCAGGATCTGCCCCTTGTATTTACCTGTCAGAAAGGTCCCGTCAACTGAGATCACCGGTAGCATGTGCCTGAATGCCTTAATGCAAGCACCAATGCTAACAAGGCTCTCTGCAACACTGCATATCTTGGTGGACTTGTGGACGGCTTGTCGTGCACAACAATATACGTGCCCGGATTCCTGTCCTACAACACCTTAAGCATACGAGGAAAATTGTCGTACGCTGCCTCGAAAGACCTGAATCGTTTTTTCAACGCCTTCTGCTTGGCACGCCACGCCTTCGCGTAGCTAATCTTGTACTTGAATTTCTTCTCGATAGCTATCACGATATGCATGGCCTCCATGTCTTTCTTCTCCATTATCTCTCCGTACATCAAATTAGCTATAAAGACGGACGTTAGGTTATGATGCCTCAGCAAAACACTGTTGAGAATTCAAGAGTGTGGCTCTAACTTCGACACAATCTAGTGAGTCTCATACTTGAGTCTACGTGCACGCACCCTCCAAGGACAACTAGCCTGCTCGCACTTCACGATATACTGCTCCTGGCTTGATTTCACGACCCGAAAAGTCCGCTGCATTGAAAGGGCCCACAGCTTGATGACATCCTGCAGCGCTGCGTTGTCAGTAAACATAGAATGCAACCGAACCTCTGCCTCATGATACTCCCACGCTGATTCATGCTCATCATGTGCAGAAACACACTCTGCATTAAACCGGTTCTATTCCTGCGGGATAGGAACTTCATCCTCATCCGAACTATCTTTGTCCTCGTCCTATACAGCTTCCTCTTCAGCCCATGCCCTCTGGTCATCACAGTCCGTCTGCTGCATGATGTACTCAATATGCTCCCCTTCATCGGCTTTTCTACATCTACAATTTTTACTAACACTAACATTTGATTAAAAATATACTACAAATACAATATACCAAAAAAACTGGATCTAATTCTTCCTGTTCTCTCCTGCCACTCCTCCTCCCTCTCCTCTCCTCTCCTCTCCTCTCCTCTCCTCTTCTCCCCCTCCTTCCTTTCCTCTCCTCTTCTCCCCCTCCTTCCTCTCCTCTTCTCCTCTCTTTTCTTCTCTCGGTCAAGCGAATGGATTGCGAATCAGTGGGGGCGGCGGCGGCCGAGCACACGTCCCTTTTTAACCCCCCTGTCGCCCGAGCGTTGGACGATTGGAGCTCCAGTCGCCGACGCTCGGGTGACAGTAATTACTTGCCCAACCATTACCATATTGGCCGCGTGTCACTTCCCAGTTGGGCGACTGGAGCCTATTTGTGTAAAAAAATATTGCCGCAGGTATATTTTAGTAATTTCGAATAAAAAATAGATTATTCTTACAAAAAATTCGATAAGACTAGGGGTGTCAATAGAGCGGATAATATCCATCTGTTCGATCGATTGAAGATTTGCGGAACGAATATAGAAGGGGATAGATATCCGGTACTATCTGTGTCTGATCCTAACTTCGAGGAAAAAATATAGAATAGGATACATGATAAGTGATATCCGTCCGTATATATCCGTATGTAAGTGATATGAGGAAGTCTGTTGCGACTTCATCTAGGAACAAGATAACGTATAGACAAATTATCAAATCTAAACAGGCGGGAGTACATAGTTTCTTCCTTCAATATCTTAGTAATTAGTCTCCATGTTCGTTCTGATTGTACCATACTATCCAATGTCCTGTGCAAAGAAGCGGGTAATTTCCGTTCGACCGACCGTCTGAAAGATTATGGAACGGATATGGAATGGGAAATAGATATCTGGTATTATCCGTGTCCAACTTCGACTCCGAGAAAAAATATGGAATAGAATACATGATAAACGATATCTGTTCGTATCCGCTTCAATTGTACCCCTAGATAAGACCCGATTGTTCAATAGTGGCTAATAGCAACACTCAAATAAAGAAAAATCGAGTCTAAGAACTACAGGGCACACATGAATATATTGATTCACGTGCATGCAAATGCTTCCTTTTGCTGGCGCGACAAAAATTGGAAAGATGGAAACTCCCTCCCATGTGTGGCAACAAATTATCTCCTTATTTGGTGGTGTAGATGGCATGCCAAGATTGTTTCTCTCTCACATTTGCATGCAATGTAGAATTTCCCTATGCAGCCTTGAATCCTCATGGCAGCAACAATTCCCTTCCTTTTAATTTCCTTCATTCTCTTCATGGTTGCATGCGTGCACATACACCAGTCCATTTATTCCTCACGCTGAAAATATTGCATGCTGACTGAGTTTCCTTGTTTCTCTCTACGGTTGCATGCAGTAGTACACTAGCTCTTTGGTTGCAATTCTTTATCAGCACTCCGGAGTTGAACTCCCTCATAGGCGCTAACAAGTAAACAACAATCATTAAGCAATATTATTTATTTCATAATTAAATAATTACTATGCTAAAGAAATGAATTCACCTATTATCCAATGTGTCGTGCACAAGCTCGTGTCCTTGGACCTTGTACACTAGTTGTATCTTGCATGTGTGCACTAGTGATGTCCTCATTAGCGACGGAGACGGTAGTGGGTCTGCGTGCTAAACAGGCTATCCTTGGCCCATCGTGCTATATGTGCCCGGGCCAGCATAGCATGGCTTATCACCTCATTAGGCCATGTTTGGGTTCGAGGCTGAGCTCGTGGGTTGGCATGGCACGGCCTGTTTAGTTGACTAGGCCAACCGGACCATACCTAAATGGGTTGTGCCTATATTGGTCCATGTCGAGCAACCCATTTGGCCAAGTCTGCATCTCGACCCTACTCGTCATTGTGTTGCTTGTCCATGACACATGGCCCTGTGATCCAAATCTACCAACAATGCCATTTCACCTACCACCTCAGCTCTATCTCCCTCGTGGCAAGCCACGTGGCATCTTGTGTGTCAAAACCTAGACCAAATCCTCTTCTCATTGACTTGTGGACCCCAGATGTCAGCGACACACCTGAAACCCTAGATGCAATCATGACCTAATGACATGTGGACCCCGCCATCACCCACCCTAATAAAACCCTAATCTACCCTCTCTCACTTACATGTGGCCCCATATGTCATTGTCCTTCTGTAAACTTAGTTCACTGTAGACTAGTACCTCACCCAATGGCCCACTTGTCACTCTCTCCACTTTTCCTACATCCCTGAAATAAAATATTCTAGAATATTAGGTGGGTCCTGGTGTGAGTGACTCACATTCTCTCTCCTATGTCTTTTTCCCCAATTTCTCTCCCGGCTAAACTTTCAGAAGCCCATTCTCCTTCATATGATCTTTGATTGAACCCGTTCTTCTTCCTAAATTCATACAAAATGAAGCCCTATCTTCAATGTGTAGGCTTAGTGTATTGGGTAGTCTTGACCTTCAATGTGTAGGTTTAATGTATTAGGTAGTCTTGCCCTAATCAATTAACGACTTAACTTTCTATGCCATTGAATTAATTTGCATCGTACAACCACATGCCTGAAATAGGACATGCCTAGCTTAGTAAGTTACGAAGTTTGAACATTGGCTTCCTCAGGTTGTAGGTCAGACTATGTGTATGGATGAGGGTGTTTGTCTAGGGAAGGCAATTGTGCTCGTTTACCCGTATACCCATGGGTAAATACCCTAATAGAGCCGGGTATGGGATATTTTTTTACCCATAGGTATGAAAATGGGGGAACACTTACCCGTCAGGTAAACGGGCACGGGTATGGGTAAGTTCCACCCGTACCCGCCCTGCCCGTTTACCCACAATATATATTGACAGGTGGCGCAGCCATAGCAATATCTCTAATTGCTATTGATTGTTATAAACTTTTGCATATCTCTAATTATTATTGATTGTTATAATTTTTTTGATAGCTATTATATTTTCTAGCAACGGCTATTGCTTATATGTACTTGTTATTAATTCAACTCTCAGATGGTGACTCTCAATTCGCGGGTAATCGGGCATGCCCACGAGCGATGGGTACCTGCAGGTGATGGGTATGGGTGAGGTTCTTCATCCGTCGTCCTTCGCGGGTATGCCCGTGGGTGTAAATCGGGGTCACGGGTACGGGTATGGGCGAGCACTACCCATACCCGCCGTCCGATTGCCATCCCTATGTGTGTCACTATGTTTGGACCACATCATGGATGGTTCACGTTCTCAAATCCAAGGTGTACGCCTCACCCGTCGCTATGTATGGATCGCTACGTATGGATGTTTGCTATGTATGGAACATAGGTGTCGGTTAGGTCATCGAGAGGGCCAATTATTGGGGCGAAGTTTCAGAAAGGCTTTGTGGTCTTGCATTGGCCATGCTGACCATATCTTGTGGGTAAAGTGTATAACCTCTGCAGAGTGTTATCAAAATTGTTCGCACAGTCATGTCTACAACCATGGACATGCTTAGGGATTTCACACAAGGGTTATATTTTATAAAACAAAATTGGGAAGGTGGCTATGTGAATGACTTGGTTTATGATATGTGAATCTTTATGTCAAACTCTTGTTTACTTATTATTGTTATTATTCTTTTTACTTATGCTTTAAATCTATTTATCGTATTCAAATTGCAACTGTTGCATTATGCAAAATAAACCAATCAGCCATAACCTTTGAAATACACATCATGTAGAGACCCAAATATGCAAATTCGGACTCTCCTGTGTATTCTGTATTAGTCCAGGATCACACTAGTGCACATAGTGTAAATATAGAGAAAATATTGATGACATCATGATTTACTAAGAAAAAGGACTCAAATATTATTCATTATCACAGTTGCGACTTTATGGCCAAGCTTATACATAATAGCCGGGAGGGCTTAAGAAATTAGTAGTGAAAAACAGAAATAAGCGTGATAGCCATTCGATATGCCCACAGGCAATCGACTAGGGAGCAAAGTTCTAATTCGCAAAGTCGTCGAAGAATCCTCCTCCAAGTACCTCTGGCTGGTGTGGTTCTTCTTTAGCAACTAAGCAGATATGGATATAGCCGTAAGTACATAGAGTACTCAGCAAGTCATTTGTAACAAAAATGCAATATAGTATGCAAGGCTTACCAAGTGATGGATGAGAGATTATTTTGCAGAAAGCAATAATTTGAAGTAAATACAATAGATAGATTAAACACGCACTTTCAAAATGATTAATAAGTAAATAAACAAAGAAATTGAGAGTAAGAAGAAGAAGAAGAATACTAAGAAGAAGAATGAGTAGCTATCCTGCATTTTCCATCAAGACCATCAAATCAGGTTAATTAGGCTTGTCAAAATTGAGTTTAGCTATGGGCTCATTAAGGTCTAGAACATCTGTACTCGATATGGTAAAAACATGAAAAATTAATCACTCATACACAACAAAAAAGATGATAAAATGACAAGAGTAGAAGCTTATCTCTGTTAACACTGTTGCTACATAATGGTTCATTGAGGTCAAGAATTGTTGAATCCATTGTTCTTGGTTCAGAAATTCTACTCATCCATTGTTTCTTTGTTTGTTCCTACGCCAACTTGTTGGGAGAGAAGAGAAATTGCTGCTATATTTATGTTAGTTCCTATGCCAACTTGTAGGCGATAATCTAATTTTTTTTCAAATTTGCATTAGGCATCACTCTAATTCCAATTTTCATTTGGCGTTAATCTCTCTAATTTGGCTTGAGCGGTAGTACTAGAGTTGTGCGATGCAGTGAATTTGCATGCATGTAGTGTATGCAGATACTCCTATATGGCTTGAGCTCAGTAGTAGTGTTGTGCATTTAATATGCATGCATGCATGGTACATGGACATAGGTGACTAGAAAAGAGGCATAATTAAATGAAAGCATTAAATATAATACTTAAAGGAGGTAATTAGGGGTACTTTCATAACTTGAAACATTCATTGGCCTATATGCAAGATGAAAATATGCCTTATAAATTTGGACGGAGTGAGTACTATTTTGACTTGCTTGTTTTGTTTGTGAGAACTAAGTGCCTAAGAATATGCCTATGTGTGACAGTGTTGTTGTGGTTTGTTTGAGACTATGTGATGTTGTGTAATATTGTAATGTGTGCCTGTAATAATTGAAGCATATTAGTGATTAGTTGGACTTGGAACATGCTGTCTAACTTACATGAAGCATCAAAGTCATCTAGTATATTTGCATCACATCCAAGTAACATCTCTTCTTCTTACATACATACATACATACATACATACATACATACATACATACATACATACATACATACATACATACATACATACATACATACATACATGCATGCATGCATGCATGCATATACATGCTCTTGTTGGGATATGGGTAGGATACACTAGCATAGATTAAAATTTTTCTACCACGTAAACCAGAAAATCATGCAAGTAAGAGATCATAGATTATTACCACTAGAGGCGTAGTGCAGCGGAAGTAGAGTTGAAGCGGCCAGTTTAACGAAGTGCGTGTTGCTGTAGTGAAAGTAGTTGATCATCTTCTGAACAACCATCTCCTCGCAATCAAACCGATCAGTGGCACAGTTGCAATAGCACCTTTACCGAGGTTCACACGTCCAGGGATGGAATGCCATGTGTCGGTGTGCTAGCACCAACGCGCACGGCAGGGGTTATGAGAGGCACCGGCTAGGGTTTCAATGGGTGTGTCTAGGGATACCTCTCTCAGCCCCACACCACTTTTTATATAGCCTCTAATTAGATTCTTATCCGATATAATAAGATATCACATATAACTCAGAAAGTCTCAGGCTGGATCTTTATCTAATACAAGTAGAGATTGCATCTCACTAGGAGAACCTCCAACAGGGATGAACCCTAATGCCCAAAGGCCAACATGCACATGCGGTTTAATTCATAATCTAAAACTCCCTTTTACATGAGTGCTACCCTTAGCCTTTTATAGGCAACTCACACTTACACACAACAAAATAAAATCGAATCTAGCACGCAGGCCTACACACAGTACGTGTAACGAAAGAACTCTCTGAAAAAACCAGACTAGTTTTTTTCTAGAAAAATAAATAAACAGACACAAATTAACATGTGAAATTTCTGGTGCTCCATCTTCTTGGCAACTGTCGGTGGTCCCCATCCTAATGCATGTATTGATAGAAAACATCGTGGTAAAACCATAAACAAGGTAGTCTTGTGTGTCCTGGAAGGAAATATTACATGTAACTTCTTTTTTGTGTTTGGTTCTTTCTTCTTTGTCTACAAGTTGGTCGCATATGTATATATATCTCTATCTCCAACCGAATCAAGGTGTAGATAGAATCCATATCTTAATTTCCCTCCTAAAATCATGTATGGCTTGGTTTTCTCTTGATTTTGGCGGAGCAACACACAATCTAGTTGCCACACCCTTCCAAAATAATAGCCCTCTCTAGATTCACATATGTGATCTGAATGGAACTTGAACTGTTTTTGTACCGTGGAAACCAAGAAGTCCGGTTGCTACTTCCTAATCCTTTCAGAAATCAGTTCACCTTTTCCAAACTAAAAAAATGGGACATAGATGTCTCTGATTCTTTGAACGTGGCTTCTTTCTCATGCATATGCACTTCTAAGCACTTGGCCTCCATGCGTGTGTCAATCTCCTCTTTTCCTTCTAGTAAATCAAATTGCGTGCATAAAGTATCTTTGACTACACTAGATGTTTCAATCAATGTGGTAGTAATGATTTGGGCTGCATCATCCTCCTCTCCTTCAAGCGAAACCATCCTCAGTTTCGAGTTGGTCTTCCAGTCTCCATCAATAGATTGAACAGGGGTTGAAAAAATTTCAGTAGCTTCAACCTCATTCTTTGTCTTCTTCCTCATGGGATTATGTGGTGCCGGCATGAATTGACATCGTGTCAACACCATCATCTCCTCCCATGTGGAACACCATGTCTCTTCTCGCCGGTCTCGATCTTGTTGCACGTTGTCCCACCATCTTTGTACATGATTAGAAAAGGTTCTTTTTGCAATTTTCATCTTTGTGATAGAAGAGATCGAGTTTGTGATTCTTGAAGAATTTCTCCATAGCTTCCTCCCACACGAAATAATCTTTAGGAGTTGTCTTCGTCTTTAGCTTCGGTATGGTTGGCGGTAGCATATCCAAGAACTTTGCATTGGCCAAGGTGGCCGGCGCAAATCCACAATGAGCAACCATTGCTCTGATACCAAATGATGTGGATCAAACCTTGAGATGAGATTGAATCCAAGGGTTGCCCGATCTTTCATGGTGGTAGGATAGCTATATATAAATGAAGCACGAATTATAGGATGCAACTCGCACTAAGATGATTTCACTCCCGTGCACACCATAGCACATGGTCGATAAATAGAAATCATAGATCAGCGGGAAATACCTACACCACAGTAGGAACCAATACGCTAAGATAAAATTCTAGATTGGAATTCTCAAGAACATAATAGAACAGGGATGAACCCTAACGCTCGAAGGCCAACACGCACATGCGTTTTAATTCATAATCTAAAACTCCACCTTTACATGAGTGCTACCCTTAGCCTTTTATAGGCAACTCACACTCACGCACATAGCAAAATACAACTGAATCTAGCATGTAGGCCTACACACAGTATGTGTAACAAAAGAACTCTACTAAAAAACCAGACTAGTTTTTTCTAGAGAAATAAATAAACAGACTCAAATTAACATGTGAAATTTCTGGTGCTCCATCTTCTTGGTAGCTATCGGTGGTACCCATCCTAATGCATGTATCGATAGAAAACATCGTGGTAAAACCATAAACAAGGTAGTCTTGTGTGTCCAGGAAGGAAATAATACACATAGCTTCTTTTTTGTGTTTGGTTCCTTCTACTTTGTTTGCAAGTTGGTCGCATATGTATATATATCTCTATCTCCAACCGAGTCAAGGTGTAGATAGATATCTTAATTTCCCTCCTAAAATCATGTACGGCTTGGTTTCCTTTTGATTTTGGCGCAGCAACACACAATCTGGTGGCCGCACCCTTCCAAAATAATAGCTCTCTCCAGATTCACATATGCAATCTGAATGGAACTCTTAACTGTTTTTGTACCGTGGAAACCAAGTAGTCTGGTTGGTACTCCCTGATCCTTTCAGAAATCAGTTCACCTTTTCCAAACTATAAAAAACATGGCACATAGATGTCGCTGATTCTTTTGAACATGGCTTCTTTCTCATACATATGCACTTCCAAGCACTTGGTATGTCGATCTCCTCTTTTCCTTCTAGTAAATCAAATTGTGCGCATAAAGTATCTCTAACTGCACTAGATGTTTCAATCGATGTGGTAGTAAGGATTTGGGCTCCATCATTCTTTCTTCCACATTTAGATGATTAGATCTGCCGTCTTGCACTGGAACTATATTTTGTATCATTTCAATGTTGAGTCTGTTGTGGTTTGTAAAAGATGACAGTCTGGCATTTGTTTAATCTCTGCTTAATAATTAGCCCTTCCTGCTGTTTTGTACTGAATTGATCTATTTGGTCTTTTACTGAAAGAAAACCAAAATATGTTGCATTCTATTTTTGTTTACAGAGCATGTACCATAGACGTACATGAGATGAGAGGTGGGCAAAGACATGACAAATGGATATATCACTGAAGAATGTCAAGAAAGGAAGGATTCACATGGCGATAATAGTTGAAGATATATCAGAGGTTGGTGTTATCATTCTCAATTTTTCTGCCGTAACTTTTCAAGACCATTTAAGTGGTCATTTGACGAAGGTAGCACCTAAATGATTGGTAACACTAGGTACAATCTCTTCATTGGGGCTTCATATAGTAAAAGAATTGATGAGCTAGATATAAATTAACAGTGCATTCAAACCTTCTTTTTCTAATAAAGGGAGATGGGTGGATGTGTTGATAGTGTAAAAGTTCATGCCTGAACTCAATCCCAGTTTTTCTAAGCATATTACCCCTGTTTGGCTACTGTTTTCCCATTGCTGCTAGAGTTGAACGAACCGAAGGTTCGGACCGGTGACTCGGTGAACCAGTGACTCCACGGGTTCCATCATCGGTCCTAGTTCAATAACTACTAGCCTCATAGGCGCAGCGTGACACCGCGCTAGCCACCGTGTGCACCGAAATAAAAGAAGCGATAATTCGTGAGGAGTTTTAAAAAAAACCGAGGGCACGTGCGTATTTTCGAAAAAATTAAAGGGTTTTTTCATAAAAAACCGAGGACCTGTACGTAATGTAAACGAAGTTAAAGGACTTTTTTGAAAAAAATCGAAGATCTGTACGTAATAAACGAGGACCCGTACATAATTTAGAAAACCACGGGGGCTATCCTGCAAAGTGGAGGGTTTAAAAAAACTGGCAAGGACCTTCTTGCAAGGAAAAAGGACCTTTACGTAATTTCGAAAAGCGCAAAGACTTTTTCGCAAAATTGCTCCCCGACCGTACGCGAATTCGCCCGCCATGCGCCGGCCGAGGGAGCACTGGGGGCGACGTGGAGGGGCTGCGCGGCGGGGAATCCCCCCGGGTTTGTTTGGGGTATTATGTGCGGGAGGTGGTATACTATATATATTACACCCACGTCAGCATCTATACGAAAAGCCCCCTGAGTTTTTGGAAATCGCGTAAAGGTCCTCGGTTCTCGCGAAAAAGTCCCTACCGGTTTTTTTTTTCTGAAAACACCCCTCCACTTCACCGAAATTTCGTATCCTTTGTAGGATAGCACCCTGCGGTTTTAAAAATTACATACGGGTCCTTTTTTTGTTATATATAGGCCCTTACAGATCCTCGGTTTTTTTGCGAAAAAGGTCTTCGGTTTTCTCGAAATTACGCATATGTCCTCAATTTTTTTTGGAAAAACTTTTCCACGGATTGTCCTCTCTTTGACTTCAGTCCACACGGTAGCTAGCACGGCATGCCGCCACGCTTATGCTGCTAGTTTATACTGTGGTGACTCCATGGATAACAACAGCAAGCGTGCACGTGTCGACCGGGGAAGTTTCTCCGCTATCTAACGTGTCCGCAAGTGATAGAGTCAGATGGGTTTGTTCTGATCTCCTTAGCGCTTAGGTGTCCCTTCCCTTCCCTTTTCATTTTTACTTGGGAGTGGACTTGGGTGGGAAGAAGTCGTAAAAATCTAGGGCAGTTTGATATGAGCCCTTCCGATAATACTCCCTTTATCCTTTTTTTACTTACGTCGTAGAATTATATTGTCAAGCAAACTAAAGTTTGACTACTAATATATTTAAAATTATCTAGATTGGCTATTTGAAAATTACATCATTAGATTTGTTATTAAAAATGGTTTCATAATATCATAATTTTATTAATATATCTTATTTTTATGCTGTAAAAAGTAACGGTGAAAGTTGCATCTCGGAGACCATTAAAAGTCAAAAATACGAAGTTAAAAAGAACAGAGGGAGTATTTCATTTGCACATAGGGTCAAAAGTTATCTATCTATAACTATACTAATTAGGCACTCCAAGGATGCTCTCACATTAAATAAAATGATCTAGCCATCTATCTAGGGGACTTGGGTTATAACGGCTCAGATTAAAAGAAAGAGTCCATGTCAAGTACAATTCAAATCTATCTATCTATATTTACACTAATTATGAACTCCGAGGAAGCTCCTATATTAACTAGAAAGATCTAGCTATCTATCTGGGGGAACCAAGTATAATAACTTAGATTAAAAGAAAAAATGAATGCCATTACAATCCAAATCTATCTAAACCTATACTAATTCTGCTATACAGAGGATGATAGATCTGTTTTCTTGGTTAAAACGGGGGTTTATATGATTTAATATAGACATTTGATCAAATAGGAAGTTGTAGGAAATTTTGTATAAATTCTAGAACTGGCATGGTTTACTACAATACGATGTGGGAGTTGAAAGTTATGATGATTCTAGGACCGGGATAGTAGGGGTGGCTATTCGGTAAAGGAGGAAATTAGAGATTTGGGGAGCGTGTAGAAGCATTATCGTTTAAGCGTTGTATTGAATTACTGTAGTTTGTATTGAGAATGAATATTTACTATAGGAGGAGTGACATTAGGATTGTTGCCACCTTCAAATTATCCCAATAGTCGCAATTAGAAAGGCAAGTGCTTAGTAGAATGATAGATGATGTTTGATAATTGCTCACTATTATTGAATTATTCATGTCATGCAATAATTTTGATTGTTCAGTGTGATATTAATTTGATGACAAATATGATATGTGGTCAAATGATGAAAGATTTCATTCATGACATAACATACGTATTATGAGGTAGGATGGTGAGAAAGTAAATGGTTATGAGCAAACCTATTTGACTAATCCGGTGTGCTATTGAGTATGACCTGCAGAGGTAGACACCTCCATGGGAGTGGAGGGAAATACGTACTTGGTAGGTACCTCTGTAGGATGGAGGTAGAGGGTGATATCGATAGGTAGACCCTCCGCTATACCGGTATAAACTATAGAAAGAGACATGTGCATTATATTGCATTCATGAAAAGAGAGATGAGATATTAAGACGTGGATGAGAATGAGATGTGAAAACTTGAGTTAATGGTAAACAGATATAAATTGTTAAAATGATGTGGATTCATTTGTTGTTCTGTTTTGTACTTACTGAGTCGTGCACTCACCCTTACTCTATTGTTGTTTTTAGGTGAACGTTGAAGGCGGAATGCATGGGTGAAAGTAGCACATGAGACATTGCACACTTATAGTTCTTTATTCACTTAGAGCAACTCCAGCAGGGCCCCTACTTGAGCCCTCAAACCTCATATTTGAGGGCTTGAGGCAAAAACAGAGGTCCAGCAGGGCCCCTACTAGAGCCCTCAAATCCCCCTCCCACCCCTCATTCCTGGGGGCTCTAGGCCAAGCCCTCAAAATACTGTTGAGTCAGTTTTCCCCTCCCGCCTCTTTCCCTTCCCGAGCGAGCTCCCGACGTCCTCCCCACGCGCCTCTTTCCACGCCCGCCTCCCTCCCGAGCGCGCCGCCCGCCTCCCTCCCCGCGTGCCTCCCTCCCGAGCGCGCCGCCGCCTCGCCTCGCCCGCTGGATCCGGTCGTCGCGCCCGGGCGCCGCCTCCGCCTAGATCCGGCCGTCTCGCCCGGGGCGCCGCCTCCCCGCGATCCGCCGTCTCCGCCGGGGCGCCGCCTCCCGCCAGATCCGGCCGTCTCGCCGGGCGCCGCCTCCCGCTGGATCTCGCTGTCTCCGCCGGACGCCGCCTCGCGATCTGCCGTCGCCCCCGACGCCGCCTCCGCTGGATCCGTGCCGCCTCGCCCGCCGGATCTGCGCCGCACGCCCGCGCCTCGGCCGCCCGCCTCCCCGCTCTCCTCCGCCCGCCTCCCTCCCGAGCGCGCCGCCCGCCTCTTTCCTCCCGCGCCGCCACCGTCCTCCTCGGCCTCGCCGTCGTCGGAGGAAGCGAGGAGGCGGACGAGGAGGGAGAGAATGAGGAGTGGGTCCCATGTGTCAGTTGTAGTGGAATGGATTTGAGGGCTGAAATTTGAGGGGTGCTGTTGGAGTAGATGCAAAAAAACAGGGCCCTCAAAAGTAGGGGGAGCCCTCAAATGAAAAGTAGGGGCCCTGTTTTGAGGGCTACTGCTGGAGTTGCTCTTAGAGTTCAATAATTTGAATATATTCAGTTTAGACAATCCATGTAATAATTAGATGATCAATTGTTTTTCCTTAGCTCTTTATAGTTTGTATTGATGCTACTAGATGTGTACCTTGGTTTAGCTTTATAATTGATTCATCCTAGTGATTAATTGGTTCATGTTAAGATCAAACTATTGATTTTTGTGTTGCTGAAATTTATGTTTATTATTATTTTGAAAGTTTATTCCTGAAGGCTAGTTGTTGGTAATGCTTGTTCATTGGTTAAAATTGGTAGCGATAGTAGTTGTAAGTGACATCTTGGACCTTTGTTAAGCCACGGTGTTTTACCAAGTTATAACATTTCAAATTAAAAGAAAGAGTCAATGTCAATTACAATCCAAATCTACATATACCTATACTAAAATTCAGAATAATAATTAAATGAAAATAGAAATTGTATTCCTATATGAATGCTAGCCTAAAACTGAAAAATTCATCCCATGTATGATCCAAAAACATGCAAATGGGAATATAGTTAAATGAAGATTACAGATTTGATTTGTATGCGAATTACAAACCTAAATTCAAAAGTATTAAAATTCGTAATAAGAATCTATGCCCATACTAATATAAAATATGAAAATTAGAACTTTATTTTTTTAAGATTTAGAATCCTACAAATAGGTAATTTCATAATAAGAATTAAAATTAGATTAAATTAAAGAAATATATATGTCAACTATAACCCAAAATCTATAACACAAAATAAAGTAAAATTAGAAGAAAAAAATTGTACTAAAAGAAACTCTATGTAAAGAACAATATGAAAATCATAATTAAAAGAAAAAGAAAACCATCAATTTTATTTTAGAGGAATTGCAAAGTAAAACCCCAAAGTACCTAATATTAGGAATAAAATCTAAATTACAATTTAGATTTGGATTTGTATATGAAATCCAAACTTAAATTTTGAAAGAAAGTAAAACTCCATACCAAGGCAATTTGATTTGTGTATAAATTCTAAACTGTAATTCAAAAAATATTAAAATTCGCAATAAGAACTAAATGAAAATTATACTATGGTTTTTTAAATATCATGAATTGAATTATGAATTCGATTTCTGTACATATAAATTAGGACGTGCAATTCCAAAAAAAAAATTGAATTGTAAAGGCCAATAGAGGACAATTGGGAAATTGAATTAAAGAAAGCTAAGAACAAGGAGAGGAAAGGTAAAGCTGTGATAAAATTAGGGTTTCAATTGATCGATAAAAGCATCACTTTATAAGGGCAAGCTGCTATATGCATGTACACATCAGCATATATCCTATGTGGAGGAAAGAGAGTATGCAAAAAAAATCGAGCCAGCTCTTCCTTAAGCACTAGTCTATAACGCCAAACGAGGCAGCCTCTATAAATTCTGTGTGTGCATGTAAGCATCAAATAGCTATCCTTATAGATAGTTCTTTAGAATGTTAGCTTTAGTGTGTACTATATAAATGATGTGGAAGTCTTATAGTTAGTTGCTAACTATAACCATTGGAGATGCTCTTAGTGACAAAAGAAACAACGCCCAACGGTGAACATTGATGGAAAAGCACGGTAAACGAAAAATTGTGACAATGGCAATCCACCATTGGATGCAAGCGAATCGTTCTCATTTAACCGTGACCTCCAGATCTTCATAAAACTCCCACCATGCTTCAATACCACAGGATTTGATTAGCGAAGAGGTATCGGCGCATCACAGCCATTCGTTAACTGAAATATTCTCTCCCAATTTTTGACTGAAACCGAACTCAAAAACTTTCAGGAATCTGACATCATCAGATTGTGATTTTGATCCAAAGCTGTAGCTGGACCTCCGTCGTCGGTGTTACACAGTCTCGGCAGGCAACAGCAACTTACGTATCGAAGGGACTAGTGCTGGTGTGCGCAGGGGCGGATCCAGCGGTGGGGCGGGGGGGAGGGGCTCGAGCCCCCTTACCGCTACCGAAACCTTGGAGCCCCCCTATAAATTTTTAGCTATGGATGTATGGTATAGGAGGGTATAGTGGAGTTATGTCGCTGTATCACTTTTGTTCAGCCCCTCCTAAAATTTTTCCTAGATCCGCCACTGGGTGTGCGACAACTTGACCAAAGTGAGGTGTTCTGCGTGCATCAACACATGAAGACTTTCCAAGGGGGTTAATACTCAACACGCCATTGATCGGTGAGGACAAAATTAAGAGCAATTACTTTCTTCATGCCTAGATGTGTGTAAAGCATGCGTCAAGAGTGATTGCTTTCTTCAACAAGCCATAGGTTTTTAGAAATTTTGGTATTGTAATAGGACATTCGTATACAATGAATTCAAATAGAATTGAATTAAACCTTCTTTCTCACCATATGATCATGTACTAATGCTACCGTGTTTGGCTAGAAGAAATCTTTATTTTTTCCGTGCACCGGTGAGTAAGCATTCTACCAAGATACTTAGTGATTGAAGCGCTGATGTTTGGCGACACGCGGCGACTCTTTTCATGAGAAGCAAATGGATGCTGTAGGTTTGGAACTGTTAGGGATAATCTCTATCTCTACTAATATAAAGAGAGAATTTGTCCGTTGTCTTCCTCTCCACGTACCAGGAAGCACATTCCAAAAACAAACAAACTGGTTTTCGAAAAAAACACAGAGCAACCGGCTCTAAAGAAACCACTAAATAGGTTGAACGGGCTCAAAAGAAAAACAAATGTGATCGGTTCGGCTGAAAAGCTCGTGGCTTATGGCTGAAAATACTGTAACTGGCTGAAAAAAGCATTGTAGCTGACAGAGGCTTATTTAGCATAATTAAATTTTAAAAAATTTAAAAATAAAAAAAATATGTTAGCCCATTACGTATAATACAAACAAATACGGGAAAAAAGAACCGGCAAAAAAGCTCAACAAAAAGCCAAAAATTCAGAAAAAGTCGAAACTTATGAATAGTGAAAAATAAGCCAGAAGCTAGAAACCGAAGCCGAGTTGATCAGGGCCTAAAGAAAGATGACTTTGCCCCTAAACTGGCTGAACCAAAGCCCCTCACAATGTCGTGTGCCTCACGCTGCCTCCACGCCTCACACCACCACCGCTGCACTCGAGGCCGACAGCGAACGCCCTTCCCCACCTCCAGCCACTGCCTCCACTTCCCCATGCCTCTCACCACCGCCACTGGGGCCCAGGTCTAGAAATTCTAGCTGGAGATGAGACGTTGGGAGAACTTGGGCACAAGGCTATGGGATCGATGGTGATTTGGAGATGCATTGCAAAAATCTCGTCTAATGGGATTTATATATATATCTAACATGTTCGCGCAGCATGGGGGAGGAGGCTAACAATGAGGGGATAGTGACAAGCCGACAAGGAGTATGCCTATGTGGGGAGCTCAAACCCTCATGCATCCCCTTGCTTGCCGCTCCTCCCATCACATCCATGTCACCGCAAGATCCAAGAGACAAATTCAATGTTGTGGATAAGCTCAATGGGTCAGTTGGCGACCCCATTGCCCAACTTTGACTACGACGGTTGGAAGACACAACTGAGTTATGCTCACTCCTCCATTTCCTCCTACCACAGTACATACTAGCCTCATAGGCGCGGCGACACGCCGCGCCAGCCACCGTGTGTACCGAAGTAAAAGAGGCGATAAGTCGTGAGAGTTTTTTCTAAAAAAAATCGAGGGCGCATGTGTATTTTCGGAAAAGGCAAAGGTTTTTTTCGTAAAAAACCGAGGGCACATGTGTATTTTCGGAAAAGTCAAAGATCTTTTTGCAAAAAGTGAGAACCTGTACGTAAGTAAACGAGGACACGTACGTAATTTAGAAACCGCGAGGGGCTATCCTGCAGAGTGGAGGGGCTAAAAAAACTGGTAGGGACCTTTTCACGAAAACCGAGGGCCTTTACGTAATTTCCAGAAAATGCAGGGGCTTTTTCGCAAAACGGCTCCCTAGACCGTACGAAGATTCGGCCAGACACACGGCGCGTGCGGAAGAAAAACGGCGATGTGGCCGTCCTCGCCATCCAGGAAACCTTCCGGGTTTGTTTAGAGGATGATGAACCAACACTTTGACTTCTTCTTGCACTTCTCCAACTCAACCGTGAAAAAGGACTAGTAAATAATTTTCTCCCAACTCAATAATTTTTTGGATGTGTTCTTCTTTTCTCACAATGCTTGATTTTGGGCGATTATTGCTGTCCTTCTAGACCTTTTACTCGGTTGATTTTTAGATTTCTTAGAATAATTGATGGATTTTCACTTGATATTCATTTCAAGCTATGTTATGTTGGTCTATATACAGGTTCAGGAGAGTCATGTAGAGAGAAGGGTAAATTGGTCTAAGCAAAAGAAAGAGGTGGTTTGCCCTTCCTGCCTTAGTCACATCTGCTCTTACATGTAGCTACTTTTCTCAGTGTTCGCACAGCCCAGTGCTGGTACAGCTGTGATCAACTCGGCTTATGGCTTCTGACTTATTTTTCACTATTCATAAATTTTGTCTTTTTCTGAACTTTTGGCTTTTTGTTGAGCTTTTTTGCTGGTTCTTTTTTTCCCGTATTTGTTTGTATTATACGTAATGGGCTAACATATTTTTTATTTTTAAATTTTTTTTAAATTTAATTATGCGAAATAAGCCTCTGTCAGCTACAGTGCTTTTTTCAGCCAACTACAGTGTTTTCAGCCATGAGCCATGAGCTTTTAAGCCGAGTTGAAATGTCATAATGACCTTAGCACTTCACTTAATTGCCGTAGAGATTAATTATAGTTAGAAGTCAGCGTATTGCATAGCACATGAATGACATATCCTTATGCAATAACTTTTGTCCTTGGCTTAATTTGCGTCCTGTTAAAAATGGTATTAGAATATTGTCGTAGGGGTGGGCCAACCCCTCGTGACTGGGCCGTGCAACTAGTCCAATATGTAATAGGCCCAATAGTGTAGAGGAATATACCAGTGTAAATATACCAATGTACCCTCATCCTTTGTAAATACTAAGGGGTAGAATGGGGATTTCCCATTCTACCCCACTCATATATAAAAACCCCAGGAGGGGCAAAGGGGGATCCTCTCATTCTACCAGCTCCCCACAGATCTAGCTCTCCTCTTCTCCTTCTACTAGTTCCCTTCATTCCTGTTTAGCCCGTAGCTACAACAGATGGCGCCGTCCGTGGGGACAGAGCGAGAAGTTGCGCAAGGGCGCTAGAGGTGGCTACCACTGGAGGAGCTTCCCAGCGTGGAACGGGAGCAGCTCAGGTCGCTTGTACCATGAGCGTCACAGATAAGTTCATCTTGTCGCTAGCTCGTTTGCTTCAGAATATATACAGCCACCTCATTAAATATGGTAAAGGTTTTGTGAGCGCATAGATCTGTCATGAGCCCTCGTTTCTTATCCAGATCCAGATCTGACGGATCTGGTGGGTAAGATGCGTGAGCTTTGCCTGTATGGCGAGTCTCCGCGCCGAGCCCCGCTCGATGTTGCGCCCCATTTGGCAATCGCTGAATGCATGAAATAATATATATATATATATATATATATATATATATATATATATATATATATATATATATATATATATATAGGGCTATACATGCATGCAATTCATTCGTGAACCGCTCATGCATGCATTCGATATATATATATATATATATATATATATATATATATATATATATATATATATATATATATATATATATATATATATATATATATATATATATATATATATATATATATATATATATATATATATATATAGACACACACACACGAGTTCTCTCTCCGTCTTGGTTCCTGGCGTGCAGGGGATGGATGAGCCGAGGTCGCCTCCACGCCGGCCTTCGCTGCAGCTCGGTGATGGTGTCTTCGCCCAGGGAAATCATGTCTCGATCGGCTTCCGCGCGACACAAGCTCCACGCCCAGGCGGGTGCTGTTCTTGTCGGCGCCCGCATACAGGCGAAGCCCCGCCGCTGTGCGAGGTCGCCACCACCCCGCGCGACGCTCCGCGGCCTCCGCGCTCGGACGAGGTCACCTGCCCCGAGCTCCCGAGGGTCTCCGCGGCTGCGAGGTCGCCTCCACGCCATGGCCTCCACTGCGAAATCTCCGCGACGAGCTGCATGTGTACATGCAATATCAACTCATGCATGTGCACACGATCCGACTTCTCATGCCAAGCATGTGTACTCGGAGGAGGTCGGCAGGGCTCGACGCGAAGGCGGAGAAGCTCGGCACACCGAGCGGAGGCCCGGGTCGCGCGCGCGAAGACTGGCTTCTGAAGGCGGAGCCCAACGCGCGCGACGCCTGGCGTGCATGGCACGCGCACTGCGTACGGCGTCTCCGCCGCTGCGACTCTCCGCGCAGTACCCATCCAAGCAGTGAACCTCGCTTGCAGCCTCGACGTTTCCCGCGGCATCGGGTCACCGGCTCCATGATCTCTCCGACCCCGGGGGAGTCGTCAGAGACACCAGGGGACTTCGGCGGGACTTGGTAGAGCAGTGCATGCACGCATGCAGGTCTACCGAGCAAGGTTTTAAATCTCCGGCTATAGCTGTCGCTATAGCCCGCTATAGCTGTTTTAGACTGATCGAGCTATTTGAGTCCATGTACAATTTAACTGCTATAGCCCGCTATAGCCTCATTTAGCTCCGCTATTAGCTGTTTGAGAGATCATCCGCTAAACGTCATAGCCGGAGATTTAAAACACTGCTACCGAGGCACGTTTGTGGCATGAACTGGAGCGTGCGGCGTGACAACAAAATGGAGGCGGGCAGCCCTCGCCACAGACTTCACCAGGACGGACTCCGAGCTATCAAGGTGGCCTCGACTCCGCGCGACGGACTTCGCAGGGGCGACGTCGGCCTCCGCACGGCGTCTGCGACCCGGGCCTCGACTTCGCGCGACGGACTTCGAAGCGGCGACGTCGGCCCCCGCATGGCGTCGGCGACCCGGGCCTCGACTTCGTGCGACGGCCTTCGAAGCGGCGACGTCGGCCCCCGCACGGCGTCGGCGACCCGGGCCTCGACTTCGTGCGACGGGCTTCGAAGCGGCGACGTCGGCCCCCGCACGGCGTCCGCGACCCGGGCCTCGACTTCGCGCGGCGGACTTCGAAGCGGCGACGTCGGCCCCCGCATGGCGTCCGCGACCTGGGCTCTGACCCCGCGACGGACTTCGCAGGGGCGATGTCCGCTGACTGCATGCGCGACGGTCCTCTGTACGCATGCATAGTAGTTGCAGGCTCCCAGGAGGAGGTCTCTGCGCTGCCCACGCACGATTCGAGCCCCGCAAACTGCACAGGCCTTCGCAGCTGCTCCGTCCCTCGGCCTTCACTTCGCCGGAGCCCGAGCGGGCCACAGCGACCGACGCAGTGCCTCCGCCGCCATGATTTCGCCGGCCTGCAGCATCGAAGTGGGGCTATCCCTTCACCAAGCCAAGCTCCGCAGCGCGGATCACGCAAGCAGCTACGTACGGCAAGGCACTGGTGATAGCCATCGCGGCGGGGAGATCTCGCCGAGCTTCACCCGCGCAGACGGCGAACGCGCCTCCGAACCTTCGCCGGCCAGCCAGCGACACCTCGCCGACTCTGAGATGCCTCCGACAACCTCCGGCCCGGAGTCCAAGCCGGGCTCCGTGTCAGCCAAGGCCCCGCGTCACTCTGCCGATGTTTCGAAGCCTCCGCTACGCCTGCTCGTGTACGTGTATAGCCTACGGTGGAGGCCATGCTCCAGACCCGTGCAGTGATGGAGGTCCAAGCGATGATCCAGCAGGCTTCGTTGGCGCCGGAGCAGGATGTGGCGACCACGGCCTCAAGCCTTCGCCAGCCTTCGCTCAGCCCTGTGCAACTGCGCCGGCCTGCCAGTAACACCTCGCCGGCACCGGGAAGCCTTCACCAGCTTTCGCCTCGGCTCGGCGACAACTTCACCGGCCTTCGCTTCGGCTCCAGGAAGTCTTCACCGGCCTCCGCTCGGCCCCGTGGTGACTTCGCCCGCATTCACTAGGCGCGTACCTCCACGTCCGCTCACCTCCGCATGCTGCTGGCCTTCGGGCGATTGGCAGCAAGGCGCATGCACGATGTATCCATTTGTGCATACATATAAAGCTTCGCATCTCACGGCAAGGCCTCCGCTAGCTTCGCGCAGCCAGGGTCTCTGCGTCTAAGGAGTTTACTCCGTGTCGCCATCGTCTCATCTGGTATGTACTACACGTGGTTATGTGCAAGGCTTCAACAATCCTAGCTGCATTTCTTGCGTGCATGGCTCTAAGAAAATGGTTGTGCAGCATACTATTCATTGCGGCCACGGTTCCATTCTAAGAGCATTTGATTTGGCCGTGTTTGCTTTCCTGGTACGACACTTTGGAACGTTTTTGTTGTCGCAATTCTTCGGCCATTTCTTTGATGCCTTTGTTTTGGTCCTCGTTTTTTATTTTAATCGCACGACGGCCTGGCGCCTCGGCGTAGTCTACAGACTCTAAATAAGACGTAGCGTTGAGCTTGCCTCCGCACGCGCCAGTCTACGGACTCTAAATAAGACGTAGCGTTGAGCTTGCCTCCGCACGCGCTAGTCTACGGACTCTAAATAAGACGTAGCGTTGAGCTTGCCTCCGCACGCGCCAGTCTACGGACTCTAAATAAGACATAGCGTTGAGCTTGCCTCCGCACGCACCAGTCTACGGACTTTAAATAAAACGCAACGGGGGGACGCCTCCGCGCGCACTCTACGGAGTATAAATAAGACGTAGCATCGAGGTACGCCTCCGCACGCACCAGTCTACGGACTTTAAATAAGACGTAGCGTCGAGGTCCGCCTCCGCACGTGCGAGTCTACGGACTATAAATTAAGGCGTGGCGTCGAGGTACGCCTCGCACGCACTCGTCTCGGACTTTAAATAAGGCGTGGCGTCGAGGTCCGCCTCGCGCACGCGAGTCTCACGGACTATAAATTAAGGCGTGGCGTCGAGTGCGCCTCGCACGCACCAGCCTACGAACTTTAAATAAGACGTAGCGTCGAGGTCCGCCTCCGCACGCACCAGTCCACGGACTCTAAATTAAGTCGTAGCATCGAGATCCGCCTCCGCATGCGCAAGTCTATGGACTATAAATTAAGTCGTAAATTGCAACACGGCCGAGACACTAGGGAGTGCCTTGCTTTAGGCGGCGCACCACTTGGATATCACGCCCTCGCGCGCGTTGCACCAGGTAGTGCACCGCGAGTTTTTGAAGGTAGGGGAACGGTGCCTTCGCCTCTCTACCTCGGCGTGCGTAGTCCCTCGGCTTACGCTGCAAGCGCCCGCTCTCCACGGGCACTGTTTTTGAAGGTAGGGGAACGGCGCCTTCGCCTCTCTACCTCGGCGTGCGTAGTCTCTCGGCCTACGCCGCAAGCGCCCGCTCTCCGCGGGCACCGTTTTTGAAGGTAGGGAACGCGCCGCCTCTCTACCTCGGCGCGCGTAGTCCTCGGCCCACGCCGCAGCTCCGCTCTCCGCGGTGCCGTTTTGAAGGTAGGGGCGGCGCTCCGCCTCCACCCTCGCGCAGTAGCACCCTCGGCTTCGCTGCAGCGCCCGCTCTCCGCGGCACTTTTTTTGAAGGTAGGGAATGACGCGCCTTCGCCCCTCTACCTCGGCGTGCGTAGTCCCTCGGCCTATGCCGCAAGCGCCCGCTCTCCGCGGACACCGTTTTTGAAGGTAGGGAACGGCGCGCCGCCTTTCTACCTCGGCGTCCTCGCCCACGCCGCAAGCGCCCGCTCTCGCGGTACCGCTTTTGGGTAGAGGCGCGGCTCCGCCTCCTCCGCCTCGCGCGCGTAGAGCCTCGCTTACGCTGCGCCCGCTCTCGCGAGCACTGCTTTTTAAAGGTAGAGGCGCGCCTTCGCCTCTACCTCGGCGTCGTAGTCCTCGGCTACGCCGCAAGCGCCGCTCTCGCGGCACCGTTTTGAAGGTAGGGAATGGCTCCGCCTCCACGCCTCGCGCGTGCGCCCCGTACGCCGCATCGCCTCGCGGGTACCGTTTTTGAGAGTAGGGGAATGGTGGCCGTCCGCCTCGTAGGCATCGCCTCGGCGGGATGGTACGTCCTTGGCGTTCGACGACACGTCTTCGGCGCCCGACTTCGCCGTCCGCCTCGTAGGCATCGCCTCGGCGGGACGGCACGTCCTCGGCGCCCGACGACACGTCTTCGGCGACCGACTTCGCCGTCCGCCTCGTAGGCATCGCCTCGGTGGGACGACACGTCCTCCGCGCTCGACGACACGTCTTCGGCGCCCGACTTTGCCGTCCGCCTCGTAGGCATCGCCTCGGCGGGACAACACGTCCTCGGCGCTCGATGGCACGTCTTCGGCGACCGACTTCATCGTCCGCCTCGTAGGCATCGCCTCGGCGGGACGACACATCCTCCGCGCTCGACGACATGTCTTCGGCGCCCGACTTCGCCGTCCGCCTCGTAGGCATCGCCTCGGCGGGACGGCATTTCCTCGGCGCTCGACGGCACGTCTTTGGCGCTCGGCTTCGCCGTCCGCCTCGTAGGCATCGCCTCAGCGGGACGACACGTCCTCCGCGCTCGACGGCACGTCTTCGGCACCCGACTTCGCCGTCCGCCACGTAGGCATTGCCTCGGCGGGACGGCACGTCCTCGGCGCTCGACGGCACGTCTTCGGCGCTCGGCTTCGCCGTCCGCCTCGTAGGCATCGCCTCGGCGGGACGACACGTCCTCGGCGCTCGACGACCGGCTTCGGCGCCCGACTTCGCCGTCCGCCTCGTCGGCATCGCCTCGGCGGGACAACATGTCCTCGGCACTCGACGACACGTCTTCGGTGCTCGACCGCGCGTCCGCCTTGTAGGCATCGCCTCGGCGGGACGGCACGTCCTCGGCGCTCGACGGCACGTCCTCGGCGCTCGACGACACGTCTTCGGCGCTCGGCTTCGCCGTCCGCCTCGTAGGCATCGCCTCGGTGGGATGGCACGTCCTCGGCGCTCGACGACACGACTTCGGCGCCCGACTTCGCCGTCCGCCTCGTCGGCATCGCCTCGGCGGGACGGCACGTCCTCGGCACTCAACGACACGTCTTCGGCGCCCGACTTCGCGGTCTGGCTCGTAGGCATCGCCTCGGCGGAACGGCACGTCTTCGGCGGGGCGGCACGCCTTCCGCAGTTGACTTCGCCATCTGTCTCGTAGGCATCACCTCGGCGAGACGGCACGTCCTCGGCGCTTGACGACGCCGTCTGCCGCTGGGGTTCACTGATTTCTTCGTAGGCATTGCCTCCGGGGTCTGCGAGCTACCAGTTGCATCGGCACCCTCGCGCTTGCTGTCGGGGAACGGGGGGCTAGGGTGGTTGATCACGTCAGCTCGCCCATCGGGACCTCAGCGCTTCTTTGTCGAGGAGTATCTTGTTGTAGGGTGGGCCAACCCCGTGATCGGCCGTGCAACTAGTCCAACATGTAATAGGCCCAATAGTGTAGAGGAATATACCAGTGTAAATATACCAATGTACCCTCATCCTTTGTAAATACTAAGGGGTAGAATGGGGATTTCCCATTCTACCCCACTCATATATATAAAACCCCAGTGAGGGGCAAAGGGGGGATCCTCTCATTCTACCAGCTCCCCACAGATCTAGCTCTCCTCTTCTCCTTCTACTAGTCCCCTTCATTCCTGTTTAGCCCGTAGCTACAACAAATATGTTTCTACTATTTTAAGTGCTCCCATTAAACGCTATAGGAGACTGCGGAGTCTTATGATTTGAATGCTTAAGATGAAGTGCTTATGCGTAAGGAGAGATATGCAAGAAACCTTGGTTTGGTGCAAACCTTGTGCATCTCAAGTTAAATGGTTGAGAAGGATCTCTCAATGAAATGTCAAGTTATGACTTGTTGATATCCCTTACAGAACATTGACTTCAGTGACTGAAGGAATCTAATTAGATATGTGGAATCTTGTTGCCATTATAGATGTAGCCATAAAAAAGTTGTGTTTCTTGTGAATAAATGAAATTCTTGTTGGGGTCTTTTAGGAACAGATCTACTCCTTTATTCATGTATCCTTGGATAAAGTTTGTGATGTATAATTAGTGTCAAAATTAATTAAGAATAAAGTTATCCATTAATGCTAATGATCAGCACATCCCATGGTTATATACATCAATACACTAGGATATCAAAAAATTAGTTTTGAATAAAATGCAAAGTACATTGAAGTTCTTAATAGTACTGCACCATTTTGGTTTTAGAAGCCAAAACAAAAAAGGTACCACCACCTCGCCTAATCAAGCTGAAGAACATCATTAATAGGAAGCACCAAACATCAAATGCTTTTATACTCCCATTGTTGTGGCTACTGACCAAACAGTATATGAGGAGAGTAGTGGAGTGGGGGTGATAGACAATGCTCCCCTTTCCCTATGTCCAGGGCGTGCATATATATTTCCACGAAGCATATGTACAATCCTGCCCTTACATTTATGTGGCCTCTATAGGGGCATCTATATCATTATATATGTTCCATTTTGGTCTTTACAACTCTAACAGGCCGGCTGGGCTTATGTGGAGGCTACCTCTACCACAGGAGCCTCTCATGGTAAAGGGCTTCTCACGGGCCGAAGCCATGTCGCTGTGCCCTTTGGCCCCCTTCGTCCCTGTGGCCTGTGGCCTTTTACGTGGTTATCTAGATAGGACAAAGACGGCGCTGCAGTCCACGGTAATGTGGTAAGCGTCGCTTCGGCTTCATGTGTAGTATCGTCGCAGCCGGTCTGCATTCCATGTATGATGGAGAGTTCGCCCCTCCAAGGTTGTGAGACGATACACTCTGTGCTGCAAGGCTATCGTGACGATGTAGGGCCCTCCCATTTGGATTCCAGCTTGCCCACCGTCGCTGCGTGCAGCTCCATTTTGAGGACGAGGTCTCCCGGCTAGAACTCTCGCAAGTACACGGTGTGGTCATGTGCATGCGCTACTTGGCGTGCATACTTCATGACATGCTGGGTGGCGCTAACGCAGTCACCGTCAAGAAGATCGAGGGACAACACGCGTTCATCCATCGGGGCCTGGGCAAGGACTCTCCTCGAATCGGCCTTGATTTCTTCTGGTGTGCCTGCTTTGTCGCCGAAGAGGAACTTGAATGGCGTGAATCCCGTCGGACGTGTTACCGTCGTGCGGAGGGACCAGAGGACACTAGGAAGTTCATCCGACACTTGCCCTTCAGCAGCCTGACGAGGCACTTCTTGACTCTAGCAGAGATGGCGCCGTTTACCTGCTCGACCGCTCCGTTGGACTGCGAGTGTCCAACCGAAGTGTATCGAAGCGTGATGCCCATGTGGTCGCAGAATGCCTTAAACGGCACCAAGTCAAACTGCAGGCCATTGTCGACGGTGACCTTCCTAAGGACTCCCAAGCAGCAAATGATGTTCTGCCAGAGGAACCGCTGCATGGCTGCGGAGGTTACCTTAGCAAGCGCCACCACTTTGGGCCATCTGGAGAAATATTCCAAGGCAACTATGACGAAATGAAGATCCCCTGGGGCATGCAGAAGTGGTCCAACGATGTCAATTCCCTAGCTCGCCAACGGTCATACCGGTGGGATGGGCTGCAAGTTGCTCGGGGGTCTGTGGATGACTTGTCCCATCCACTAGCATCCTTGACACCGATGCACGAGGTCTGGTGCGTCCGTGATGGCTATTGGCTAGTAGAAGCCCTGCCTAAATGCCTTGCCAACGAGGGACCTCGGGGTGATATGCGAGCTGCAAAGCCTTGCATGAATCTCGTCCAGGAGACGCTTTCCCTCATTGCACGAAAGGCATCACAAGAATGGGGCGTAGACTCCTCGTATGTACAGGACACCATCCAGCATCTAGAAAGTCCTAGCGCGGTGCTGTAAATGTCGTAGCTTGAGGGGGTCATTCGTCTCGGCTATGCCATGCAAAAAGCCATAGATAGGCTCTTGCCAGTTGCCCTAATGGGCAATTTGATGGACGAGGGCAGCATCACGCTTGTCTTGGTCGATGGATGCCGTGGGCAAGACCTCGTAGAATGCCCCCTCAGGGAGGGGAATCTGCTGGCTAGTGGCCTTGGCGAGGGCGTCGGCCTGCTCATTGTTCGCTCACGAAATGGCCTTTACTGTGACGCCCAAGAAATGGCGTTCCTTCGCCCTTACCGTGGCTAGATACTTGGACAAATCGGGGTCCTTGGCCTGGTTTTGCGAGGACCCTTCGTGCGCCCAGGGCTTTGAGTTTTACGAGGCCGAAGAACAGAGCTTCGTACTCAGCTTTGTTATTCGTCGCTAGAAACCCGAGACATGCCGAATACAGCAGACGATGTCCCTCCGGCGTAGTGACCACTGCACCTACCCTAGCGCCAAGAGCGCCATATGCCTCATTGGTATTAAGGTTCCACATTGGGTCTGCTGGTAGCTGCGCGTGCAGCTGAGCTGGTGGAGTCCACTCGGCGAGGAAGTCCGTGAGGATCGGAGACTTTATCACCATGTGCGAAGCGTACATCAAGGAGAATGATGCAAGCTCAGCCGCCCACTTGCCGATATGACCTGTGGACTCCTTATTGTGTAGCATCTCCACCAAGGGAAACGAGGATGGCACAATGATAGGGTGAGCAAGGACGTAGTGCCAAAGCTTCCTCGAGGCCATGACCAGCGCATAGGCCAGTTTCTCGAGTTTGGTGTACCACGTCTTGGAGCCCTGAAGGGCTTTAGAGTTAAAGTACACGGGCCACTGAAGGGTGCTCTCCTCGAAAATGAGGACTGCGCTGACTGCTGTTTGCGGTGGCGGTGGGTACAGCAGGAGCGGAGCCTCTAGTGCCGGGGTGACTAAAGTGGGAAGGCTTGCGAGGACCTTCCTTGTTGTCTTGGATGACTCCATAGAGAGGATCGCGTCGACCTTATCAGGGTTCACCTGGATGCTATGCCCAGACACCAGGAAGCCCAGAAGCTTCCTAGCTTGCATGCTGAAGACGCATTTGCCTGGGTTGAGCTTGATGCCCGCTCGTCTGAGGTTGTTGAAGGTTTCTTGAAGATCTTGACCATGGGAGGCAAGTTGTCTGGTCTTTACGACTATGTCATTAACGTAGGCTTTGACATTCCTTCCAAGCTGGCGTGAGTGCGACGAGATGCGTAAAGGTGGCGCCTACGTTTTTAAGGCCGAAGGGCATCCTGATGAAGCAGTATGTCCCTACCGGCGTTATGAAGCTAGTCTTGAATTTGTCATCCTTGGCCATGTGAATATGATGGTAGCCAGAATACGCATCCAGGAAGCTCATGAGCTTGCATCCTGCTGTGGCATCCACCAACTGATCTATGCGAGGCAATGGGTAGTTGTCCCTTAGACACGCTTTGTTAAGGGGGGTGAAGTCAATACACATGCGCCACGCACCATTGGCCTTCTTCACCAGCACCGGATTGGCGAGCCAGTCCAGGTGCTAAACCTCACGAATGACCTCGGACTGGAGCAGCTTCACTACCTCTGCCTTGGCCACCTGTTGACGCTTGAGGGACATGTGCCAGAGCCTCTGCCTAACCAGCTTGGCATCGGGGCAGACTGTTAGAGTGTGCCAAATGATGGCACGGTCCATGCCTTTTATGTCAGTTGGGGACCACGTGAAGACGTCCGTGTTGTCTTGGAGTACTCGGAGTAGATCCTGCTCGAACTCCGGAGGAAGGCCCTCGCCAATAGACACCTGATGGTCATCGGTGTGCAGGGCGACTCTCTTGACTGCACCGTCCGGCCGGGGCTTGGGTGTCCATTCCGGGGTTGAGGGCGCGCCTGCTCCGGGGCTGTCTGTGAGCACAGCACCTTCCGATGCGGGCCCTGAGTACCAAGCTCTATCTGCTGGGCGAGGTCTTGGTCACCGAACGCGGTGATGATGCCTTGTGAGCCTGAGAGCTTTATGCACAGAAAACCATGGTGCAGGATCACTCCAAAGGAATTGAGGGTCAGGCATCCCAGGATGGCGTTATATAGGTACGGGAGATTGACGACGTCGAAGGTGACATCCTCGCTCCTTAGGTTGCCATCCTACCCAAAGGACACTTGCAATTGTATCTGACCCAAAGCCTTCAACGGTTGACCTCCGAAGCCCTGAAGTGGGATCCTCGGGGGCCTAACTGACTTCGGGGGATTCCCATCTAGTCGAAAGCTACTGCGAATAGGATGTCGGCAGAACTGCCTCCGTCGACCAGGACACGCTTGACATCGCAGCCTACGATGGCGGCTTGGATGACCAGGGGATCCTGGTGAGGGAAGTCGACGCCCTCTGCGTCGGCAATGGTAAAGGTGATGTCATGTTGCGCCCAGGTCGGCGGCACTTGTGCCGGGTACGCTGCCACATGATGCAACCAATGTGCGTAGGCTTTCTGCTGCCGCGCGGATGAGAATTCTAGGGAGAACCCCTGGATATGACATTTATGATGCTGCATTGGGCTCCCTCTAGGGCCTGTATTCGCAGGGGCCCACTTGGAGCTGCTGCACGTGGGCCACTACTGGTATCCCCTCTTCCAGGGCTCTGTCCCTGGCGACACTTTGGCAAAATGTCGCAATGGTGGGGCATGCCCACGTGAGATGGTCACCTCGACCATGCACATCGCACCATAGGCCGTACTGCTGGCGGTCTCCTTCACCGCGGGTTCCATCGTCTTGGCCCCAGCCCCACCCGCGTCCCCGTCCTCAACCAGTGAGGGTGCTATCGTCGGAGCCACCCTTGATATCGAAGACGTAGCGGGCCTTCTGAGACCTACGCTATTTGCGGTTGGACTTGTCGTTCGACGAATCTTGTTTGCGTTGGAGGTGTCCTTTGAGGAGTCTTGCTTGCGCTCGGAGGTGTCCTTCGAGGAGTCTTGCTTGCGTTGGAGGTGTCCTTCGGTGAGTCCTCCGCCTAGTTGGTGTTGGAGCTATTGCCTCTGTGAAAGCATCTAGGCCCCTAAAAATAGTTTTGGTAATTAATGAATTCATGTGAATATAGGACTAATGTGTTTTATGAGCATGCGAAGGGTTAGTCCACATGTGAGCAACAAGTTGCAAGCCAAAGGATATATATGAAGACCCAATTTGGCTCAAGACAAAGGTATACCTACTGTAGGGTCTCCTTTTAATTTTATCGGTCTTAGGAGAATGGTGGAAGACCGGATTATAGGGTAGAAAATCGTACCATAAAGAGGGATCATAGCAAGTAGCTTGATAGCAAATTTTTTATGTGCCATTTGGATCAATTTTAGAAGCATGCATTCATCAAACATTGGATTTAAAATCTAGTCTGTGCTCTGTCTGGACGAGCGGTAGTACCGCTAATTTGAACGTCGAAACTACCAGCAAGCGGTAGTTCCGCGCCCAGAATCGGTACTACCGGCGACCAGAAGCTCCGGATTTTGAGCGGAGCCTTTTTTTCCAGAGAGCACCCCCGGATGCATCTGAGCTCTTGCGGGAACGGAAGTACCGGCATTTTCAACGCCGCAACTACTGCAGTGAGCGGTAGTTCCGCACTCCAGAGCGGTACTTCCGGCGCCCAGAAGATCCAGAGGATTAGCGAAACATTTTTCCAGAGAGCTCATCTGGATGAAATCTGGATTTCCATGGAGCGGAAGTACCGGCAATTACAACGCCGGAACTACCGCAAGTTGCGGTAGTTCCACTATCCAGAGCATTACTTCCAGAGTCCAGAAGCTCTGATTTCAGAGCGAAACCTTTTTTCCAGAGAGCGCCAAATTTGGGACCTTTCGGATTTCTGGAGAGCGGTAGTACCGCGCCGACTTTGTGGAACTACCAGAGAGCAGTAGTACCGCAAATTATAACGGCGGTAGTACCGCGTCGCCAAATCCAACGGTCACTGCAGAGCTCTGACATAGCCGTTCTGCCGCGAAGATTTGGTAGCGGTAGTACCGGCCCATGGGGGCGGTAGTACCGCTCATCCTGAATTTTTTAGGAATTTGTGCCAAACGGCTGGTTTTGGTTAGTGGAGGCTATAAATACCCCACCACTGCACAAGGGCTAAGGTTAGAGACTCATTGCATATTTCTTGAGCCCTAGAGCATTCACTCCACCCTCATTCTCACTTTGTGCATTAAATTTGAGGTGGTTGAGCAAATAGTGCGAGAATTCATTAGTTGGTCCATTTGGCACTAGTTTGCATTCAAGTGAAGCCCGGATTCATTACTCTTAGTGCTTGCCGGCACTTGGACGATTGGGCGGAGGTTTGATCGGTGATCTTCTCAAGAAGCTTGTGAGAAGACCCGGTGATTTGTGAAGGTCGGAGCTCACCTACCCGGAGCGGGAAGAGCTACCACTAGTGATCGAGGTGCTTCGGCTTAATTCGTGGAGCCGGTCCGATTCGTTCGGGCTAACCTCAACGTGGACTAGGAGAAACCGGCAAGTTTCCGAACACCACGGTAAAAACATCGGTTGTGTTCATCTCTTTCTTAGCTCTTGTTTATTTACTTCATTGTGATCATTCGCTTTCTTAGAGCTAAGATTGCTAATCTTGACTAGAATTGTGTAGTATTAATTGCCTTACATTCTTACTATTTAAATTGTGAGGAATTAATCAAGTGATCAAGAAAAATTTAAAAACCTTCTATTCACCCTCCCTCTAGTCGATATCCTTGATCCTACACTCTGCACCGCTGTACGTCCTCTTCTGCCCTCGCGTACTCCTCCCTCTTGTTGAAGAGCTTGGCTATCGTCTTTATCGGCTTACGCGCATTGTATTCAGCTAGCGGCCCCGGGCAAAGGCCTTGTATCATTGCGTTAATGATAGTGGTCTCATTGACGTCCTTAACCTGCCAGCGAACCTTGGTAAAGCGCTTGAAGTACTCTCGGAGCTTTTCCAAAGGCTTCTGCTTGATGGCAAAGAGTGCATCCGCGTCGAGTTTAGGCAAACCCCGAATGAGGTCGTGACCGCTAACTCGAGTCAAATGGTCAAATCCTATATGACCAAGTCTCCTATGCTAGAAACTAAGGTCACGGGACTCAGAAGCAACTAAACATCTGAGAGGATCACCAGAAGACTCAAGAAAATCAGCACGAAAGATCCTCCCATAACGACAAATCCCGCAAACCAGACTACCCGAAGAATCAAGAATTTTACAAGCATTTTTCTTGAAGCTCACCTCGAAACCGTCATCGATAAGCTGAGAAACCGAAAGCAAATTGTACTGCAGCTTACTCACTAAGGCAACATCTTTTAAAATAAAAGAATCGTTAACATGCACAGTACCTTTAGCGATGACGCGCCCAGACAAAACGTCTCCAAAGGTGACCGTCTCATCACCTGGAGCTCGGGATAGGGAAGAGAACCAACGGGAGTGTCCGGTCATGTGTCGAGAACACCCGGAGTCTACAAGCCAAACCTCTCCCTTCCCAGCCCGGCGAACCTGAGTCAACAAGAGAGAGATGGCTCAGTACTGGGATAAATCAAAAAAGATTTTGGCACCCAATACTGAGTCACACGTCAAGTAGAAGAAGTAGTCACACACGACTGACCTCTAACTACCCTACGCTCTCTGTCGCTCAAAGAAGCAGAAGGTCCATGTGCAGACCTGAAGCTGTTGTTGGGTCCGACTACTACGGAAGAGCGAGTCAGAGCACCAGCAACATGCTGATCTCGCAGCGGGTAACCATCTCGATGGGGGAAACGAGATCTACCCTCAGAACGGAGGAAGTCACGACAAGAGGCATATCGAGGACGAAAATCAGAAAACTCAGAAAATCCAAGTCCTCGATGCTGCCCAAACCCATCAACTGAAGCAACTCTCGACCTCGTGTTGGTCTTAGGTGCACTCAAGGTCTGGGGCAGACCCTGAATACGCCTAAGAGCCTGAACACAGTCTCTACGCGTGAGCTAGGCACACCTTAAGCATCTTTCAATCGAGTGTCCATCCTTCTGACAGAAGGTACAATGGTACTTCACCTTTTGAGAGGTAGAAGTAGCATGATGAGGCTTCGCCTTCTGAGAAGTCGAAGCAACAGGTGGAACCACTCTACTGTCAGAAATCCCTTGGACAAAGTCCGCTGATTTGAATTGAATTTTCTGAGTTCTGGGCTCGACCTCGATCACACCTACTGCTATGGGTCTAAGAACAGCAGGTGGATGCTTCCTAACATCCTCAGAAAAATCATATCCTAGACCTTGATTGAATTTTCAAATCTTGGATTGGTCTAGAATAAGATTTAGCCTTTTCTTGCCTCCTACAAACCTCTCGAGAGTGTTCATAAGATACTGACACTCCCGAAAGAGAGAGGTGAAAGAAGAGCAGGGGAAGAAGAGACAGCGGAAGGTAAGGGAGTAGAAGAAGAACCAATAGCAGAAGAATGGAAGGCATGTGCACGCACAGCCGCCTCAGAAGGGACATTCCTATTGCTAGCCATTTGGTTCACGACGCTAGGTGTCTCTACCAAACCCTCATGCTTCTTCCCCACAGCACACACATTACAAGCAGATGATGATTTCTCTAGTAGGTCCTTAGTTAGCTTCACACATTTGTCATCCAATGCAATCAAGTCAGATTTTAGTTTTTCACAATTATTGCTTGGTGAGCTAACAGGGTCCTTAGAAGCATATTGAGCCAATTTGTTATTGTGATCAATTAATTCTTGAAACTGTTTAGAGACAGATTCAAGCTCAGCAGTCAATTTGGGACAGTTCACACATGAAGCAATGGGCTCTAATAGAAATGCTTGTAATTCAGCAATTTTATGATCTGCCCTTTTTATGTTCATTTTCAAATTATTACAACTTTCACAAGTCTCGAGCAGATCGAGAAGTATAGTATAAAGACCTCTAAATGCATTGTCCTTATCCTCACATGAGATGCAAGAAATAGTCTCAACAGTAGTAGATGAAAGAGAAGCTACCCTACTCATCTCTAGTTCAGCAAGTAGACTAATATTCTCCACCTTAATTATGTCAAGCTCAGAGGTCACACTATCATGCAAAGTCCTTAGCTTCTCCATGTCACCAACAAAGAAGAGCATACATTACAATCGTCACGGGAGGGAGCAGATATAAGTGAAGTAAGCTCCCGTGACAATCTTTCTACTTCCTTCTCTAACTCGCTACACCTAGCTCTAGATCTAGCATGAAATCTACCTAGCTTAAGAAAAGCATCATTAAGCTGGTCATAGGAGGGGTATACCTCGTCGGAGTCAGAGTAGAGCTCGCTGTCGCTCACGTCGCCCTCAAGGGCCATGAAGCACATGCCGCTGAAGTCCTCGCCATCCTTGGGATCTTGCTCGTCCTTCCCATCGTCGTCGCTCCATCCCTCCACCTCGCTGAGATCGAGGTCGTCGAAGGCGGTGAGGATGCGATGGAAGAGCTTCTTGGCTTTGCCAAGGTTGCGGAACTTCTTCTCTTTGTTGGAGGCTTCTTGTTGTGGTTCTTGTCGGTGTAGACATTCTTACTCGAACCGCCGTAGTCGTTCTTGCCCTCCAGCTTGGGGCAGTTTGCTCGAATGTGGTTGGAGCCACCACACTCAAATCAAATCACACGTTATCCTCCTCTCTTTCTCTCCCTAACCCTCTTGTATGCATGAGAGATTTTCTGGCTAAGAGGGCTAGTTGGTTTTCTAGAAGCTGTTCTAGTAGGTCATCACTCATCTCACAAACAGCAGCAAGAGAAAAACCAGAAACACCATCAGGTTGAAACTCAGAAGTCGAACTGGGATCAGTGACCAAAGCCATCGACTGTGACTTCGACTTACGAGAGACAATGTCAATCTCGTGAGTCTTGAGGCGTGAATACAACGCATCAAGAGTCAAAGTCGAGAGGTCCATCGTGTCCTTGATGGTGGTCACTTTCATATCCCAAACACGCAAGTCCAAGGCCGCAAGCATCTGACGAGCGTTGTCCGAGTCGGGGTATGTGAGACCGACCGCTCGGAGGTTGCTCAAGATCTTGTGGAATCTCACAAAGCACTCATCAAGGGACCCACCAACGAGCATTTCAAACTTGTTGTAATCTCGCTTGAACTGGTCCTGTCGTACCGTCTTTATTTGGGTGGTGCCCTCATGGTAAGCATCGAAGGTCACCCAAATATCGAAGGCCGACGTCAGATGAGAAATGCGATCAAACTCGTTTCGGCTCAAACCTTGGATTATGATGTTTCTTGCCTTTGCATTTGCCTCAACATCAGGCATATTTGCCACATTGATGTTCTCATCGGCAGGAATAGCAAAGCAAACTTTGACCTTGCGCCAAATCGCATAGCCCTGAGCCTGTATGTAGGTCTCCATCCGACTCTTCCAAAAGGGATAGTCGATCACATCAAAGATCGGGGGCTTGGTGGAATACTTGTCCGTTGCCATGGCTCACAGACCGGTTAAAGATCTATCAAGAAGAGCTAACCGGCTTTGATACCAATTGTACGATCGAAAATGGCAACAAAGGGGGTGAATGGTGCCTATTTAAAAATATGCCCCTCAAGTATCCACTAAAATCTCTGCTCCGATAGCTACTCAAGCTACGAAGAAGAAATCATATGCTCATTGGAAAGACATGAAGAACAACGAAAGAAACAAACAAAGCATTAAAGAGAAAAAACAGAGAACATGCAGATACTAGAGGGAGGCAACCAAAAATTCAAGAGGCTGGTCAGACCGCAATGGAGATGCCGGTCTGACCACCTACGCCCCACCGGTCTGACCGGTACAGAAGGGGCGGTCTGACCACTTAGACCCAGCCGGTTAGACCGCTAGGGTTGGCGGTCTGACCGCCAAATGGGAACCGGTCTGACCGCCCATAATTTCGGCAGAAGATGCAGATTACTGCGCGGACCGAAACTTTGAACAGAAAAGGCTGAAACTGCAAAATCTAGAGGAATTTGGAAAGAGCTTCTGTTCTCCTTAGGCAAAAAGGTCAAGAACATAATCTAAATACCATTGGGACCTTAAGAATCAAAAGGATTCAACAGAAAAGCAAGAAATTTGGATTTTGACAAAAGATTGAAGACTCAAGCAAATTTCCAAATTTCTTTCTATTCTCTCAACCTTTGCTCAAGAGGTCTTGCATTTCAGCATGACATGATCTTAGGACTAGGAGACACAAGTCTCAAGCCATCTCTTGGAGAGAAATCAACATTTCACAAATCCTCTGACTACAAACCCTAGAATCATCCAAACAGAGGAAATCCAGCGCATGAGAGAAAAATGAAAGTTCCTTTGATTCTACCATTTTGCTCTTTGGGAGTTAACTAACCAAATGGTCTTTAGACTTGTTCCCATCACAGAGCAAAGAATCAAAAGCTACTCTCTCAAGGATTCATCCCAAAGACACAAGAAGCAGAGAACAGTAGAAACTGAAAAACCATCACAGAGAAGGAAAAACAAGATTAAAACTCTCAAATAACTTCATTCCCATGAATGAATCATAAAGAGGAATGATTACATGAGGGTTCCATTACAACCATCTCCACTCAACCCACTACATGCTTGGTTGGAAGATGAACTCACGAGACACTCCACTCTTGAGCTCTCTCTACACAGGAATGCATGGCTACACCCCTTGCTCTCCATCCCCTTTTAACAACCAGGACTCACACCTAAAAAGGGAATTCAAGAAGTGTCATACTACCTCCACTCCATCACCTCACAACCCCATGAGGCAAAAAGAGGTCAAACCAGATTTTGGAGGGAGAATCACCTCCTCCACTTATTTGCTTGAGTCAATTTACCAAATTGCCCCTCAAGCACGACCGCAACCGACCTCCAACCGTCTGGACCTCCGACTCCTCCCTAAGCCTAGTCCCGGTTCTCTCGTCGTCGCCCGTCGTGTCCGTCACCGGTAGCTCCGGTTCCTCGTCTCCCGACTCGCAACCACCTCACCAGCCTCGATCATCTTCAGCATCACCGACCGTCTGGACCTCAACACCTCCTGTACCTAGTCCCGATCCTCCTCGCCTCACCATGACCTAGCTCCAAAGTCCTGCAGTCACACAGACAAGCAAACCGTCACATAGCACCGCACGAAACAGCATATCAACAATAGCATAAATGAAAGGTACTCAACCCTAGAATACCCAAAACAAACTCAAACTCTCTAAACCAACCGTCAATTACTCATCACAAACATGGGGATACCTCCACATGGTCTCTCAGCAACGCCGGTGTTGCCCTTGGCGCCAATCGTTGACATAGGTGATCCACCGACCAAAGCCCTAGCATTTGCAAGTGCCGCCGTCATGCTCCGCTTCTTCCTCGTCGTCGATGAAGCTTTCTTTGGTGCTATCACTTCTCGAATCTCGTGGCTTGCTCTCCGTCGTCCCAACAGATAGCGCCAACTATTGTGGCTACTGACCAAACAGTATATGAGGAGAGTAGTGGAGTGGAGGTGATAGACAATGCTCCCCCCTTCCCTATGTCTAGGGTGTGTATATATATTTCCACGAAGCATATTTTACAATCCCGCCCTTACATTCATGTGCCCTCTATAGGAGTATCTATGTCATTACACATGTCCCATTTTGGGCTTTACAACTCTAACAGTCCGGCTTGGCTTAGTTGGGAGCCACCTCTACCACACCCATCAAATTTTGGAACCCATAATCACAAATTATCATCATATTTTCACTGCGATCTACTTCGGATCAGACTCCAATCTACTTCACTCTAAACAAGCAACTACTACATTTTGAAGTTACAATCATGAATATGTCAAACTGTTTGACATAGTCACACAAACTCACTAGGAAGATAAGCAAAATATTGGATAACAAGCCTAGATGCACAGTAACAAGGCAGGTTTCTTTTCAGTTTGGATATCAAATGCTCCAAAGGGAACACCGTATTTGCAAAACCACTTGAAAAGATTTCAATACCATCCATACCGATCCTTACTTAGAAATTAAAATGATCTAAGACCATGCCATACCTCGGATACGGCTCGTGCTTGAGGAGGAGGCAGCGGGCTCAGGGGAGGAGGGGCGCCAGGTTTGGGGAGGTGGCAGCTCGTGCTCGGGAAGGAGTTAGCTCATGCTCAAGGAGGAGGTGGCGTCGAGGACACTGTCGACGGGCTCAGGAGGGAGTTAGGGAATATTAAGCGTTTGAGTGGGGGCATGAGCAAACCCTAGAGTCCGAATATAAATAAGTTGGACAACACAGATGGTTTTAAATTAGAACCGTCTATGATAAGTACACATCCCAGATGGTTCTAAATTAGAACCGTCTATGATAAATATATATCATAGATGGTTCTAAAGTAGAACCGTCTATGATAAAAACACATTACAGACGATTCCAATAAATAACCATCTATGATAAATATATATTCTCATATACATAAATACAAATTTACATATATATATATATATATATATATATATATATATATATATATATATATATATATATATATATATATATATATATATATATTATACATTCTCATATATATAAATGCAAATTCACACATATATGACACATTCTGATATACATAAATGCAAATTCACATATATATATGGCACATTCTCATATACATAAATGTAAATTTACATTTATGTGACACATTCTCATATACATAAATGCAAATTCAAAACATATGACACATAAACATCCCATTTATCATTCCACTTGCTTATTTCCTTTAAAAATTAGCCCTTCATAATGATCAATGCGTATGTAGCTAGTTTTTTCACGTTATTCTTTCTCGACTCTTATGCCATTTCTGAAAGGAGGAAACTCGTCAAATTGATTATATTCATCCTTGTTCACTATATTCTCAATTTCAACAATCCTTGTTTTTCATGAAGAACTATGTGGTTCTTCTTATTTGCCTGGTCGGTTACATAGAACACCAGAAAGGAGTTCAGAGACTAATTGAAAACGACCACTTGTAAAATAACATTGCCTTTCCACATGGTCTAACCTGGAGGAGAAGTCTCATGAAAACTCCTAGAGAGGTGAAGAACTCTCCATTGTTCCAATCAAACAATGATGCAAAAGACTGGAACTAAATCAAGTGCCTGTTCTCCACCCCTGGTTCACTTGTCTCAAAACAAAGTAGATGTCGGTCTCACAGCACTAGGGTTAGTCAAGTAAGCTTTAGGAATCCAATACTGTAGACGCAAGGAGTCAGCAGCAGGCAATGATAAAAGTTTAAGTGAAGATTTAGCCTTTGTCAAATTTTGGTCGTAAAGCCTCCATGGCATTGGTCAAAACCCATCCAAGCGCCACTGGATGGCTGGTCGAACCCTTGGTCCGACCACATTGTAACGCTCATGAATTGCTGGTCGTAACTCTGGTTCGACTACACTGTAACGACCATGAGAGGACGCTGATCTGAACTCTGATCTGATCACTTTGTTACGACCACAGTGACCTGCTGAACAACAACTCTGTTCGACCATGCTCGTCAGACCGTGACGAACATCTGGTCGGTACCCTGGTCTGGTCGTGGAACGGCCGACCATGGAGTGCTCGACTATGCGTTGAACTGGTCCGACCGCCGACTGACCTTTACGACTAGGTTCAGTTACAAGAACTGATTAGAGGAGCCACGGTGACAGTTGGAGTCTTGCATAGTCTTCTCTTGGGAGCATTTTTTTCAAAATGTCTTTGTTCTCCTTCTTAGCTTTCCGAAAGCAAAACTGGACCACATGACCATCTCTACCACAATGAGTGCATTTATACTTATCTGTTGAATTCACAACACCCACTTTGGTAGAGAATTCCTTTGAAACACCAGCAGATTTAAATTTAATTTCTTTAGGTTTAGGTTCTACTTCCAATTTCCCGGGTTCAAGAAGCTTAACAACTTTAGGAGGATTATTTTTTGGCATGCTCAATGAAATTAAATCCTAGACCATGTTTCTTTACACTTGTTTTTGATTGATCTAGAATCATATTCAAATTCTTTTTGCCAAACAAGAACCTCTCTAAAGTGTCTTTTAGATACTCATTCTCTTTAGCCAATGTAGAACATGTTATGCATTTAACACAATTATTTGCCAGACTTTTAGAAGCAGTGGACTGAGCTAATCTTTCCTTTTCAGCAAAATCATTGAGTTGTCTAGTCAAGACTTCTATTTCAGTGTTAAACTTAGGACAATTTGAGCAAGAAAGAGTTTCATGATAAAACATTTGTTGGATTGACTCTTGAGATGAATTGAGCCTAGCCTGAAGCAAATCACACTTAGAACAGGCCTTAGATTGAGCAGAAAAACTAGACTTAAGCTTTTCAATTTCATCATTAGCAATTTTTAATTTCTCATCACAAAAATCATGTGTCAATTTTAACTCATCAATTTTAGCAGTTACATCACTAAGTTGGGCTGATTTTGATGTATTAATTGTTCTAGCTGTCTCTAACTCAGAATGTAAAATTTAACAAGCCTCACAAGATTCATCATTAGGAATAGAGGTTTTAAGTCTGTTAATTTCAGAATTTAAGCTCTCAACAACAAAATCATGACTCTTAATTTTCTTTTGATACTTTTTGAGCTCATCTGTCAATCTAAGCATACCTCGAGATAAATCAGTATAAGAAGGTTTTACCTCATCAGGATCACTATAAAGATCATCATCACTGATCTCCTCCCTGTTGGTCGTGAAACACATCCTTATGAAGTCCTCTTCCTTTGCCTTCTTGCCTTTGACCTCATCATCACTTGCAGAGTCAACATCACTCAAATTAATCTCCTCAAGTACTGCAAGTACTTTGTTGACCGCCCTGCGATAGTTGCTTTTCTTGTTTTGATCAATCTTGAATTTAGTGTGACGAGTTGGAGTCTTATCATCCTTATCTTCCTTGCTCCTCAATTTAGGGCAATCCACCTTAATGTGGGCTGGCTCACCACACTCATAACACTTGATCGGACCACCTCACTTCCTCATCCTCACATTGTTGAGTGCCTTGTATGCTCGTGAGGAAATCAACACCAAGTCTTCTTCAGGGAGCTGCTCGAACTGTTCCTCTGAAAAAGAAGACAAGGCAGACAAAGAAACACAAGACAAAGCATTTGATGAAGCAGCCCGCACCGGGTTAGTCACAAGTGCTAAAGGTGAATATTTAACAATCTTGGATGGCAAGGCTTCCATCTCATAGGTTTTTAATCCAGAATAAAGATCATCCATGGTTAAACTATCTAGATCGATAGTTTGATTAATAGTTGTAACAACCATCAACCACTTAGAACCTAAAGATCTCAAAATTTTAGTTGCATTATCTTCATCAGTAGGAATAACACCAACACCGCGCAGATCACTCAATATGTTTTTCAAAGCGAGCAAAGAGATCATTAATAGATTCACAAGACTTCATAGCAAAATCTGAATATTCTTTTTGATAAAATTTTTATGCACTTTCTTTATTTTAGTGGTTCCTTCATGATAATCACAAAGAGTTTTTCAAATTAAGTGGGCAGAATTAATATGGACTACACGATCAAATTCTTTGCGAGAAATCCCTTGAAATAGCAAGTTGCGAGCTTGAGTATTTAAATCAACATCTGCTTTATTTAAATTAGTAACAATAGCAAAAACTTCATATGGTGTAGAAACTTTTTTCCAAACATCACTACTTTGCGCCTCAATATAAGCTTGCATCCGACACTTTCAAAAAGCAAAATCAGTACCATCTAGCATGGGGGGACGATTCACAAACATCTCTGACACCATATCCATGTCGCTCTAATACCACTTGTAGGATCGTATGGCACAATCAGAGCGAGGGTGAATGATTGTCTCCGCTTTTTATCACCTGAAAGCAAATCACAGCATAAAGCAATGCAAACAGAAACAAACCAATCTGTATTACTGAATGACCACGGCTGATGTGTGGTCGAAGACTTTCTGCTACCCTAGCCGCTTGTACTCGTTACGACCACTTGATTGAACGTGGTCGTAATCGACTGTCGTCCGACCGCTCGGTCCTACTAGCTGCGATCACTCGGCCGACAATTGATCAATCACGCTCTATGCAATCGCTCAGCCAAGTGATTGTAGATTGATGCAGCCCGACTACTCGTCACGACTACTTGATGGTCGATCGCCCGATAACAGATCAACCAACTTCCCAGTTGTTCGATCATCACCCGAACGAGAACCCGCCACGGAGCACAGAGAGCACGGAAAACAGAGGAAAAACGGCGATGCTCTAGAAGTGATCGGAGATGAAGGAAATTGATCTATTATTTCATCATCAATCTTTTTGGCTACAAAGCGCCTCACGGCACCCCTAAAGACCTTCTCCACGAAAGCCCTAAAACCCCTTTATCACGCTAGCCTACAGCCTCCCCTGCTTTTATAGCCAGCGCAACAAAGTCGTGCCCAACACAACCACCTCAAGCCATGTCCCAAAACCACCTGGACACGAGATCTATCTCTTCCTCAAACCAAGGGACCCGAAACCCTTTCCTAACATGGGTTTTACCCAACTCGTATAGATCATGGACTCCATCCATGACTCCAAACGACACACGCTACTAGGCCTCTAGGATTCCCCACCTGGATATTCATAGCACCCATCACCGCGTGCTCTCGCGTGAGCCCGATCACCTCGCGTGACCACCTGACCGCCAGACATCAGATTACCCCTTCTAGTCCTGGTCTTCTTTGTCACGACCATAACCGTCTCTACGACTCCACACAGCATCCACCTTTGATCTCCATGTGCTTCCAGCATGAGCTCGGCCACCTCGCGTGATCTCATGACCGTCTGGACCTCAGATTACCCCTTCCTAGTCCGGATCTTCTTCGTCACCGACCATGGCCGCCACCTCCATGCCCACCTGCACATGCAAAGACCAAAGAAACCATCTCCGAGCAACACACATTAGCCAATCACACCCTTGTCTAACCCTAGACAAGATCCACAACACCTACGACCATCACCTAGGTCATTTACGACCACACTATTCCATTGCTACCACTTACGACCATAACTCAGGCCATTTACGACCGCTCCAAACCTATCGCTATCATCTACGACCATGCCCAACATCATTTACGACTGCTCTAACCTATCGCTATCATCTACGACCATGCCCAACATCATTTACGACCGCTCTGACCTATCGCTATCATCTATGACCATGCCCAAATCGTTTACAACCGCCTATGATCTATCGCTAACCGAAACAAATCAATAGATCACCCAACACAACTGCTAACTCGTAATCCACAAGTACTCGAAAACCGCATCGACTATCGAGTACCAACTACCGAGTCACAGCCTACACCCGACCACTTGCCGTGGTCGTAAGACCGCTTCCACTGAGTACCGAGTCCTTTGACTACGAGTACCTCAAGCAAAGACCATCCACTACCGACCACCATTCACCGACCAGTCTACCACTGGTCCAACATGAGTACTTGACGTACTCAAAAATCACAAGTGAGAAGCACTCGTATCGACCATGCAGTCTTACGAGTACCGACTGTGAAGCCAGCAGCAACTGATCGCTAAGCCTTCGACTACCGAAGACAAAACAACAGTTAGTAACGTCTACGAGTATCGACCAGACTACCCAAACTACGACCACGAAGATAGTTTGCCAAATCTATGACCAAGAAGGTAGTCTGCACATTCTACGACTATCGACCGCAAAGCCTTAAACTATCAACCAGTAAACCTTCGACTATCAAGTACGACCAGTGGTCTACAACTATCAAGTACTACAGGAACAACCATGAAAGAGTACTATAGTTATGATTACCTGTCGTAGTCATAAAGCCGAAGTCATACTACCGTGGTCGAAAGCTGAATGTAGTCGAAAGCTGAACATGGTCGAAAGTTGAACGTGATCGAAAGTATGCCATGGTCGAAAGCATGCCGTGGTTGAAAGCTTGAACGTGGTCAAAAGCTGAACGTGGTCGAAGGCTTCACCGTGGTCGAAAGCTTCAACGTGGTCAAAAGCTGAACGTGGTCGAAGGCTTCACCGTGGTCGAAACCTGAGCATGGTTGAAAGCTTCAACGTGGTCAAAAGCTGAACGTGGTCGAAGGCTTCACCGTGGTCGAAACCTGAGCGTGGTCGAAAGCTTCAACGTGGTCGAAGCCTGAGCGTGGTCGAAAGCTTCAATGTGGTCGAAGCCTGAGCGTGGTCGAAAGCTTCAACGTGGTCGAATAGCGTCTGTTTGCCGTGGTCGTGTAGTCAGTTTGCCGTGGTCGAATAGCGTCTGTTTGCCGTGGTCGTGTAGTCTGTCTGCCATGGTCGAATAATGTCTGTTTGTCGTGGTCGTATAGTTGTCTGCAGTGGTCGTTTAGTTGTCTGATGTGGTCGTAACATTGTCTGATGTGGTCGTAACCCGTCTTGATGTGGTCGTAAGAGTAATGCTGTGGTCGTAAGAGTGTCTGTCATGGTCGTATGCTTCTCTACCATGGTCGTGTGCTTCTCTGCCGTGATCGTATGCTTCTCTGCCATGGTCGTAAGGTTGTCTGAAGGCTGTTATCACTTGAAGCTGAGCAGAAACACTTGAAAGCAAGGACATCAACAGCAAACAACCAAATCTTTCACAAACGCAAAATCCAAGACAAACCAAAATGACAATTATTCATCATATATTAATCTATGACCATCCACATGGTCTAACATTGGCCTATTTTAAAACTTTTTTCCTTAAATTTTGTCGATACTGTGCTTCAATGTGGCAAGTTTTGAGAAATTAACTCTGAATTTTGTGAACTAATTCTGTTGTGAACTGTGAAGTTGATGCCTTTCATCGTTTTGTCAGCAAGTACTGTTGGTGTAATTTACTTTCTATTTTCCAATTGGTAATTTCTGAACACTTCGTTTGCTCAGGCTGTGAGTAAGCACTTTCCATGCTTCCCTTTTGTTAGGGTTTTGGTGTAATCACGTACTTATGAGATTACAAAGGTTTTGGACTAAGCGTGATTAGCTTGCCATATATACTAAACATGACGGGACTCGGAAAGGAAAAAATATTAGCTTTGTTTGTTTTTCCTTTTGTTTGCGGTTTGTATAATCAAGAGCCATGCTTGTACCTTTTATAAACTTAATTTATATCGTGGGAGAATGCGAGGTTAGATAAGTTCTATGAAAGCATATCAAAGTTGAAAAGTGTTACATCATAACGGAACCAATGTTTCCGGGAATTGAACAGCTACAACAATGGGAGGTGGTATTGCGTACCTTTACATGGGTTATAGAGACATAGAGTTGCATAAATGAAGCAAAGCAGGATTTGAGGCTGTATGAAAATAGCATGGCATGTGGTCTGTGGTGCATGATAGGCATAGCATGCATTATGACCCCCATGCTGAGGAATTCTTTGCAGGGCTAATCCCAGAGCCTAGCTTCTAGTTATTGAAGGGCATAGAAACTTTGGAAAGCTGGGAAGGAAACCTTAAATCTCCTTGTTACCAGGGAATTTTCTGATGTAATGCTAGTTCTGGACTTCTGGCATTCGCCAGCCACCAGGCCACTGAGGAAACCTTTATTGCCAACAATGATGTTGACATGGCTCCTGGGGGAGCATTTCTGTTCATACTTCACACAATCATACCCTTTTGGAAGATGCAACTAAAATGAACTAGTAAATGTAAGGCATTTGTTCTGTTCACTTGTAAATCTCCATGTTGTGGCAGGAAGTTATTTTACTTTTCAACATTGTTTTAATCTGTTCTGAAGAAAAACATTGTTATAATGTTCCTTTTGCTGGATTGTTGGCGCAGATAGAAGAGCTTGCAGTCATGGTGCAAAAGGTTGGGCTACCATGCTGGATTTCAGTTGAACTTATAGTCATGATTTATATATAGCAATTTCAGTGAATTAGCCCTGGTTGTTGCAGAGTAAGCATTTAGTTCTATTTACCGGAGCAGGGATATCAACATCATCAGGCATACCTGATTTCCGAGGAGAAAATTGATCATTTGCCACTTTGAAGAGTGGGCTTCGCAAAATTGCCACTTTCAAAATTGGCTTCGCAAAAATACCATGCAGTACATTTACCTCTTGATTACCATGCCATTTGAGCCATTTAACTCATTTAATATTTTTTTCTAATTTCAGAGGTTGGAAAAGACCTTTCTACCCTTGCTAAGTTTTGCACTGCATGGGCTTTTGCTGCGTCATTCTCTTCTGATCAATGCTCAGAAGGTGTTGTTGCTGTTGCTGGAGATGCCCTACGAATTTTCACCATTGAACGCCTGGGAGAGACATTCAATGAAACAGCCATCCCTCTGTGTTACACCCCGAGGAAATTTGTGATTCTACCAAAAAATAAATACCTTGCTGTCATTGAGAGTGATAAGGGTGCATTCAGCGCAGAAGAGCGAGAAGCTGCTAAGAAGGAGTGCCTGAAATTAGCAAAACTTCCAATGGATCCAAAAGCCCATGCAGTGCAAAACTTAGCAAGGGTAGAAAGGTTTTTTCCAGCCCCTGAAATTAGAAAAAAAATATTAAATGAGTTAAATGGCTCAAATGGCATGGTAATCAAGAGGTAAATGTACTGCATGGCATTTTTGCGAAGCCAATTTTAAAAGTGGCAATTTTGCGAAGCCCACTCTTCAAAGTGGCAAATGATCAATTTTCTCGATTTCCGAGGACCAAAGGGTGTGTGGACCCTGCAGGTAAGAGTGCTGTCTATGTTGCTTCCGCTTAGTATGGTTCCCTTCCATGCATGAATCTATTTCTTGTTAGATTATTTTGTGATGTTTAATTGCAATATAGACCTGTCTAAATGTACTTGAGTGCCATGCAAGTCACATTTAAGTGCATGACAAGTATAGTGTTATGGAGAAGTTAGGTCCCCATATGGTTATGATATCTGACTTAGTCACCCTAAAAATGTTATGTTTTATAAAATTCTGCAGTTTTACTTTGTTAACGAACCACACTTGTTCACATAATAGTAAATTTCAAATATTTCACATTTACTATAAGAGGACACTACATTTCATGATAAACCATTATTTGAATATGTTTTGTAGCATGCAGGTAAAGATGTTCCTGATGCATCACTCCCATTTCACCGAGCAGTTCCAAGCTTGACACATATGGCACTAGTTGAATTGGAGAGAGTAGGACTCCTAAAGTTTGTCATAAGCCAGGTGTGCACAATTCAACTACGTATAATGTATATTGGGCTTTGAATTGGTATCTATGCCCAATACCATGCTCTTAGGGAGATTCATGCTCCATTGCAAAATGTGTTTATAGGAGTTGCAGACATTCGTTATTCTACTCATCTTGTTGCTAAGGAGTTAACATATTTAAATCAAGGAAAAGGTCCACATTTCAACCTTGAAGTTTGGGCTCAGTTCTTTTTTCAACCTTGAACTCTAGAACCATCCGAATCAGAACCTCAAACTAATGAAACCGTCCACTTTACCCTTCTTGACCCAAACCAAGGTGGTTTCGTCTGACGTGGCACTGACGTGTCTATTTTCTACTGATGTGGCATCCACACTAGCATCCATGTCACCATATTTTACCACCTCATGAGCCAAATTCATCAGTGCACAGTGGTCGTCTTTTTGCTTGAAACGGAGAGTAGAGAGTTGTCGGCCATGGATGCAGCTCGGTTGAGCTCACCGCTAGCGAGTGTGGGGTCGGCTCTAGATCTTGATCTGGGCTCTCTTGATAGCTCAAACAACCAAGAATTCACCAATTAATACAAGACTTGTTGCAACCACTACTAAGAATAGGCAAGACGTGGTGGCAGCACTAATTGGGTTCAAACTCACCGTTCAGCGCCGCCTCCTCAAGCTTGTGGCGTCACATCCGTTCGGCTACAGAGGCAGATGACAAAGGGACAAGGGAAGGAAAGAAAGATAGAGATGGTAGTCTGCCTGCCATGCCACATGTGAGCCCGTGCCGACCTCAACGAGGCCTATAGGATCACCCATGACTGCGAGCGGAGATAGAAGAGGAAGACAAGGAGAGAGATAGGAGCTGGATGTTGCAGGGAGCGACCGAACACAAGCAACTGACATAGGGTTGCGCGGAGGAGGCCCAATTTCTTCTCTCCACCACCTTCTTCCTCAAAGTCAGTGAGAGCCCTCCACCCAATTCCTCCTCTGGTGAGAATCATGCCCAATTAGCCTCGTCATGGCATGTTCCACACCCTAAGCAACTTTCCTCCTCTGTTTATTTTGTGCTTTGCCACACGGCCAGGCCAGAACGACCCTTCTCTGTTGCTAGTTGGGAGGTCCGCCATGATGTCGTCGCCTCCTAGATCAACCGCGGGTCAATTCCTCGCGGCCAAAGCTTCACCATGACTCCCTCTCCTCCGCCATGCCCTGTCCAAGATGTCTTACGCCAGAGCGTCACCGCCACAGTCACCTTCTACTTCATTGCCGCTCGCATGTCGCCAGGCCACCACGGACCACCATCCATTGTGAAGCCACTATGGGTGAACTCGATATCGTCTAGGCATTCCATTTTTTCCCATCCCTGGTTCTCTCCATCCTCCTCTACCGTTGGTGAGCTCCATGCCCAGGGTTGCTCTGTTTCCAGTTGTGAAGAGAGAGAGAAGGGGATAAGGTTGATGCCAACTGTTGGCCCCTTTCAAAATTGGCCACCACATCCGCAAAATGGAATACACGTGGATGCCACCTAACTGTGAAACCGCTCTGGTATGTTTCAAGGGGGTAAAGTGATATGGCTTCAATACTTTAGGGTTGTATTTCAGATGGTTTTAAAGTTCAAGGTTGAAAATTGAACCGAGGCTAGAGTTCAGGGTTGAAAAGTGGACTTTTTCCTTAAATCATTATATAACATACCAATTTGAATATGCCAACTACTTTTTTCATATTTCACAAATTTTAATGCTAAGTATTCCTTCATTTATCACAACCATATTTCTGTTATCCATGTAATTTGAGCTTATGCAAGGCTTCTGGAGGTTGTGTTTGCCAGAATGTTGACAACCTACATCTGCGTTCTGGCCTCCCAAGGGAGAAGCTGGCTGAATTGTATGAGAATTCTTTTAAGGAGATTTGCCCATGCTGTAAAACAGAGTATGCTTTAGCTTGCTATACATATATTATACTTTATTAGGGACTCTAGATACCAAAATAGCTCCCTTTTCTTGTCTTGGTTTATACAGTGAGCTCTTTACTGAGATTGTTATGAACCTTAGTTCATAGGGGATAAACACCACCAAGAGGATGGCCAGGCGGCGACGGTGTGGTTGGAAGAGAGAAAAGACTATAGATGAGAATGACTTTGTTATTTCTTGCTTGCCCCCAATAACATCAGACAGACCCCTTATATAGATGGGCTCCCTCTAACAAATAGAATCTAATCTTAATCATATCTCTAACAAATAGAAACTAATATCATATCTCTAGCAAATAGAAACTAATCTCTAACTTCCTATTAATGAACCCGTTGGGCCTAGGGCCCACACCCATGACATTACACCCCTTCCGGACATGCAGCTCATCCTCGAGCTGCTAGACAGTGGTCATGGTTGTAGTCCTAGGAGATCCTTGTTGATGACAAGGCTTGCGCTTAACTTATTTTGCTGCGACATCTTATTGACTGGATGACACGCCTGCAGGTGGACCCCATCCACAGTCGCACAAGGAAAGGCAACCCAGGACTGAAGCGGCATCATCCTCCCTAGGCTCGTGCTCGGTCACCTCTGCTTGATCCAGAGAAAACACCTCCCGTTGGTACTCCGACGTAACACCTCACACTAACGCCCCTCTTGGCACCTACACTCCAAAGCCCATGCCGCACCTCTTCTCCCTATAATCTTCACATGAATCACATAAGACCACACGAGATAAGACAAAGCGTACAGAACACAGTTGTGTTTCCCTTTCTCTCTTTCCTTTATTACTCTACCACTTCCCAGCTTCCATCGCACACATTGCTTTCTCCAATCCTTACCCCTACTTCCAAGAAAGGAAACCCTAATCTTCTCCACGCCAATCCCCACCCTCGCTTCCATTCTCACACAGCCTCCAGGACCCGATCCCATCCGCCCAGACTCTGCCATTCTTGGCGTATCCGGCCACCAGGCATGCCCGTGCTGTGGTGACACACGATGCGCACATGCACTGTTGATGGCACGACAACAGCGGCACCACGGTCGCTTCCTCGCCACACCCCTTGTTCCTTCCGCAGCCCATCCCCCGCTGCTCCACCATTGTCCCTACCTCCTCCTCGCATGCGCCGGTGTTGCTTACCACGTCGTTCTACCTGCAGCAGCACGACTCGGCGTCATCACCTCTGCGCCAGCTCCGTCGCAGTCGCAGCGTGCCTATGCGTCGAGCGCCTGCTCCAGCCCGCCGCAGTGACCATTAGTCGCGGCCCCGATCTGATCCGAATCGATCTCACCTCCAAGATCCACAACCGTCAAGGCCCACTACTCCATGCGTGAATTTGTCCCCAAGGCGTCTATGCCCTTGCGCCGCCGGTGTCAGCATGATCTTCCGTGTCTAACACCAGCCGCATGCACAAGTGGAATGCCGCGGTGTGCTGCAGATCCAGCATCTCGCCGTGGAGTTCGTCCAAGAGCACGTCCACCAGCACGATCTCGTCGGCCATGCCGCGGGTAAGGATGGTCTGCGCGATGGCCATGCCCATGTTGCCCGCGCTTATAACCGAGATATTGGCCAAGCGCCGCTGGTGGGGCGTCGGCGTGCCGGGGCAATCAGCCACTACCCGAAAGAAACCCGACGACGAGCCAGACACCTCAAACCCAAACTCAAACAACGACGAAGCCTTCTTCATCTCTTGCTTCTTCTTCTTTGCCAGCGCATGCATGCGCTTCTTGGTCGGGAGGCACAACGGGACCGTGACTGCTTGGAGCAGCATCGCCGCGCCCACTTTTTCAAGTAGTGCTGCCATTGTCATAGGGTGCGGCTTGTATCCACATCGACATCGCTTGAAGACGCACCGCTGCTCGTGCCGAATGAAAGAGCAACAGTAGCAGCGCCATTGCCGTGGCATGGCCACCATTGCTTCTGCCCCTTGTGCTGGCGCCGATCGCGTAGCCATAGCTGCTTGTGCCTTCCCCTTTGCTGCCATCATCTTCTTCAACATGCTTTCTACATTCTTGAGTCCAGCGAGGATTTCTTCATAGCCAGTAATGATCTTGCCACATGTTAACTTGGCAGCAAAAGCCATGATGTTGGCTCTGATACCAAATTGTTATAAATCTTAGTTCATGGGGGATAAACACTACCGAGAGGATGGCCAGACAGTAGCGGCATGGTTGGGAGAGAGATGAGACTATAGATGAGAATGACTTTGTTATTTCTTGCATGCCTCCAATAGCATACGGCAGTCCCCTTATATTGATGGACTCCCCTAGCAAATAAAATCTAATCTTAATCATATCTCTAACAAATAGAAATTAATATCATATCCATAATCATATCCCTAATAAATAGAAATTAATTTTTAACTTTCTAATAATAAACCTGTTGGATTCAAGGCCCACACTCATGACAGAGACCCTTCTCAGTTTGAAGGTACCTACGTGATTTTGAAATTGAGACAATAGGACTGAAGGATACTTCGAGGCGCTGTTCTGATAAGAACCGTGGAACTAGATTAAAAGATACAGTTCTTGATTGGGAGGTAAACACTACATCTCCAATATGCTAGAGTAGCAAATTTTCTTTATTGACCAGCTTACCAACAAAGTGCTTCCTGTGGCAACTGGAAGTTCTGTTAACACTACAAAATTTTATATTCATTAGTGTTGCACTTGCTTAGTCCCTGCTACAGATTTTGGATATTTCTATTCTAATATGATCATGGTTGCCTCCGTTGCCATTTAGAACCTTAGCCAGCTAGCCATAACTGTGATGAGCCTTAGTTCATTGAGGTAACTAAAGTAACAAGAAAGAGGAGATCATAGACTGAGATGATATAACCTCAGGGAAACCTAATTTGTTGTTCTTCTTGCTTAATTAATAGTTGATACATGCTATCCCTTTTGTAGGGATGATTTACCCCAAGTAAACTTATCTCTAATATATGAAATATATCTATAAAAAGTAAACCCAACCGACAAGGACATTAATTATCCTTATGCCACAAGCTGGAATACCTGTTCACAAGAAGAGTACCTTCGATACTGTAGTACTGTGCACTGTTCATGCAGGCCCATAGTAATAGTTAGTTTTCTTATTACATGGTTTTGTTTATAGAGATATTCCATCTGTTAGATATGGGTCAAGTCTAGTAGCCTCTAAGTATAGTTTTCTTAGAGAGATTATTTCTTAAGGGTCATGTCTAGTAGTCCCTATAAAAAGGATAGCATATTAGCATGTATCATTATCAATCAAGCAAGAAAGATGAATTAGTCTCAGTATCTCAAATCACTCTTCCTATTCTTATATCCTCTCTACCCCAACAAGCACCCTCTACTCTAAGTGTTGTTCTACCTCTAGCTGTTGCTATCGGTCTCTTTTCTGCGGTGTTTACCTGTTATGAACTAAGGTTCATGATATCTTATCTCTACTTCACAACTAATAGTGCACCAACGGGCCTGCATGATCAAAGCCGTGCTTGCTACAATATGGCTTCCCGCACGTGACAATAACTACAGCAGTGGCGGACCCAGAATTTATGAGATGGATGTTTGGAGTTAATAAAATATTGCTAAAAGGAAAAAAGTCCTCAGTGGCAAAAAAATCAAAGTATAAATTGTCCCGACCAAAAACAAGTCAAAATAATGTAGAAAAAATTACAAATAATTAAGCAAAATATATTTTTAATTATATGACCCTTCCTGCAAGTTTAGGGATAGTCATTTCATTGTTTCTTAGAACCACCTTACTAATTTGTTCAAAATTTTATGCTATCTAATCAAAACTATCTACAAAGATTTCAAATCTGCAAACATTTTCATTTTTTAAGGTTGTACATCTATATTTCACAAAGGTACAACATTTAATGAACTATTTAGGATTTGCTGATTTCGGAATTGGGAGAGAGTGGGAGACTGAACGCAACTCACTTCGCAATGAGACCTTGCCGCAATGCTGTGCATTTCATACTTCTTTGCTCGCCACATTGCCATCCAACTCGCTGCGTTGAGAGAGAGAGAGAGAGAGATGAGCCAGTTAGGGTTAGGACTTAGGTGGCCGGTTGGAGCCTTGGGGAATTATGGCTGCGGTGGGTCTGGTAGGTGTAGAGGGAGTTCTAGTGGGTTGAGAGAGGGAGGTGTGGGTTAGATTAAGCTGATTTATTGTTTTTGGTACAAATATGTAGCATTTTGCCTCAATTAAGAGTATATATGTGTAATATACCTAGTATGTATAGTATTTTTTTTTAAAAAACAATAGATGTTCAGCCGAACACCTATGAGCTATACCCATGAGCTATACGGGGACTGCCCCTGAACTGCAGTCTTAATATACCTCAAACTTACTTTTTTTATTCATTGCTAACATGATATTTGGTGAAGTTACTTGATTACTGAAATATTGTTTTTTAGAATTCACGTTGCGTTTTTGCGGTGCTGTGTTCACAAAGACTGGTGAAATTTTTTGCATTAGCATAAGTTCACCATGTAGTTCCAAGGGACTGTTTTGTTGCTACTTAAGAGATCAGACTGTTTTGTTGCTTGTTGAGAGATCAGAACTTCTGGAATATTAGAATGTTGGTATGCTTAGGAAATATTATTTTGAAAATTGTCAGGCTGTTTTCTGACTGTATTTACTTTTTTTTCTTAGGAAGTCAGTTATTCAGATATAAGATCTATGTATACTCACTATCACATGAAAAGAGAGCAGTTGCCTAGTGCTAGGTGGCCTTGTTACCAGTTATAGTTTTCTGAAATGCCATTTTGCTGGATGCTTTACCTCCTGAGGAGATGAATTCTGGCAAGGAGCAGTGTCGAGCGGCTGACCTTGTCCTATGTCTAGGAACTAGGTATTGGTCATGCTACCCTCATGCAATAGCTGGAAATGTTTTCAATTTTCATAGTTTCCTTCTCTATTACTGAAATTAGAGCGTTTACAAACACTGTGACTTGCCAATTAATGTTAATAGTTTGGTGATAATATCTTGTGAGTTTTTCATCACATTATTATATATAAAATGTGGCAAATAGAGTGGGGTGCATACCGTGATTGTTGCTATAGCTTTCTACGTACATTGGTTTGGGTTTCTTTTTTTTAAGACTACCTTTCTACACTTTTAGTTAGGGAAAATTACCCATGTACCACTTGCTTCGAACCGCTTTCCTAATACACCAGTACAACTCAAAACTTTGGATCTACAAAGGACACTGTTAAACAACATAGTCTCCCAGACGCCATGTGTGCGGAACAATGTCCGTCCTAACTCTGCAAACATCCCTACCTCCACCACCTCATCCACTATAGATTCAGCTCAAAACTCAAAACTTCGGACCCGCAAATACCATTGTTACAGAACGTAGTCTCCCAGATGCCATGTCTGCGGAGCAATTTCAAGTGTAATTATATCTTATATCGTATCTCACAATGTAGGGAGTATCTCGCGTGACGGAGGGTATGTACGTATAGTATATGAGTATTTAAGATCATCTAGATGGTATAAACAATTTTTCAGAGGTGATATGTACATTTTTTTCGACGTACTCTTTTTTATGTGCGTATATGAATGTATTTATAAAATATGCTAAAAACTATGAATTCCTTTGTTATTTTTTTGTGTGATTCATATTGGAGTATTTTATAATTAGTATACAAATATACCTAAAGTGATAAAGAGTATTTCAAATTTGTTTAGATGGTATATTAGAGGTGAGTGCAATTACATCTGGGAGTAAAAGTGTATGTGTGTGTATGAAACTTGAAAAATTTAAATGACGTATCACTTGGCAGTTGGCGCATACCCACTTGGTTGCAAGAAGATATTGGTAACAACTCTTGATCTCCGTTGCAAGACTTCTTTTAATCCATGGTTTGACCTAGGCAAATAAAAATATGACCTCATATTAGTTGAATCCTCTGTCGCTAACCTTGTACATAATAAATCTTACCAAAAAAATATTAGTGAAACACTAAATAATAGATCATGGAGAATTAGCTAAATAGATAACATTCTTTGCAACATAGCATAACATAGGTTAATAGAAGGTCAAGTGAAAACCAAACAAGCTATCATCTAAGTTAACTCTCTGACTGACTGAGGGGCACCCACTGAACTAACTTATCACATAGAAAATGCAATTAGGACAGGACAGTTGATGGCATGTTTTCTAAATACCACATCCACTTGCAAAGCAATGTGCAGTAACAGGCATAATCATCACATAGCGTGAACAAATAGCAAGAAGATATTGGTAACAACTCTTGATCTCCATTGCAAGACTTCTTTTAATCCATGGTTTGACCTAGGCAAATAAAAATATGACCTCATATTAGTTGAATCCTCTGTCGCTAACCTTGTACATAATAAATCTTACCAAAAAAATATTAGTGAAACACTAAATAATAGATCATGGAGAATTAGCTAAATAGATAACATTCTTTGCAACATAGCATAACATAGGTTAATAGAAGGTCAAGTGAAAACCAAACAAGCTATCATCTAAGTTAACTCTCTGATCGATCGAGGGCACCCATCAACTAACTTATCACATAGAAAATGCAATTAGGACAGGACAGTTGATGGCATGTTTTCTAAATACCACATCCACTTGCAAAGCAATGTGCAGTAACAGGCATAATCATCACATAGCGTGAACAAATAGCAAGAAGATATTGGTAACAACTCTTGATCTTCGTTGCAAGACTTCTTTTAATCCATGGTTTGACCTAGGCAAATAAAAATATGACCTCATATTAGTTGAATCCTCTGTCGCTAACCTTGTACATAATAAATCTTACCAAAAAAATATTAGTGAAACACTAAATAATAGATCATGGAGAATTAGCTAAATAGATAACATTCTTTGCAACATAGCATAACATAGGTTAATAGAAGGTCAAGTGAAAACCAAACAAGCTATCATCTAAGTTAACTCTCTGACTGACTGAGGGGCACCCACTGAACTAACTTATCACATAGAAAATGCAATTAGGACAGGACAGTTGATGGCATGTTTTCTAAATACCACATCCACTTGCAAAGCAATGTGCAGTAACAGGCATAATCATCACATAGCGTGAACAAATAGCAAGAAGATATTGGTAACAACTCTTGATCTCCGTTGCAAGACTTCTTTTAATCCATGTTTTGACCTAGGCAAATAAAAATATGACCTCATATTAGTTGAATCCTCTGTCGCTAACCTTGTACATAATAAATCTTACAAAAAAATATTAGTGAAACACTAAATAATAGATCATGGAGAATTAGCTAAATAGATAACATTCTTTGCAACATAGCATAACATAGGTTAATAGAAGGTCAAGTGAAAACCAAACAAGCTATCATCTAAGTTAACTCTCTGACTGACTGAGGGGCACCCACTGAACTAACTTATCACATAGAAAATGCAATTAGGACAGGACAGTTGATGGCATGTTTTCTAAATACCACATCCACTTGCAAAGCAATGTGCAGTAACAGGCATAATCATCACATAGCGTGAACAAATAGCGTTGTCAAGCTAGAAAAGGAACAAACCGTATCATCACGCAGCACCCTCGCATACAACTAGCACTAAAAATTACCATAGAACGGTAACTGGACAATCTAAACAGATCAATGAATGAGCAGCATAAGAAAGACCAACACTAAGAGATGCGGTCAAACTCTGCTCTTCCTCAGAAGTCAAAAACATTTCGATACAAAATCACCCATCACAAGGCAATATCCCTGCTCCAGCCAACAACCAAACAAGCTTCAACTAGAAAATCCCTTGCCAACCAACACCAAATCTAGCCCAACCTAGGGCCTGTTTGGGAGAACTCCACCAGCTCCAGATTCACGAAAAACAGATCCGATCCACTTTTCCAAGCCAAACAGTTCTAGCTCCAGCAGCTCCACCATGGATCTGCTCCACCAAAACCATGGATCTGGCTCCAGATCCATCAAATCCATGGAGCACCTCAAGGGGTGCTCCACCAAACTCAAGTTGGTGGAGTTGGGAAAATTACCCACCATGCCACGATTCACACAAAAACGGTTCGTTTTTTTATTTCCCGTCTCTTCTCGCCGCTGCGCGCGTCCTCCGTCCTCCTCGGCTGGCCGCGCGCGTCTCCACCCCTCCACCGCGCCGCCCCTTGGCGTCGCGCCGCCTCGGCCGCCGCCCCGGCCGGCCACGCGCCTCCTCTCTTCTCGCCTCCTCCTTTGCCACGCGCTGCGCCGCTCGGCCCGCCGCGCCGCGCCGCCGCCTCACCACCACCGCGCCTCCTCTTCTCCGCCTCGCTGCGCCCGCCGCCGCCCTCCGCCTCCTCCTCTTCTCCGCCTCCTCCTGCCGTGCGCGCTGCGCCCTCGGACGGCCGCCGCCGCCGGCCGGCCACGCCCGCCCCACCCGCCGCTCCACCTCCTCCTCTTCTCCGCCTCGCCTGCGCCCGCCGGCCGTTGTCGCGCCTGCGCCGGCCGGGAATTCTTTTTTTTTTTTGATTTTGCCCCCTGACGCGTGGGGCCCAGGTGGAAGTGAGATAGAGAGGGAGGTGGAGCTGTACCAAACACTTTGACGAATCCCAGATCCACGATGGAGCTGCTCCACGGTGGATCTAGGTGAATCTGGTGGATCTAGGTGGATCTGGAGCTGGTGGAGCTCTCCCAAACAGGCCCCTAATATAAGGACCATACTACAAGGACGGAATAATTGCAGTTAAACATCTCTATCTAGCAACCTGCACTAGATCCATCCCGCCCCCAACCCAATCCGTTTATTTATTCAACCAACCGAAATAAGTAAACACTGTTGGAAACCTGGGCCCAGGACCAGGAGTCCTAGCCCAATATGGACACCTCACCATAGGCTATAAATAGGGACCTGTCAATCATGTGCACCTGAAGCAATTGAAAGCAATAAAGAAAGACCAGGAGTTCTCTCTACCTCTCTGTGTTCAATCTATTGTTCTGTGATTCTGTGATTGATTCGTTCTTGTTCTAAGCAGAGGAATCGCTCGGACTCGCCGCCAGCGATGGTTCCTCAACACGTTATCAGCACAACTTCGCTCCGGTGAACGAAGGTAATCATCGAAGCACAGATTGAATTTTTTAGATCGCTTTTGAATCTGTATTTTCTTTTCGCGTTCTAGATTGAATCTCTACGATGCAAATCCGCCCTAATCTACCACGAGCAGACCTGAAGTTGCCGGCACAATGTCGATCGGTAGATTGAGAAAAAGGGTAGATGCTGATTGCATCGTATATTGGGAATATATGCATTGTTTTCCTATTCAGTTTCTGCACAACCATTGCATGAAAAATTGCATAACGAAACGGAAATTTTGTTATGCATCTGTTCTATTCGATTTATGCAAAGCATCACACAGAGAGAGAAAAGAGGCACTGCTGGCCAACAGCCGGTCTCGCCGGCCGATTGCCGCCGCCCGCTGGGGCGCTGTCGCCCGTGCACCGCGCCAGCATGCGCGTTGCTCACCGTGGACCCGAAGTCCAGCCGTCGTAGACACGTAGTAGCACCGCCCACCTCGGTTTTCGTGCCCGAACGCGCATTGACCGGCCGCCCGCCATACGCGCCCCGCACGGCGCATCCACCCGGTCCGCTGCCTCCGACACGCCGGCCTCCCCGCCGCCTCGCACCGTCTCTGCCTTGCGCCGGCCATGCTACCGCATGGTACCTGCCTCTGCGCCTTGAAGCCACCGAGTGGCCACCGCCGGGTAGCCGCACCTCCACGCCACGTGCCCGACGACGGCCCTCCCGCGCGCGCCGCCGCCCTCAGGCATGCTACTAGTACGCAGCCGCCGCCGCGCCGCCCTCAGGCATGCTGCCAGTACGCAATCACCGCCGCGCCGTCCTCGGGCATGCTGCCAGTACGCAGCCGCCGCCGCGCCGCCTTCCCGTGCGCGCCGCCTTCGGGTTTGTCGCCACGCGCATCGCACCCGCCTTCCGCCGCCTCCCGGCCTGCGTGTATGAACCCTCCGGCCGAATCGCTTGAAGCCGAGTTCTCTGGCGGCCGCCGCTCGAAGCCAAGCCCCGATCGCCTTCGCCCGCACGGTCGCTGGCCTCCCTTTGCGCTGCTGTGCCCGCGCGTCGCCGTGCTCGTATGCCGCCGTGATTGCCCGAAGCGGCTCTCCCCGGGACCGGCCGCCCGGTCCGGTGGGACCGCCCGCCGCCACCGCCGCTAGAAATGAAGGGAGGAAACCCTAAATGCTCCCCCACTCTAGTTATACCGGCTAAATCGGTCTAATGGGCCGGGGGAGGGAGGCCAAATGGGCCAGACAGCAAAATAGAAAGAAAAAAAAGGTGATGTGGGCCGGCGCCGGACATTTTGCAAAAAAAAATGCCTGGTTTTCGGAGTATTACCGGTTGGTCCTTTAGTCTTTAATATAGTCCCGAATTTTGCATAAAAGGCCATGTAGTTCCAAAAATTACAAATAAGCCCTCAAATTTACGAGTGGGTCCATAATTTTGCAGAAAACTCCCTCTGTAAATCAGGAAATTGCGCGAATTTTTCTCTGAACTGAAAATTTGCGTAAAAACCCTCTGGAATTGTAGAATTTCTTGAAAATTCATATTTTAGCATAAAAGGGCATCGGGAATCCGAATTTTGCATTATTTTTAGCATTTGAAGCTTATTTATTTCTGCCATTATTATTGTCTGTATTTTCTGTAATTATTTACTATTTTGGTTAATTGTAATTGCTGAAAATTGCTTTTGATCATTGAAATTAGCAGTAAAATTATAGAAACTGCACAGAAAATTATGAAACATTGTGGGAACCTATTGTACCACTTTATTTACATGTAGTAAATTTTTCATGCATGTTTACCAGAAGTAAACTTATTTTATTTCGTTCATACACATGTAGATGACTGGCATCACGAACCGTGAGTTCGAGGAGCTGGCCCAGCACGGCCAAAACTATCTGACATGGGCATCCGATGTTGAGATTGTGCTTGGGGGCCGGAAGCTCCGCGCAGCTATTGGGTTAAGCAGACAGAAAGACACCCGACCCACACCTGAGGAGAATGATCAGGCACTTCATTTTCTCAGGCACCACATCTGCCCAACTCTCAAGAATGAGTATATGGCGGAGAAAAGCGCTAGGACTCTGAACCGCACTCAAGAAGCGGTTTGAGAGGCTCAAGTACACCATTCTTCCTCAAGCAGAGCAGGAGTGGATCAGACTGAGGTTTGCCGACTTTAAGATGGTCGGGGAGTATAATTCTGTCTTGCACATGATTTGTACTAATCTTCAACTCTGTGGTAAGGAAATCACAGATGAGCAGAAGATCGAGAAGACCCTGTCCACCTTTCACCCGAGTGCTGTACAATCCGCACGTAACTATCGTCAAGACGACTACAAGGAGTATGCCGAATTGATTGTTATGATGCAGGTTGCGGAGGCTCAGGATGAACTTCTCCGCAAGAATTACGTCACTCAACCACCTGGGAGCTCCGCTGGCCGTGAAGCCAACGCTGGGAGCTACAAGGTGCGAAAGCCCTTGATGAAGAGAAGGGGGAAGAAGGGTAAGATCATTGCCCAGAAAGGCAAGTCAGATACTCCAAACGACAAAAAGGCTAAGAAGAGTGATAAGACATATGACCAGCAGAACCAGGGTTGCTACAAGTGTGGCAAGTGGGGGCATTGGTCGCGGATATGCAAAGAACCGCAACATGTCATTGATGCCCACCAAGCTCAAAAGAAGAATGGCAAAGGGTAGTCTGAAGCTCACTTTGCAGCAGTCGAGGGTGTGCATGTTGAGCAGCTGCCTGAGTTGATGGATGTTGAACCCATCCCAGCAGCGGCACCCTCCTATGACTTAGAGGTAGCCACAACCATGATCTCTCTTGAAGAGAACATCACTCCTGAGAAAATAGCTGAAGAAGTCGATGATTTTCTAGTTGATTCAATCTGATGCACAAAATGCATAAGATGTTAATTGTCATTTATTTTGTGTTAATGGACAAGTTTAGAACTTGCATGGTTGGTACTTTAGGATTTGTTTTCTCATAATGGTTGGATGATTTTAGAATAAAACATTCGTTTATTTAGTTTATGATGGCATTACACGTTCTGATATTGGCGTATTTTATTTATGTGTTGAATGCCTTCTAATACATGTTAATTAAATACGTTATATTAGAACACGTGTGGCGCCCTATGGAGGAAGTATGCCTTGCCGACAGTGGCAACGAATACCATCTTAAGAGAGACTAAATATTTCCAATCGATTCGTAAGAGCACCGGCAGCCTTACGACAATCACCGGAAGCGATGCATGTATAATTGGTTCCGGAAGAGCCACTATTATACTTCCATTGGGCACAACTTTGGTCATTGAAGAAGCCTTATTATACTCAGAATCGACTAGAACTCTCTTAAGTTTTAAGGATATTCGCACCAATGGTTTCCACGTTGAGACTGACGAAGAGTACGGTAAGGAATACTTGCTCATCACGAAGCGCGAAGAGAACGGCAAAAGGGTATTAGAAAAACTTTCTTCACTTGAAACTGGGCTATATTATACCAACATTAAAGCGCCTGCAGCATACACTATTATGAAGACAGTGTTTAGAAGCTCTGAACTCTTCTGTCTCTAGCATGACAGATTAGGCCACCCAGGTCTTAGGATGATGAGAAACATAACAAATAACTCGTATGGGCATAATATTAATGTGAAGAATTTTCCTGAATCATGAAGATTTTGTGTGCCCTGCATGTGCCACCGGGAAACTAATAACTAGACCCTCCACTCTGAAAGTGAAGGATGAAGTCCCTGTATTCCTGGAACGCATCTAGGGAGATATTTGCGGTCCTATTTAGCCCGTCTCAGGGGCATTTAAGTATTTCATGGTGCTCATTGACGCTTCATCGAAGTGGTTGTATGTGGGTTTATTATCCACAAGAAACCACGCCTTTGCAAAATTGATCTCGCAGATCATTCGTATCAGAAATGTGTTTCCTGATCATCACAATAAATCCATCAGAATGGACAACACCGACAAATTTACTTCAAAGGCATTTGATGATTATTGCATGGCGATGGAAATTGTAGTTGAGCATTCGATACCGCATGTCCATACCCAGAATGGTTTGGTAGAGGCTTTAATTAAAAGAATTAAATTTATTGCCCGACCCCTCTTGCATAAAAATAATTTGCCAGCTACATGTTGGGGACATTTAGTCCTTCATGTATCGAATAACCTTAGACCTTCGGCCTACAACATTCATTCACCTATGCAACTAGCGCAAGGGTCACCACCGAAAATTTCTCATCTTAGGAGGTTTGGATGCAAGGTTTATGTACCGATACCACCTCCGCAGCGTACTGCAATGGGCCCACTCCGCAAGTTTGGGATATACGTTGGTTATGAGACTGCATCCATAATTAGGTATTTGGAACCCATGACGGGATATTTGCATACTGCCCGCTTCGCTGATTGCATTTTTGATGAGGATAATTTCTCGTCATTAGGGGGAGGAAATCAACCCCTTGATGAAAAATGCCGGGAAATTACGTGGGAAGCCACGGGAATTCATGCACATGACCCGTGCAGTAGTGAAACTGAAAAAGAGGTCCAAAAGATCATCGACTTGCAAGCAAAAGAAAATTAAAGGTATCCCTAATCCCGTCCAGAGGCCTCAGAACAAAAGGACGAGAACTCCGGCTCCTCGAGTCCAAAGTAACCGGGGACGCTCGGCGAAAAAGGATAAGAGGGATTTATCACAGCCGATCATTGAAGTTCCCAAGAATGAGAAGGGGAGCTAGTTGAGACCTGGCATAAGTATGACACCTTAAGAAAAGGGCATACCGGATCTGAATATCCCCATCGGCATGGATGTTTGCGCACACATCGGAGCCGAAAAACTAAAGGGACTTGCCACCGCAATTGAAAGAAGCGATGCGCAAGGTAAAGCTCCAGAAGAAGCAATCGCTCTAGAAGAAGAAACTCATGAAGAAATAGCTATAAATTATGTGCACACGGGAGAGTCCCTGAATAGGACAACAGCCAATATCGATATCTACTCATTAATCTTGATCCCGAGTCTGCATCTCTCGCTGAATGTAAGAAAAGATCAGATTGGAAAGATTAGAAGAAGGCAAAGCAACTGAATTGCTATCTCTAAACAAAATAGAGGTATTTGGGCCCGTATGCTGCACACCTCCCCACATACACCCCGTTGTGCACAAGTGGGTATTTGTTCAAAAGAGAAATGAAAGAAACGAAGTAGTGAGATACAAAGCAAGGCTGGTAGTATAAGGTTTCACTCAACGTCCTAGAGTTGATTATGAAGAAACCTACTCCCCAGTCATGAGTGGAATCTCCTTTAGATATTTGATCTCAATGGCAGTAAACTTGAACTTAGAAATGAAATTGATGGATGTTGCGACTGCATACCTTTATGGTAACTTGGATTCGAAAATTTATAGGAGAGTCCTTAAAGGAATACCTCTCCCGAAAAGACAGAGCAAATAGAAATCTGTACAGTGTGAAACTCAGAAAGTCATTGTATGGACTGAAACAATCTGGAAGAATGTGGTATAATTTCTTAAGCGACTTTCTCTGCAAGAAAGGCTACACGAACAATGAAGACTGTACTTGTGTATTTATACGGCGATCCTGAATGGATTCAGATAATCTCTCAGATATGTAGATAATCCGAACATCATCGGACACAGTAGAAGACATAAAAGAAGCAAGCTCCTACTTGGAGTCAGAATTTGAAATGAAAGATTTGGGCAAGACCAAGTTTTGCTTAGGCCTACAGCTTGAGCATGTCCCTGAAGGAATCTTGGTACATCAATCGACCTACACTCAGAAGGTGCTTGAAAGGTTTGGCTTTGAGAAGGCATTTCCTCGAAAGTACCAATGATCGGGAGGTCTTTACAGCAAGAAAAATATCCTTTTCGACCTAGGGAAGAGGGGGAGGAAATCCTGGGACCGGAATTCCCATACTTGAGTGCAGTGGGAGCACTCATGTACTTAGCAAACTGCACTAGACCGGACATTGCATTTGCTGTGAACCTGTTGGCGAGGTACAGTGCAGAGCCCACCAAAAGGCATTGGCAGACATAAAGGACATCTTCCGATACCTCCAAGGAAGCAAGGACCTTGGATTATTTTATAGAAAGAATCAAGTTCTGAACTTGATTGGCTATGCAGATGCTGGGTACCTGTCGGACCCGCATACTGCAAAGTCACAAACAGGCTATGTATTCCTATGTGGTGGAATTGCAATTTCATGGAAATCGTCTAAGTAAAGCCTTGTAGCTACTTCGACGAACCACTCAGAAATTATAGCTCTGTATGAAGCCGCACGAGAGTGCGCTTGGCTCCGACGAATGGTTCACCACAACCAGCAGTTATGTGGGATGAACATTGTGCAAAACCCACAATTATCTATGAAGATAATGCAGCTTGCGTCGCACAAGTACAAACGGGCTATGTGAAGAGTCATCTCACAAAGCATATCAATCCCAAGTTCTTCTATGTACATGAATTGCAAAAGATGGACGAGATTAAAGTACTGCATACTAAGTCATGTGAAAATTTTGCAGATTTATTCACTAAGTCACTCCCCGCATCTAGCTTTGAATGATGCGTGCATGGAATTAGAATGATGAGAATTAGAGAAGTGCATAATTCAGGGGGAGAATTCTCTCAAGCCCACTAATAAATCTTGATCATGAAGATTAAGTACCCAAAGAATAAAGTCCTGAAGACCAAATGAAATTGGGTGAATTGTACTCTTTTTCCCTTGACGAGTTTTCCATGAAGTTTCTCGACCAAGGTTTTTAATGAGGCAATTCGTGCATCGCAGCATCACATATATTATGTACTCTTTCTTTAAATTTTTCCCACTGGGTTTTTATGGAGTTTTAACGAGGCATGAGTATGTCGGGTGAGTGCCCAAGGAGGAGTGTTGAGAAACCTGGGCGCAAGACCAGGAGTCCTGGCCCAATATAGGCACCCCGCCATAGGCTATAAATAGGGACCTATACCTGCCAATCATGTACACTGTCGCTCGGGACCCGGATTTCCAAACCTGCACCCTCGTATTATCGCACTAGTCCCGCATCAAAGCTAGAGCACACGCTAAATGAAAATGAATACATCACCAGCATCGCGTTATTACAATAATTGAGAGTACTGACCGAAAGGTCTCATTATTACAATTGAGGTTTCAAGACCTCGCACACATGAAATAAAGCGGAAGCAAAAGATAAACTCGATGAAGACCCATCAATACGCCACAGGCAATGGACTGGGGAAGCGCGACCTAGCACTCCGGGAATCCTTCGTCGAATCCACAAGCGAAGTAGTCGTAGTCACCTTCTTGAGCTTCATATTCTTCTGAGATTTATTTTTGAGTGCAACATGTGAGTACATAAGTACTCCGCAAGTCTTGGGAAAAATGCGATAGATGCAAGGCTTAACAAAGGAAGGCTATTGTAAGACCATGTGGCTAGGTCTAGGATGTTTATAATGATGAATAATTAACAACATTGCTTAATATTGTTATTCGAGGCGTGTGCGTGTGTGCGTGGACTAATATCGGTCAAGTTGGTGAGAACTTGTGTCGGAAAAAATATTCTTTGGTCTTTGCATGTGCAGGTTGGGCGTGGAGACGATCATGGTCGGTGACGAGGTCGTAGTCACCTTCTTGAGCTTCATATTCTTCGAGATTTATTTTTGAGTGCAACATGTGAGTACATAAGTACTCCGCAAGTCTTGGGAAAAATGCGATAGATGCAAGGCTTGACAAAGGAAGGCTATATGGTTCTTTTGCACAAAGCAATATTTTAATTTCAATTACTACTAATTATTTTCGAAGGCATCAATTTGGCAAGGTAACTGTTTTAACAGAACTATCATTAATTCTATAGTGAAGGTTCCATCTATCAACACTAGTTTAATTAATTCTAACTGATCAAGTTAATTACCGCGGGTTACATCCACCCTCTCTGGCTCCAACTGCCAGGATTCCCTTCCAAGAGTTCCCTCCACTCTCGGAATACAAAAACTTTGATTTTAAAACCAAAACCAGAAATCTACCATGTGAATGCATTCCTTGCCCGCCCTTGACCGTGGGCACGGCTATTCGAATAGTTTTACACTCTACAGAGGTTATACAACTTTACCCCCAAGAGATAAATTATCTTAATAGTCACCACGCTTCCTTTGGCATGTGACACAGATAAAATATCACAAAGCCTTTACCTCACTCTAGTATAGCTAGACACCACTCGCTGAAGTTTCACCGCAGAAGGGTTAAATCTGCCCAATCCGAAGCCCCCTCTTGCGCCATATGAGTACAGAAAATCTGCTCCTCACCGTGTGAATAACCAAGAAATCCGCACCCACTTTCCACTGGTGGCACCTAAACTAGACTATCATGAGTTAATCAGCTAGGTCGTACCCATATAGACTTAGGGTTGTACGGTAGTGCTCAGTCTGGACAAACACAAGTGTCGGTCCTTAATTGACTAGGGTGGAACATACACTTTACAAGATCTCGTGCTTGCCGCACCAAGCCAAACCAACCATCCACCCTAATCTAAACCAACTTTCATGTTTTATTTTATTTTAAAATAACAGTGGTAACTCCAATTACCACTAAATTTATAACCACAAGGGTATCACAACAAATCATAATTTCCCATTTTCAATATTTCAAAGGTATTAATTAACATGACTAAGCATTATACTACCAATCTATTATTCACAACTGAATATAATAATCTCATTAAAGAGTCAAAGGAAATCCTAAGGAGACAAGGGTACATGGCATTCAATTTCAACTGAGAGGCATAACAAAGTTGGGGTAACTAATACCTTAGGATTTGAACTAATCTTTTATGTAAATAGCAATGCACATAATTTAAAATAATTAAAACATTTTGAAATCATAGGTTCAAGATGATCAAAGGAGACTTGCCTTCTTGCACGCTCTCTGGGTCTTCCTGTTGCTGGGTGGAGAGATCGTCGACAACGATGGATTCTACGCGCGAAAAGACAGAGCAACAAAATAAATAAATACAAATAAAATCAAATAAAATTCAAAAAAATTCAAAAAGAGGCCATATTTGGATAGATTATGATTTTAGATGAATTTAGAAATTTGAATGGCTAAATTTGGAGTTAAAATGAGAAAGTTATGCTCATTTGAATTTCTCAGTTTGAATAATTCCAGAAATTACGAAATTTCTGACAGGTGGGGCCCACTGGAATTATTTAATTCTTAATCTTTTATTTTTAATTCTTTATTCTGAGTCTATGACTGGTGGGACCCACTGAACAAGAAGCCCATCGGGCGGTCACTAACATGTGGACCCTCCGCCGCTGACCATATTCGCCGTTGGTCATCGACAGTGGGACTCATCGCTCGACCCACTTGTCGAGGTCGACGCAGACGGTGGGACCCGTGCGACGATGGCAGCAGAGAGGCGGCGGCACGACGGTGGGCCCATCCGTCGGCAGCGAAAAATGAGAAAGGCTCAACCTCGCAGCAGAGCCGGGGCTCGAACGCGCGCCGAGGGAGCCAAGGGGGAGAAGGGAGAGCGGTGATAACCAGTCGGGCGGGGAGGCTTTGCCTACCCACAAAGGTTAGGTAATTCCCTTGTGGTACCTGCTGGAAGGGGGCCGGCAGCGATGGGAGCGGAGCGCGTTGCTGCGGCGCGGGGGTGGTCGGTGAGGTTCGGGGGAGTTCAAAATCGGGGTCCTGGCGCAGAGTAGAAGACGACGGTGGGGTCGACGGGGTTCGGCGAAGAGCGGAGACGACCGGCGACGAGGTAGGGCGACGACGCAGCACGGGTCCTCCGGTGCGATGGTGCTCCGGCGGCGGGGAGAGGCGGCCGAGGTGTCAGGGAGGTTCGCACGGCCACGAGGGTGCTCGGAGTGGCGGTGGCGGGCTCCGGGGATGCCTGAGGCGTCGGCAATTGCTCGCCAGAGTGTGGCGGAGCTCGGAGGGGGAGGTGGCTCGGTGGCAAGGCGCTACGGGGCTCGGGAAGGGAGGTGGAGCGCGTCGGGGTGCTGGGCGGAGGGAGGCGAGGCCGAGGGGGGGCTTTTATAGGGCGGAGGAGGGGACACGGGCGCACGATTGCTCACCGGAGATGGCGCCCGGGAAAAGGAAGGGAAGGGGAGAGACGGGAAAGGGGAGGTGAGAAAGGAAAGGGGGCGGTGTTAGGGGGATTCGGTCGCGGGTTTCCAAATCGGAGGAGCCGAAAGGAAGGAGGGGATCCATGGGGAAACAGTTGCAGCGCAAGAAAGGAAAGGAGGAGAGAGAAAGGAAGGCGGCGCTCATGGAAGACGACGGCTGACAGGCGGGGCCGGGTGGCAGCGGAGCGGGCGCGGCGGCGACGCGGGGCTCAGAGGTCGAGAGGAGAGGAGCGGGCGCGGACGGTGCGGATTGTAGCCACGTGGTCCGAGGCGGATCGGCAACGTGGCGTGCATCGGCCGGCAGTGTCGGCCGGGAGAGGCGGCGGGGCGGCGGGCCGGCCCGCGAGGCGGCGAGGAGAGGGGAGGTGCGGCTGGATGGGCGGCGGCGACGTGGGCGGATCTGGGCCGTCCACGCGTCGGCCGGAGGGTGAGGAAGGGATTTTTAATTTTAGAATTTGATTTTCAGAAAAGGCTAGGAAATTATTTAGGCCGCAGAAAAAATATGAAAATCTCCAAAAATTCCAGAAAAATTCACAGAAGCTCCTGGAGATATTTTGGACTTAAAAAAATACTTCCAACTAATGTTGGTATTTAATTTTCATACTTAAAATACTTTTTAACTTTTAAAAATAGGTTTTAAACTCCAGAAAATTCAGAAAAGCCAATTAAAATTCAAATACTTTAAAATAACTTATTTGGAATTAAATTTTTCCAGAAAGCAAATTTTGGGATGTGACAGAAGCAATTGAAAGTAATAAAGAAAGACCAGGAGTTCTCTCTACCTCTCTGTATTCAATCTATTGTTCTGTGATTCTGTGATTGATTCGTTCTTGTTCTAAGCAGAGGAATCGCTCGGACTGGTCGCCAACGACGGTTCCTCAACAAACACTACTTCAAATACCACATTATCCACAAATTCACATCAAGGACATGCGCATGCAGACACTTAACTAGTCCGCCGACATGTAGATCGTCGCCAGGTTTATCGTCTTCGCAGATCGGAACAGGTGCAGAGAGGAAAGCAAGTAAAATCCATCAATTACTTGCCGAAATTAAGGGGAACGCGAAGATAAAAGGCACAATTGAGTCTGAAAATAAACTAAAAAAAGTCAAAATTTGAAAATTTATCTCTTGCATATCGCACACAAATCGAGATATTTTCTATTTTTTGGCTGAAATTCACCCCACAAATACTGTATCACCGCGTATCAAAACGTATCGTCGTATCGAATATGTATCGGACACGAGTATAACAGTTGTGAGTTGTATCGGTGCTTCCTAGCCAAATATCCCTACCTTCACCACCTCATCCACTATAGATTTGGCTCGTTCCTGTGCCCCTCACCCTACTTCTCTTATCCTTGAATGACATCGTCCTCAACCTCTCCCCTTCTCTCCGTCTACCCCTCCACTATCACTTGGCACCAGTAAATAGCTTTGCATATGCACTCATTGACCTTGAGTTCGCTACCTTTGCCTCCTGGGTGATGGGAGCACATTATGGTATGATTTGTTATCATTGCTAAACTGGTCCCCCTGCCCCTCCTTGCTCACCAACCCCTAGATAAAGGAGGTACTTGGCAAAGCTTCGTGAGTGGCCTTGTTTTATAGATGTTGAAGCTTGATAGTGAGCCATAGAAGAAGAAGAGCTGTGCGGCGAAGGACATCTTCACCAAAGCTGAGGGTAGGACAAGGTGCTTGGTTTCAAAAGTAAGCTAGAGGGAGTGGACAGTTGGTGAGATTGCTAGTCATAGAAGAAGCAGAGGCACAATGAGTTCTAGGGGTGACGCTTGCCAGTGATAAGGATTGGTATAGGCAACAATGGTGTGGCAATTATGTTGTATGGATACGTTTAAAAAATCATGTATCCATATCAGATATAGATACTTTACTAATACACTCCGATACATATTCTATATATATCTTTGATTTTTTGATTTTTTAAAATAAATCTCGATTCTTTTCTGATACATGTCCGATACGACTTAACCTAATAGGTCCATCGAGTGACTCGAGTCATCCACAGACCCATATCTCTAGTCGACTCTCGCCCACGCCCACGCTCACGCTCTCATAACTCTTCTCTCCCGCCCTTGCCGCCGCCACGCCGGCCCCTCGGCGCCGCCGCTCCCCCCAGTCGGCCCATCCCCTTTCCTCCGGTCGTCTCCACGCCGCTCCCCTTCCGCGCCGGCTCCCGTTCCCTCCCCGGCCCCGCGCCGCCGCCAAGGCGCCGCCGCATCCACGCCGCCTGCACGCCGCTCCCTCCGGTCGGCCGCCTCCACGCTCCCCTTCCGCGCTGGCTCCCGTTCCCTCCCCGGCCCTGCACCGACGCCAAGGCGTCGCTGCATCCACGCCGCCCAGACCCCGCCACCTCTACGCCGCCTCCCTCGGTGAGTGGTAATCTTCTCATCGATCTGCCTACTCATGACCTGACCATGATAGGCATAGATAATCAAATTACTCAAGTACTGAAAGTCCTTTACTATATCAAGCATATGTTCTTATTTCATACCACAAATTTTGAAGGTCTTATTACGAAACATAAGCTAGATGATTTTGCACTTTGCTTAAGATTTTTTATGGAACTATGCTTAAGCTAGATGATTAGGCAGCTTATAAATAATGAAGAAAAAGCACTCCTCACCAAACTGCATAGAGACATCCGGTGGCAAGATTTCACTATTGGAGGTCATGGTGTCATGGACTCTTCTCCAGCTTGATTGGAGATTGGCCATGACAAAAAGGTGCAACTTGGTTGGCCTGCGTAAGCATTTAGTCAAAGACAAACAGAGATTAGGCAGCTTATAAATGATGGAAATTAGCTGATTTGATGCAGTCCTACTAGGACCGTTGATTTGTGTAAAAAATTTTAAGAATTTTGGAGCAAAGTAAACATATATCCTCACTGAATGTGAGGTTTTCTATGACACTCATATAAGACAGTGTTGTATATATGACTTGACCATGATAGGCATAGATTTTTTTATGGTCTTATATATGACCTGACCATCGTACCACATGCTTTTCATTTCATGTGTCATGTATAATTTGATTATCTATGCCTATTTTATCTCTATTATCGAATCTTAAGCTGAACATGTGATGCATGGTGATTAATTAATGATATAAGTTGTCATGCCAATTAATTAAATGGATGTGCACCTCTTCATGAACCAGTATGTACTATCAAATTATGTACTAAGTGGTTGAACAATTATTTACTAAGTGGTCTGTCGAATACTTGCACTATCTGACTATCTGTAATTCTGTTACTTATTTGTATATATGTATTTATTTATTCTCTCATTCTTCGTAGATGGTTCATTATATTTGTTTCGTCAACTTGTATTAGGCTAATTGCTAGGAGGGAGAATTGGAGAACCAAGCAATTTGCTATATCAATATTAAGGTATTCTCGGTTTCTCAATTCTTCATAAAAATTCATTAATTTCTAATTTATTTTATATTTATTACATATATATAAACATATCGCTGTATCGGTGTTTTTATGAAATGGCGAATCACGGTATTGTATATCCATATCCATATCTAGGTATCCGAGCAACATAGCTGTAGCTTATATCACGGAGATAGACCGATCAATAATGTAGTTTTTGGGAACCTGAAATATTTTCCTGGAACAAGAGGAACTCTTTGGACTTGATTTGTAGTTCATTTATGTTTCATAACTCAGTGAACACATGGAGTAATTGTTATAGACTTGAACTTGGTATTCTTGCACAGGTCTATTCTGCTGATCTCACACAATTATTTTTTTACGTGGACCTGTGAAAGATGTGGTGACTTAACAGTTAACAGAAGTACGAACAATTGTACTTAAATTTTCGCTATTGTGGACCTTTATGTTTTCTATTGAACAATATTTTTGTAATTTCGAATACCCATCCTGAAATTCCTGGGTCCGCCACTGGGCAGCGATGCCCTTCTCCACCATCGCCGTGAGCATGCTGCCATCTGCCAGATCTGAGTATGAAGTACTCTAATCCTCTTGTTTTGTTCATGCAAAGAACTAAAAATTGTGGATATTTAGGTTGTTAGTTAGGCCATAGTTGTTAATCGTGGATGTTTCTTGCCTTACCGAGGCTGCCTAGTTCAAAGCTCGACCACCAACTCAGGCTCGCTCGAGCTCGGCTCATTCACAGTCCTACTCACACAAATGTTCTTATTCTGCTGATTCATACTAATAGAAATTATTATATGCGCTGCTGCTTTCATTGAAGTTCAGATTGTTAGCAGTGATATTGAAGATTTGATGGATTGCCGATATTTTTTCTTTGTTGCTGTAGGGAAATTTCTTTTTGTCGTTGATGGCCCTATGTAGAGCTGCTAGCTGCGAATCTCCCATGCTCCTGTGGTGGCAGCCCAAATGTGTTGCTGAATGGTGCAGGCACCTGAGAGTTTTGCCCCCAGAAATCTCTTCTCGCCCCTTGTCTCTGCTTGCTGCTTCAGCTCAATCAGACTACTCGAGCGGCGATGAAAAACTGAATTGTGCTTCTGATGAACTTGCACAGAAAAGATCCCATTCTTTGCACTCCGCCAGTGTTGTACAGACCCTCCGCTGCCTAAGGAGGAGGCCTGCAATTGCATTCGCCTACTTTAAAGATACTGAGAGCATTGGGTTTAGCCATGACTTTTCAACTTACTCAGAAATCATCCAAATTTTATCCCATTCAAAACAGGGGAAGATGCTGATTTCCTTGTTCTGTGAGCTTGTCTCACCAACTAATGGTGGTGGTCCTGAAATCTTACCGCTCATTGATCACCTCAAAAGGACATGTGCTACTTCATATTCACTCTCATTCGCAACCAATTGCTTAATCAAGGCATACATCACTTGCTGTGATGCACAAGAAACAATTGGGCTCTTTAGTGAGCTTTGCAGGCTTGGAGTTGTCCCGTCAGTTTGGGCTTGCAACCTGCTTCTAAAATTTGTAGCTGCGAGTGGTAAATCAGAGATGGTTGTCTCAGCTTATGATCAGATGAAGTGCTTTGGAATTACTTTTGATGGTCATACATCAGGCATAGTCACTAGGTCTCTTTTTCAGGAAAAGAAGGTAGATGAAGCATTCCAAGTGTGGGTTGAGATGATTGAAATGGGAGTGAAACCAGATACACATGGATACTCATCATTTCTAATTGGTCTTTGTGATTGCGGAAAATATGATTTAGCTTACGCTATTCTGCAAGGGATCACAAGGGAGAGTTTTCCAATTGAGTCCATGGCTTATAACATGGTAATGGATGGACTATGCAAAGAAATGAGATTGGAGGAGGCTGAAAAGCTCTTGGAGAACAAGGCCAGACAAGGATCCACCCCTGATGTATATGGTTATAGCTGTCTCATTCAGAGTTACTGCAAAATGGGAAATCTAGTAAAGGCATTGGATCATTATGAAGCCATGGTATCCCATGGTATCGAGACAAATTGCCACATTGTGAGTTATTTTCTACAATGCTTCAAGAAGTTAGGTATGACATCTGAAGTTATAGTGCATTTCCAGAAATTTAAAGATTCAGGGCTCTGTCTTGATCGGGTGCTTTATAACATTGCTATGGATGCTTATTGCAAGCTTGGGAACATGAATGAGGCAGTTAAGCTACTGAATGAAATGAAGGCTAGGGGTTTGGCACCTGATAGAATCCACTATACATGCCTGATCAATGGTTACTGTTTGAAGGGAGAAATAGAAAATGCGCGGCAGGCATTTGAGGAGATGCTGAAGGCCAAAATAAAGCCAGATGTAGTTACATATAACATATTGGGCAGTGGATATTGCAAGAGTGGTCTTGTTATGGAGGTGTTTGACCTTCTAGACCATATGATGGATCAAGGGTTGGAGCCTAATTCACTGACCTATGGTTTAGCAATTGATGGGTTCTGTAGAGGAGGCAACCTTAGTGAAGCGGAGGTTTTATTTAATATAGTAGAAGAAAAAGGAATTGATCATATTGAAGTGCTGTACAGTGCAATGGTTTGTGGCTATTTGCATTCCGGCTGGACTGATCATGCTTACATGCTTTTCCGTAGGGTTGCTCAACAAGGAATTCTTGTGGATCATTTTTCATATTCAAAGTTGATAAATGACCTTTGTAGAGATGGAAATGTCCAGGGAGCTTCAACTGTATGTAGCATGATGTTAGAGAAGAATGTTGTTCCTGATGTGATTTCATATAGCAAACTCATATCAGCCTATTGTCAGACAGGAGATATGCACAATGCTGGCTTATGGTTCCATGATATGGTTCAGCGAGGACTCTCTGTTGATGTCGTTGTATACACTGTACTGATGAATGGTTACTGCAAGATTGGTCGGTTGCAAGAAGCTTGTGAATTATTTGTTCAAATGACTAATTTAGGGATTAAGCCTGATGTAGTTGCCTATACAGTGCTACTGGATGGCCACCTAAAGGAGACCTTGCAACGAGGCTGGCAGGGCATTGGTAAGGAGAGAAGGAGCTTTCTTCTTAGAGCTAACCATAAAAAGTTGCTGAGCTCTATGAAAGACATGGAAATTGAACCTGATGTACCCTGTTATACAGTATTGATTGATGGGCACTGCAAAGCAGATTTTCTAGAGGAAGCTCGGGGACTATTTGATGAGATGTTGCAGAAAGGACTTACTCCTGATGTTCATGCATACACAGCTCTTATAAATGGATATTGTAGCCAAGGAGAAATAGCAAAGGCTGAAGATCTTTTACAGGAAATGGTAGATAGGGGAATAAAACCAGATGTACTGACCTTTTCGGTCCTAAATCAGAAAAGAAAACCTTGAGGTCTAGGAAAGTTCAGTCATATGTATGATTGCCCCATAGTTGTATGTTTATAAAATCCTTTCTACTGAAGAGATCATGTCAACAGCAAGGTAATACATTATATTAATCATTAATTTACTGGAAGTCTGGAACTAAGAATTTTTTTCTTCCACTTGAATGTGATCAGATATGATTATGTCATCCATATATGTGCTAACTGCTTAACATTTTGATTTGTATTGCTCTTATCAGTTTGCATATGTTTACAGACGCTTTCCAGACATTTCTGTTGTGGAGCTTCTTGAGCTGCGAAATCTGGCACATGGGGAAGATTGACAATCTCTGTTGATGAACAAGGTCCGCTACTGGAAAGTTTTAGCTGCATTTCTTTGGCTAAACTTGGTAGTGAGAGGATGAAAAGTATGGAATATATAGCATTCATCAAGGTAATATCAGTTTCTCGCTCTCTCGCAGCTTGTCTACATTTTTTTAAATTTGTAAATACATATATACTTGCCGTATCGTTGTATCCTTGTTTTTGCAAAATATCGTATCACGGTATCGCCGTATCTGTATCGCCATACCCGTATCGCATATCAGGGTATCTTAGTGTGGCAGTGCTAGATTTTCCTTCCTTTTTAATGCTTCATGGCAAGGAAGGAGAGCACAGTGGGTAATAGAAATTCTGAGAGTACAAGGGCACAACAGGAATTTTGTTACATCTATTATCCGGAGCTACTCAAATGGTAGAGATTTAAGACTTAAGAGACATTATTTTAGGCATGTACATGGGCTTTGATATAATACAGTGGTAAACAACATTTTGGAAAACAACTGGAGAAGCTTAATGTTTTATAATTTTACAGAAAGAAAGCGTGGAAATGAACAATTTTAGAGTCTCCTACGAGGCTAGAGCACTGTGCACAGTTGCTCGGGCCAATTGGCTAGTTTTACTTAATTGCGAGTTGTAAGCTAGGCAAGATACTGTTCCATGATTCTCTATGTTTAACCTGGGAAGATTAATATCTGGATTAATACTTCTCCATAAATTTCTTTATAAGCATGAAAAGATCAATGCAAGATCAATTCTATACATGCATGACACCATGCAACAAACTGCACACTTAGTATATCATAGTTATGATCCCTATCTCTTTGTCAACATCCATGAAAGAGTTGGCTTTGCATACTTCTTTCGTGGAACATGTGACACTAGGAGTGAGCCCAGGATGGTGCAGGACTTGGCTACAGCATGCACATGTCTTGGCCTGACGAAACAACCACAAGGATCATCCAGTCACCTAAGGTGCACAGATCTGGGCAAGGATAATCCAGTCATCCGACACAGTAGCAACATTTCCCCAAAATGCCTATGTGGCGTCACAGCTGTAGCCTGTAAGGCAAGAAGTGGTACGTTGTCACAAGTGAGAAAAACAGCCATTCAACGGGCACGGTTGTGCTTGTCATGTAAAGAGTGTTGTAAATGCTTGCCAACAGTACATGCACGTTGCATGAATGCTAGTCCAAGGAGTAGTGTTTCGTAAGGCCATTGTATGTTGAAGCTGCCCCAAGAAGTCATCCTAGATAAGACATAAAGGTCAATGACCTAAAGTTGTTACACGGGGATCGATCAACACCGGTTTGTGCATTTCTAGTTCTACGAGTCATTTGGACCTGTCTTCTTCAAAGAATGGGAACCATGATCTGGATTGATTTGAGTCAGATTAATATTTTCCACAATTGCTTTTGATACATTGAAAGATAAATGCAAGATTGATTATTTACATGTCTTCATGCACTTTAGCGATGCAGTAAAGTGCATGTTTGGTGTATGGTAGTTGAGATCCCCTATATCCTTGCCTTCATGCTGGGAAAATGGGCTTTGAATACTGCTTTCATGCAACATATGTATGTGAGGAAATCGTGTTTTCTTGAGAAAAAATATGTACGTGAGTGGGCTGAGGATGGTGCAAGACTTGACCACAGCACACACAGGTTCCGACCCCAAGCAAGCAACCACAGCAGTGATCATCTAGCCACTCACAGCCATGGTTAGTAAGGCGTCCACTAGGCGACGCCTAGGCGTCGCCTAGTCGTCCGAGCGCTGCTGGAATGGTGGCGTCGTGGTCGCCGCGTCCTCCTCGCATGTGGCGTCGCCTCGCGGCAAAAGTCGTCGCCAAGGCGTCGGTTTGGCTGAGGCGACGCCGCGGGACCGAAAAGCGCGGAAAAGAGCGGCGCGATGCGATGCAGCGTACACCTCCGCCACAAAGCTCGCGAGTCGCGCCGCTTGAGAGAGGAGAGGAGAGGAAAGGAAGGAGAGAGAGAGAGAAGAGGCGGCGCACCTGAAATCCAGCGGGAGATCCCAGCGCGCGCGGCATCCCGGCGAACGGCCGGCCGAGGAGGCGTCGGAGGAAGCACGAGGCCGCGGAGCGCTGGAGGAGCAGAGCGGCGCGCGAGGAGGCAAGCGCGCGAGGAAGGAGCCGCACAGAGGTAGAGGCGGCGTAGAGGAGGAGCCGAGGGAGGCGCGCGAGAGAGAGCGGGAGGCCGAGAGAGAGGAGAGGAGAAAGAGAGAGAACCGGTGGAGTGGGCGAAAAGAAGAAAAGGAGGAGATGGAAGGCGCGTCGCAGAGGCGTAAAGGAGAAGGCGAGTGGGGTAAAAGAGAGAGAGGAGGCGTCGCAGAGGAGTAAAGCGGAAGTGATATTTGCTTGCATTGTTGCTAAATTCTTTATTGTATATGCAGTTCTTTGTTTGAGAGAAGAAAAGAGAGTTCAGATCATCAAAAGGTATTTCACTTGAATGCTTTATCCATATTTCATCTCATTACAAAGTATTTCTTACATACATGTTGAAACTTGTCGTGGATCAGTATGGTACATGGAACAAGGCAACTGGAAACAGGAGGATCACTACTACATGGCCTCCAGTGGCAGCAAAAAGGTATGTATCAGTGTATGTTTGTGCTGTTGCATGGTAGGTTAGGGTATGTGTATGGCGTCGCCTCGCCGCACGCCTTATTCGCCTAGGCGTCTGGAAGGGGGTGGGTCGTCGCACCTCGCCTTACCGCCTTAATAACCTTGCTCACAGCACCTCGTGCATGCTTGGTGTTATGCATTTAGTTATATTTATGTGGTCTATAGGTAGACTCAAACGTAGTGGTGGCTCAGTTAGGAGTTGTATAAAGTTGTCTCAATTAGAAAGAGTTGTTTCCACTTACAGTACTTGTGCCATGTCTTTGTTGTTTATTTTCGTCTCAATAAGAAAGAGTTGTTTCTTGTGCCATGTCTTTGTTGTTTATTTTCTTTCCCATGATCCAATCAAAGGCATTGTCATTGTGTCCTATGTCCGTCTCCTTTGACCAATTTGATTGATGTTGCCTTGTATTAATTAATTGTTAATTTTAGCTTTGGTGGTGGTACTTAATGTCCTACCTTATCGCTTTTGCTTGTTGTGGCTTTATGTTAGTAACAAGTTGTGCTTTTTGTTCTTTTTTTTTATTTCTGATATCCAATACTGTGCAAACCCTCTGAGATTACTCGGCATGTAATATGCCTCGATGTCGATCAAGAATGGGGGAGGTGGCTATTGTAAATCTTCAGGTACATGTAACTAAAATACAAGTTGTCTTTAGTATGGAGAAAAGAAGCCCTAAACTAGGTTGCCCAGATACCCCGATACGGATACGGATACGCGATACGGCGATACCGCGATTCGCCATTTTCCTAAAAACACCGATACGGCGATACGTGTGTATATATATAATATATATATATAGTAAAGATAAAAATAAGAAATTAATGAATTCTTATAAGGAATTGAGATTTGAGAATACCTTAATATTGATGATTTGATGTAGCAACTTCAATTCTACCTCCTGGTTGTTAGACTAATATAATGAACCATCTGCGAAGAATAATAGAATAGATAAGTACATGTACACAAATAATGAAGTAAAAAGCAGAATCACAAGTCATGACCATAAGTCCATAAGACCATAATTCGACAGACCACTTAGTAAATAAACTTAGTACATAATTCAACCAGTCCAAGTGTTCAAATTCAACAGACCATAAGTCCATAAGACCATAACTATTACATAATAAGATAGCTAGATAAAAGACATGACAGGAGACAAATGTGTAGTCTAATTGTTTCTTCCATCCTGTGGAGTTGTCTCTGATTCGACCAAAGGTCCAACATCTGATGGAGACAAGTCCAGCGCCCCAAGATCTTCTAATACTTTCTCAAGATCTGGTTCATCTAGTGAGAGGTCAGCATGTTGAAGGAATTGAGCACCACCATCAAAGAATTCGAAGCTATCTCCTCCAACATCCCACATTTTTGATGGGCCAGTGTAATACTCTTCAGATTTTCTTGAAAGAAGGCGCAAATTGTGGTGCGCAAATACGAGATCCTCAGCACGTCCAGGGTTAAGCCTACAACAATGTAATTGCAATGAAATCCAATGCTTGTATAAGAAATGGTAAATTAAGAAAGATGGTAAGTGTAGAACCTATTCCTCATTGAACTATGGATCAAACCATAAGTACTCCAGTTTCTTTCAGCGCAAGAAGACGATGTTGGCTGCCCAAGTAACTTCAATGCCAATTTTCTCAAATCTGGGGCACTGTTACCATAAATTCCCCACCATTGCTTTGGTTCTAGATGTGCTCTATCCTCAATTGAGTCAAAGGAATTAAATCCACTTCCAAACAATGAGAAATCTGCAAATTGTTGTTTGATATATCGCAACTCATCACCAACAAAAAACCTCCTAAAGCATTTATTCCTCATCTCCGAAATCTCAATGTCCATATGAGGAGCTTGGCGATTTGGAACTTCACCAAGCCAAGGTTCACTATAATACCTAAAAAGGGTATGCTAAAGTTAGTATCCTAAAATTGAAATCTAAAAGCAAGCAATAAAAATTTAAAAGGTAAAAGGACTTACTTGGGATTTAGTGAGTGTGCCAAACAATGCAAAGGGGTATTACTTTTTGCCCATCGAGAAACCAATATCTCTTGCACAATATTATAAAAATTAGACTCCTCATGAGATTCTTTCCCTTCATGACGATAAATTGTAGCCTTTACCTTCTCAATCATTGTATCCCACATCTCATAGATCAAATGAAGGCATGGTTTGTCAGTGTCAGCTGCTCGTATCATAGAATAAATAGGTTCAGTGAAATCAAGGATGTATTGCACCTTATCCCACCACACATCATTCAGAATTTTATCTTTGACAAACTGTGCTTGCCCCACATTGTCATCCCTATAGGTACTCCACTTTTCACTCACTACCATCAACACAAGATTTTCTTTGATCAAACGAAACCTTTTGAGCATCACAATAGTAGAAGCAAATCTCAGATCAAGAATGGCAAGGAATTTCAACTTCGAACTCATTGAACATAGACAACCTCATGGAATGATTCATGATGAAATTCTTTATAATATTAGCATCTGCGCAACCTCACTAATCAATGGCAATCTTCATAAGCCTCATCACCAATTTCCTAGGAGCGCATATGTTTTTAAGCCAAGGTTCAAAGTATGGACAACACATGGGGTCCGAAAATGTGAGGATACTTTTGCTCAACAATCAACCCCGCGCTTTACATTGGTGCATTATCGCTTATCACTTGGACAACATTCTCGCTCCAACCTCCTCAATTATAGCTATCATCTTCTCGCGATATACTCCTTTTTTATTTCGCCTTCCGTGTTGATTGCTTTTAAAAACATTGGTCCATCTTACATTACGGCCAAGAAATTTAAGAGTGGGCGCTTTGAGCATCGCACCACCCATCGATACAATACTCACACCTTTTGAGCTCCACGTTGACTTGATGGGCTGCAACATTCGCTCAACATGTGTCTTCTCTTGCACAAGAAGAGTTGTCCTCAACTTGTTATAACTTGGAGGGGCATACCCACCCAAGTTGTGATTGGCAGCATAGGTAAATGCTTTCCTAAAATAAGGGTTTCTTGCTACATTGAAAGGTATACCTACAAATGAACAAAAGGGTCCAAATTAATTTCTAAATGTAACATTGTAAGATAAGGAGAGTAGTTAGTGCAGAAAGATATTAACCTGCGGTAAAGAACATCCTAGCAATCAAAGCGTCAAGCTGGTTACGACCTTCATTATGGAAGCTTGATTCAATAGCTGAAACCCCCCTTCTCTTCCTCACATTCAACCCTTCTGTGGGCAGTGGAACTTCCCTTGGCAAGCTTCTTGCATTCATTGCCTCCGCTTTAGCAATTTCGTCGTGAAGTTGAGCGAGCACATCGACTGTAACTTTTGGACAAAACTTCACACCATAATTTCCTATCTTCAAGAGATGTGCTTTAACTCTTGAGTAGCTCCCATGGATAATATGATCACAGAGCCTACATCTAGATCGTGCATTCCCTCCTGCACCATTCCCAGTCTTCTGTAGCAACTCAACATACCTCCAAAGCGGCTTCCTTTCATTGTCATTTGAAGGTACCACACGAGCAGCATTTAGAATGCTCCTAGCCGAGGCAATTCCACTGGATGAGCCAGGACACGCACTATTACCAGTGCTACCCGATGCACTCGAGCTTCCAAATCCACCACCAGATGCCATATCTGATCGGGACAACCAATAGCAAATGAACAAACTAATGACAACAAACAACATCACTGATCACTTCCCTACTGCATCATCCATACATTTTCAACAAATAGCAAAGAAACAACACTGAGCAGTGAGCAGAGCACAGAGCACATACTATACTGCCACTGGAGGCGTCGGCGGCGGGAGGGGACAGGCGGAGTGGCGGAGGCGGCAGGCCGGCGCCGAGGTGATGACCGAGGCCAAGGGATGGGTGGAGGCGCGCAGGAGGCGACGGCAACGCGACGCGCGAGAGACCGGAGGACGGACGGAGGCGGCGGCGACGCGACGCGCCAGACGGCGGCGCGCAGCCGGCGAGGCGGCGGGCGACGCAGACGGCGGAGGCGGCGGCGACGCAGATCGGCGGAGGCGGCGGCGACGCGACGGCGGAGGCGACGGCGACAGCGAGATCGCTGCAGCCGAGGCGAGGCGCGCGGCGACGCGGGCGGCGCGGCGGCGCGGCGGCTGGATCTGGATGCGTGGGAGCAGCAGTGTGGGTGGTCGGGTGGGGCTTCAGATCTGGATGGCTTGGTGGTGGGGATATTAGGGTAGAGGTATCGGAAAAGTATCGGAGAAGTATCGGAGAAGTATCGGGAATTAATTTCTTTTTTTGAATAATCAAAAAATTCCGATACTTACAGGATACGTATCGGCGCGTATCGGGGCAGTATCCGTATCCGGGTACAGTATCCGATACCGGTACGTGACTTTTGGAAAGTATCCGCGCAACGTAGGCCCTAAATTGCATGCCTATCCCTATTTCATATGCGCATTATACTAATAAGTTAGGCAAAATTAGTTACAAACCACTCAAAAGTATAAACGTTATGGATCTACCTTTATAAAATTGAAATTCTTTCTAGATAGCACTAAACTGTGTTTCAACTCTTGGATGCCACTATTTACTGTTAACCACATGTAAATGATTAAAACAACTTTGTGCATTTTAGAAATTTGATGTGTTGTTTATTTGGCTGTTTCTTTGTGCATTTAAAAATATTTGTAGCTCAAATTGCTATCTAAAACTTGGATACTTCAAAAATTGGAGTTTCCAATGGTATATACCATACACAGAACAATATATGTATCTTTGCGATGGTAGATCCACAATATTGGAACTTTTCAATGGCATGTGACAAATCTCCAATAGATATGCAATCAATGCTTTAGCATTTTCTAGTTTTTCCCTTTCACTCAGGCAACTCCAAAGGATAAAAAGGCAAGCCTTTCATTCATGGACTTGTGGATAAGGTAGCTGTTTGTCTTGAGGTTCCTTTTTGCTATTATCTTTCTTCCAATAGTGATTTAACTGTGTCAACACAGGTCATTGCTGGGGTGATGTGCATGCTGAATCTGCACATCCCTCCATATATACATACTGACTTTGTTCAGCTTAGCCTTCGGCACTCAGTCAGAAGTAGGTTCATCTCACCATTTCTTGCATCTTCATTCTTATCTAGCTTTGAAAATTGCTTGTACTTACATAAACAAATCAAGGTTAGTGAATGAAACTGAATGCCGGTGTCATCAAAACTGCCTCATTAACAAGATGTTGAGCAACAGAAGATTATGAGATTCTTTCCAAACCGTATGGTCTCAATACAGACAGTGAAACTACGTGTGGTACATATTTTTTGTTGTATGATGTTATTTATCCATAAATTGGAAGGGAACATCATCATCTGAACAACTTGCTAGGGCAGCTAAATGATTTAACTTGCTTTATCTTACGAAAATGGGTTCCAATCGCTCATTCCCTCATACTGCATTATCTCTTCTATTTTGCAGAGAAATGCGTAAGATGGATTCTCCGAGTAACAAGCATTCATGGCCTGCGAGCACCATTGTCATTTCTTCGGTCAATCGAGGTTGTGTAATCGTGAGTCATGACTCTGATAATATATCCACATTCTTATGTCCTAGTATGCTTCATGTATTTTTCCATAATTTTTTTGTTTTATGTACTTTGTTATTAAATGCTTCAGTAAGTAGATAATGTTACATTAAGAAGAAATAGATTACGAACAACTAACTTTAGTAACTGGTACTGTAACATGTAACAGGACTGTGGTAGCTTTCTTCTCTAACGATATGTAAGTTAGAAGCTAATGGTCAAGTTTATGGAAAGCTGAACCTAAGGTAGCATTTCTCAATTCAATATATGTCTGTGATGTAATAAAAATCTTCTATTACTGATATATGGTCAAAATTTTCTTATTTACCAACAGGTTTCCTTTCCGGAAAGACCTGACATGAAGTCCGTAGTGCTTAAGGAGCAACCACTTTCTTTGCAAAGGTATATTGGAGAATGCAAACTCCCCCAATAAATGTGTGCCAATTGAGCACACATGGAAAAAAGAAATCCCGCAATCAATGTTTCAAGTTTCAAATTTATATGCCATGCTTCACATTGGGAATTGATTACTTTTGTAGGGAAACATCAATGAATAGATCATTTGTCACGCTGGTGACATTAAACTTCAGTGATGGTTGCGGCTGTTCAAGCTCATCAATTGAATGGCTTGTTGGTTTTAAGGTGAGCAGCAACTGGACACTACTATCTTCCAATTTTTGTTGCCCATAGTTGGCAGTCTAATACTCCAATTTAGAACTTCCGAAACCAACTTAATTCTGCAAGGGCCTTAGCTTGGAGATGCGTAGGTGGCGGTGATTAATGTGACAGTGCCTTTTTTCTTTGTTCTAAACTTCTGATGAGAAATGGTTTTCAATACCCTGCTTTCCATATGGGCACCTGTCCTCACTTACCTGTAGTGCCTTACACACTCTGCATGTACTCGGGGATAAAAATTAAAAAGAAACTACTTTGTCCAAATTTCTGGGAACTGGCCAGTTTCCGGTCTGTTGTTTCCCCCTTTTTTTTCTCCTTTTTTTGTATTTATTCCGCGTAAGCATTAACGTCAACATTTCATTCAATCAGCATAAAACCACCCCCCTTCATGGCGAGTAGAGTACCTCCGGGATCAGATCGGGGGACCAGTAACCAGCAGGAACCAGCTGCGCTCTACTGATCTTTTTATCCCTGCATCTACTTCATCGAAACCAATAAAAAAAGCATGGATGCAAACTATTACCAATGTTCGTTACATACTATGAGATTTCAAGACCAAACTCTATAGTAGTAGAGAGAAGTAAAAAACACAAGTTCATGTGTATATCATCATTTTTGGTTCTTGCACCTTTGGTTGAATTTGGTCTTAGAATTTTGCATGTTTGCATGCAGTGCATCTATAGTATTTTTCATGTTTTTTTTTTGGAATAGTACATTGTGCACTTTCCGCAAAATGGAGTAGCTACATATGGGTAGCAATTATGTATGTACCTTATGTCCTCGACTATTTGGTACCTTCTGCATATTATTCTTTTTTTAGACTGATTCTTTTGCATAGTACCATTGTGAACATGTTGATTAAGATCAAGTAGACCTATTGTTTTGCTTAGCATACATCTGATGAAAAATGCGATCGATGCAGAAGCAAAAAAGACAGCTTCGTTAGAGAGAAAAGTCTAGTCCTGCGGGAGTTGCAGTATGCTGCAGAGCAGCAGTGTCGCCCTGGGCAGCAAGCAATTCTGGAAAGGGAGGGTGAGCTGAGACAGCTATGCATGCGGTAGTGACCAACTTCGTCAGGTACGACACTGAAGAATTCAAGGAGGCGATTCCCAAGGGTCCTTGGACGGACAGCAGCAGCAGCAGCAACCTGACAAAACGGCACATGGAAGGCATTGGTTGGTACTCTGCATCGCCAAAGAAGCTGAAGTTGGTTAGCCACCATTCCCAAGGAAGCTGAAGTTAGACGAACTCTGAAAAGCTTTGGCCCTGTTTTTTCCAGCTTTTAAAAGCTGCTTTTTCGACTTTTCTACAATAACTAGCTTTTAAACGGAGTATTTTTTTAAGATAAAGTCTACTAATTAATTGTAGTACATACTTTATTGACTTAATTTATATGGTAAAAACTATACGTGAGTTTCTGTTACTCTGTAATTTCTCGTACAAACAACCTAAAAGTCACAAGTCGCAGCCAAAAAGAACAGGCCTTTTGTCTGTTTCTGCCAGTTATCTGACTGAGTTGGCATGCATAGGGAGGCTGGCTGATTTTTCATATGGCACACCCAGCATAGCTTGGCGACCTAAGGGAAATTAGTCGTAGTAATCGGTAGTATGTTGTGGAAAGCTGTCGAGCTTAAGAAACTTCTGAACCGTTGACAATGTTATCCCATTGGGAACTGGAGGTCAAGTTGATCATACAAAATCAGGGGAAAAAGAGGTTACCTTCCAAAGACAACTCCAGTAAGTCTATGTCTTGATCATTAGCCATGAAGTCGTCACTGATGCATCATCTGTACTTAACCAGGTACCAATGCTGAAAATATATTTCCTGTATGCGTGCACACCACAGGGAGCCACAGGACGTTGCACGCTTCTGTAATGCTTAGCCCTTATTTATTTCCTTTGTTAGTGTTTCACGTTTACGTTTCCTGACACCGGGGATGTGAATTTACATAAGGTACTTGTCTGAACTAATGAACTTCATATCACCGCGGTGCTAATGGCCGCGGCGATGCCATATCTCCCTCCGCCATTGTGTACATTAGCGGCGCAGGTGAGGTGGTTAGGGCATAGGGGTTGAGGTGGTAGCTTCTGATTAAAGTTAGGGTAGCAAGTGAGGCAATATATCTGGTGCACATAACCTATTTTAGCGGCGCAAGTGAGGTGGTTAGGGCATAGGGGTTGAGGTGGTAGCTTCTGATTAAAGTTAGGGTAGTGAGGCAACATATCTGGTGCACAACTGCACATAACCTATTTGGTGAACATATAGACATAGATCGGGACAGTCCATGATAAAATCGACAGACCAGATTAAGGTGGGTCCCACCTCCCCAGGTACGACGATTTTTCGAAACCCCCTCTTCCGCCTGCACCAACTTCATTTCTGTTGTAGAAGGCAAAATTCATCATATACTAGAAAGGCCCTCATGCTCGGTCAGTCACCCGCATCCTGAATCGATCTCCTGGTTCTCCCAAATTCTACACTGAGCTTACTAGGGTTAGGGAGAGAGGTCGCCCCTCATGACCGCTGCCTTCGACTTGGTCGTCATTGTCGCTCCTTGTGGCCACCCCTCCGCCACCTATGAACACTGTTGCGTCGCCTGTGGCCACTCATCCGCCACCCCTCGCCTGTGGCTACCATCACATGTGGCCACCCTACGCCGCATGATGGAGAAGAAGAAAGCACATCCAGTGGCGCACTTCGAGTCATCGGCGTCGGCACTAGTGAGGGGCTACCATTTGTGCCATGCCCAAGGTGACATGTGCAGATGATTTGGGCGGTGTCCAGGAGTCAAAAGAATCGAGAAAGAGTACTATAAATACCCTAACAACAATGGTGTAAGAAACTTTCCTTTGATTTTGATGATGCAAGAAACTCGAGGGATGCATCCTCATCTTCAAAAACCACCCCACGGCAAGCTTCAAGTCCACATTAATAGGTGTGGACAAAGAACCTTGTAATGGTAAGGATGGTTTATCCCTAGAACGACATTAATCATTCAAACTAACAAATTGCAGTTTGTGCACACAGTGGCGGATCCAGAAATTTTTTTTGGAAGGGCTGAAGTACCTTCAGCTCGACCTCAGCCCCTTCTACATTATACATCTATGGCTAAAAATTTAGGGAGGGCTCCAAGGATCCGGTAGCGGTAGGGGGGCTCGAGCCCCCGCCCCACCGCTGGATCCACCCCTGTGCACACACACAGAACAAAATGTTGTTAGCCTTTTGTGGGTTTTACACAGATTGCTCGCAGCGAGTGACTGCTCATTGATATCTTTCATTGAATCCATGTGGCTTCAATGCCCATCAAAAATAAAATCAATAAACAATCGACACACCTCTAACAAAATCCAACTAAAATATCAACGGGAATCACATGTACCTCAACCAGATTGGTGCTACGGTGAGGAGAAAGGACCAGTGATGCAAGGGGCATGGAGAATCGACATACGGGCGGGTGCACAGTCGGCCTAGGGGCGGGAGCACTGGTGGCACAAGGGGGCGGCGGACACGAGAAGCGCTGTCACCATGCTCTTCTCTCTCGTAAACCCTACAAGGAGAAGCGGGCCCTCGAGCAGGTGCAGAGATCAATTCGGGAGGATGGCGAAGAGGGCTTTTCCGCGAGATAAGTTGGTGCAGGCGGGGGATTTTTGCAAAACCACCATAAGCGGGGAGGTGGGATCGACCGGTTTGACGGCCTAGATCTGTCATATCCATATGCTGACCAAATAGGCTGTGCAATAAATGTGTTGCCAACAAGTGAAGGGGAAATATTACATAGGGAAGACGGAGCTGAGAAGAGCTATCGTGATACCGTGATTTGAGGACTTAAAGTAGGGAGATTCAATTTTTTTGCCACTCTTAAGATTGACTAATTCACTCTGTCACTTACATATGGGGTCACCTGAGTCACTGACAATGGGCCAGGGTGGCAAATTTATTGCCACTGGACTCATAAGAGTGGCAAATGATTAAATTTTCCCTTAAAGTATGAATTTTTTAAAATTATACTTAATAGTTCTGTATAAATAAGCTAAAATGGCATTGAACCCAATTAAGCTGAAATTAAATGGAGGTAGTTGGTAATACATGTTGTGTCACCAAAGGTGTTCGAACCATCCATGTTAAGACTTGGCCGATTGCCCTTGCTTACCAAAAGTTATTTTGCCCTTCCGAAGAAGTACCAAAATATTATATTATATATGCGCACACTTCACACGCTCGTTCACACATTCCCACCGACATTACATAGATCAAACGGAGTCATTTTTCTTTTGAATAAAAGGGGTGATACCTAAATTAAGACATAAGACATTATTAGCTAAAATTGCAGTAATTGGGAATTGAGAACTTGTTAATGGATACCCCCTTAACAAAACCATCTTTATGAACTTGTTTTAATTTAAGTCAAATATTTACAAATAAAATTATATGGGTACTAGAGGTGATAGGTCCAAAGCAAACCCTCTTTGATAGATATTTCCTTTGAAACCCTCAATTGCATTATAAAACTTTACCACCGTGGCTTGTTGAGTATGAATACACTCATTCTTGCATATTTTTATTAAGAAAACAATTATTATGAAGAACACATGACAGTAGACGAGTAGATGATGAGTACTATGATGGTGAAGAAGATCACATACATTATAGGCTGACTTTATACTCAAGCATTGCCTGTGGTGTGGTTTCCTTTCGTCGTCTTCCATCTGTAAATTAAGCAAGTTTGGATTGTGAGCCATTAAACTCTGTAATTGACTGTTATGCCGTACTTTGTGTGAGAACTTTGTTATGGTATTATAAGCGTAAGAAGGCTGTTTATCAATCTATATGCAATTGTGTGAATATGGAGATTCCTGGTAAATCCAAGGTCCTTACAGACTTGGTATCAGAGCTTAGCTTTATTGTAGGTTGACCTAGAAGGTTAGTAGTTGAGTTTTGTCAAAAATTTATTTTCCAAATATGAAAAGTTTTTGAAAATCATAGGTATTATTGCTTCTTATCTCATATGTGCTTTTCTTCCCATCTTTTCTTACTTTGTCTTAGTCTTGTTAGCTAAGATATGTTTTGATTTCAACTAATTTCATCAATTAATCCCTTTTGACTTCAAAATTTTCTAGAACTTGTCTCTTTCTCGTATAGGAAATAGATTTTTCTTGAGTTATATGTTGCACGTTGTCTAGAATAATCAAGTTGTAAGTTGGATGCTTTAGGATCTCACTACAGCTTGAGTACGTCTATATTTTTTTGCTTAAGTGTTTCTATTTTCCTAGCTATACTTATGCATCATGTCTTATAAGCCTAGTTTGGCTCAAGTCTTGGCGGTTATGAAACAAAATCGTAATGAGATAGCACAGACTATGGAAAGGAACAGGGTGGAGACAGCTCAAGCACACATAGGATTGCTGGAACACATAGCAGCTAGACTAAATATCATTAAGTCTACACCACCTAGAGGAGCACCAGTTAGATAGAAAATATCATATTTTCAAAAGACCCAACCGCCAACCTCTTCAAGAGACTCAGAACCTCTTGAAGTTGATGACTGGTTAAGGGATGTTGAGAGGAAGCTGGACACAATTCAATGCAATGACTGAGAAAAAAGTATTACTTGCCTCTCACCAATTGCAAGGAGCAACAACAACTCGGTGGATGAACTTTTAGAGCATGCATTAGAATAAGGTCAGAGTCACTTGTAAGGAGTTTTGCGATGGTTTATGTAATGTTCATATTCCATCAGGGTTGATGAAGGCTAAGCAACGTGAGTTCCGAGCTCTTCACCAAGGAAACATAATGATGACAGAGTACTTACATCAATTCAAGCACTTAGCAAGATATGCACCAAGAGATGTCAGCACTAACGAAGACAAGATAGACATGTCTTATGAAGGATTACAACAATCATTACAACTTCATGTTGCTGGTCTCGAATATCATGATATACAAACCTTAGTGAACAAGGCATTGTTAAAGGAAGAAAAGAGAGGGAATCTTGAAGAAACCAGAAAAAGGAGAATAAGAGTTCAAGGTGGATCATCACAAAGAACCCCATAGAGAAAGGTGGTGCCTAGGCCATCTGCATCAACTTACATAAATCAGCATCCAGCCTCGCGTCCAGTGCAAGTGAAGTGTTTTAATTGCAATGGGATCACTATAAGAAGGATTGTCCACGGAAGGCCCTTGTTACCATCGTGGTCAGATAGGACATATTTGTCTGGGATATCCATGGAATCAAACTTCGTGAAGAAGCAACAAAGGTCCAGGCCCCAAACAGATTCACTACACCCAGAACAAGCCAGAATGTTGCACCCAACCATGGAGGAATGCTAGTTCGTGGAGGATTCCTGAGTTGTGGAGGTCAAAGTGGAGGAAGATTCAACCAAGGAGCACCAAGAGGCCATGCCAATCATGTCACTGTCAAAGAAGCTAAAGAAGCAACTGATGTGATTATTGGTAAGTTCTTGATTAACCTCAAGCTTTTTTTTTTATTTTGTTTGATCCTGGAGCTACATATTTGTTTGTTTCAGGAGTTTTATTTTGAAAAGTTAGTTGCCTTTGGTTTCTTTAGAAACATCCCACGTGATTTTATTCACCGGGGGTGAAATTGTTAGCTCCGCTTAAGTGTAAAGTTTGAAATAGAAGGGGTGAAGTTTTCAGCAGATCTGTTTCACCTAAACATGTGTGAGTTGGATATTATTCTTCACATGGATTGGTTGTTAAAACATAGAGGAAAAGTGGACTATAAAGAGAATATTTTATTGGTGAGTTAGAATGGACAGAGAGTATAGTTCATAAGTGATCCCAAGATCATTAAGGCTAAGAAAGAGAGTTTGTGGTTGCAGTGTCAGATGGAGTAACGTTGGCATGTGAATATCTAGAGGTATTTCCAGAAGATCTACCAGGAATGCCACCAGATCGAGAAGTTAAGTTCAACATTGATTTGAAGCCAGGAGCCATGCCTATTTCAAAAGTACCATACATGATGTCGGCTACTAACTATGATGAGTTGAAGAAACAAAAGAATGAATTAGAAGTTAAAAATTTCAGCGAACCAAGTGCCACCAGATCGAGAAGTTAAGTTCAACATTGATTTGAAGCCAGGAGCCATGCCTATTTCAAAAGTACCATACATGATGTCGGCTACTAACTATGATGAGTTGAAGAAACAAAAGAATGAATTAGAAGTTAAAAATTTCAGCGAACCAAGTGTGTCAGAATGGTCATTTCTAGTGTTATTTGCAAAGAAGAAAGATGGGAAGTCGAAGAATGTGTATAGATTATTGTGCCCTAAATAAAGTAACTATCAAGAACAAGTACCAACTATCTAGAATTGATGATTTGTTTGATGGATTAAAGGGAGCCACGGTATTTTCCAAGTTTGATCTACGATCAGGCTATCATCAATTAAAGGTTCAAAAGGAAGACAGATCGAAAACATCATTCACTACAAGATATGGGTTGTATTAATTTACAGTCATGCCTTTTGGAATCACCAATGCCCCAATAATGTTCATATGTTTAATGAATCGAACTTTGTGGATTATCTTGACAAGTTTGTAGTAGTGTTTGTGGATGACATTCTCATCTACTCACAAAACAAAGAGGAGCATAAAAAGCACATAAGACTTGTTCTAGAAAGGTTAAGAGGGAAACAATTATATGCCAAGTTGTCCAAATGTGAGTTTTGGATAAAGAAAGTAGCATTCTTAGGTCATATCATTTCAGGAGGAGTCAAAACGGATCATAAGAAAGTGAAGGTAGTGTCTGAGTGGAAGCAGCCGGAGTCAATAACAGAAACCAAAAGTTTCTTGAGTTTAGTTGTATATTATCGCCATTTTATTGAAGGCTTTTCCAAGATTGCAAGACCACTTACTTAGTTGTTAAAGAAAAACCATTTCAATAGTCTGACAAGAGTGAGAAAAGTTTCCAAGAGTTGAAAACAAGATTGACAACAACCCTAGTGCTTATTTTGTTCAATAGTTGGAAGAACTTTCAGGCATATTGTGATGCTTCACGATAAGGTTTCGGTTGTGTTCTAATGCAAGATGGAAGAGTGGTTGCTTATGCTTTAAGTCCAACCAAGCCATACATAGCACTGTACTCACGCGGTCCGACCAAGCCGACTCATGTGTTTGACCTGAGCCACACACACCGGACTCAAGTCCAACCAAGTCGTGCACAACACTGTGTGCACGTGGTCGAACTAGACTATCTTGTGCTGAGCCAAACTAGACCCAAAATGGTGTTTGACCAAGTCCAACTTGAGTCAACCCATTTAACCCTAGTTGATTCCAATTCTTGCCAGTCTAACCCGATTCAGACTGATTTGTGACTGATTCGCATGATTCTAGGCCGATTCCCACCGAGTCAAAATTGATTCCACACAGTAGACTAAACCTAAACCCTAGTGGGCCCTCCAAACATCACTGTTCACCCTCCCTTTGCAAATTGTGACACCCTGGCCTATGTTGGCCCATGTGTGTGTGCACATGAATTTCTGGGTTAGTCCCACCTTGCTAGCTTACCTTGAGAAGCACTTACATATAAGCCTAGGAGTTCCAATGGTAGCACCCCTGTTAACCGCTTTTGCGGCGGGACGAAAAAGTGCAAGCGGGTTGCTACGTGTGCGTGGCCTATCCAAAATGTGGTTAGGTCTAAGCGGTTTGGACCCTAGGCGTTACAAATGGTATCGAGCCGACTCTCGCGGTTACATGGCGCGTGCGGTCGTGGGCGCGGCATATGGCGCATGGCGCGTGTGGGCCCGTAGCGGACACACGGCATGGCATATGTACTGGCACTGAACGTACGGACATGTGCCAAGAGAGGAGATCCTTATCATTTGCCCTGGTATGGGTATGTTGGTCCGACGAGGACGTCGGGTCCTTTGAGGGGGGGGGGGTGTATGTGACACCCTGGCCTATGTTGGCCCATGTGTGTGTGCACATGAATTTCTGGGTTAGTCCCACCTTGCTAGCTTACCTTGAGAAGCACTTACATATAAGCCTAGGAGTTCCAATGGTAGCACCCCCGGTTAACCGTTTTGCGCGAAGCGAGGACGAAAGTGCAAGCGGGTTGCTACGTGTGCGTGGCCTATCCAAAATGTGGTTAGGTCTAAGCCGGTTTGGACCCTAGGGCGTTACACAAATCCATGCTTCCAAAGCCAAATCTTCATCAATTTTCCTTTTCGTTCACTTTTTTTTGGCTTATTTGGCTTTATTTGCACGTGTACGCTAGATTACGTATGTGAATCAATAATGAATCCTGTTATCTTGACTTCGTACATGTTGTGGATATCATGTGGGTAAAGTTGGGCATTCTCTGCAGAGATTAAACTAAATCATTCGAATGTGTCGTGCTTTCAGTTAATGGAGCTGTATTGAAAGGGGTGATACCTAAATCAAGGCATAAGACATTATTAGTTAAAATTGTGGTAACTGGAAATTGAGAACTTGTTAATGGACAACCCCCTAACAAAACCCTCTATGAACTTGTTTTAATTCAGGTCAAATGTTTACTAATAAAATTATATGTGTACTAGAGGTGATAGGTCCAAAGCAAACCCTCCTTGATAGATATTTCCTTTGAAATCCTCAATTACATTATAAAACTTCACCACCGTGGCTTTTTGATTACAAATGTACTCATTCTTACATATTTTGATTTAGAAAATGATTATTATGAAGAAGACATGCCAGCAAATGATGACTACTCCGATAATGAAGATCATATGTTCAGGGCGACCTTACACTCAAGCGTTGCATCTAGTGCAGTTACCTTTTGTCATCTTCCGTATGTAAATTAAGCAAGTTTGACTTGTGAGCCTTAAAACTCTGTAATCGACTATTATATCATACTTTATGTAAGAACTTTGTTATAGTATTGTAATTGTAAGTAGGTTGTTTATCAATCTATATGCAATTAAAATCCTGGACAGTTGCGTAAATACAGAGATTCATGATAAATCCAGGGTCTCAACAATTACACCAATGGAGTTTCTGAAATGGGGGTGAAATCTTGCTTGCATCGATCTTGGATGGGTGAAGAAAAGCTTAGGTCTTTTGGTGTTATGATGTCCCTCCCTATTTGGTCAACACAATGCAGAATATATGTGAACATTCTACTTATTCTTTCCCAGAACGAGCAAAGCAATTAGCCGCTTGTCTATTGGATTGCGGCACACCACACCCATAGAAACATTCCTAGTGCATCTTTGAGCTCGTCTAGGAAGTGGATCAAAGACCATAGTTCTGCACTAAAGTGCCATGTAGGGCATGGAATCCTAACCTTTCCATTCTTAACATCTCTGTACACAGCCGTGGGTCCCACAGCTGCTGCTCCACCTAATGGAGCCTAGACATTTCTGGATTGGACCTTGGCCTCAAAGGAGCTTGCCTCATCATCTCCCCATAAAGAGAATAGGGCATATGCGGCCTACATGTTTGACACACTGGAGGCAAAGGTAGCATTGCTGAAGCTGGGTTTAGCCTTAGTTTCCTCACTTTCACCAGGTGATGTCATCTATGAAATGAAAACACGAATACCACATCATTTCCACTGCCAACTCATTAAAGTATTTGAACATACGCGACGGAGATGATCGGAAAACACGATTTTGCATAAGAAAAACTAAAGCACGGAGCAAGCCACAGTGTTCAACTAGCAGTATGCACACATGAACATAGGCAATTCAACTAATCAGTATTTCAAAAAAATTCAACGAACGATGAAATAGCACTTCAGGAAATTAAACTAAAAATGAAGTTTGCAATTATTGAACACACGATGAAATACGAATTGTACTGAGCACACATGATGAAGTTTGCAATCATTGAACACATGACTAAACTGAAACAATGGTAGACAACACGGTAGACATAGGAACAGAAAGCACTGGTCTCACATCCCCTTTTCTAGTCCTCCCAGCTTCTCCTGAACCATGCAAGACATCCCTCAGGAGTCCATAGGTTCTCAAACATGTCCATGTACTCTTCTGCATGAACAGCTGCATGGCGCAGTAGTTCTCATTGATCACTTCTGCATCACCTCTTTCTACAACCAACTACATTAGGGCTCGCATTTCTTCCTTTACCAGGTCAGCCGCACGGGATGTCCCTGACATAGTGGAAATATGACTGAGGTGGGACTGCTCATATAGGTCCACGAACCACTCTAGCTAGACATCCTGATGTGACTTCTTCAATCGCATGGCATCAGGAGAGGCAGCACGGACCTTTTCATGGGTTGCTTCCTGGTAGCTATTCTGGATGGTCTGAAGCTATCTCCAGGATTGTCGAACTATGGCTCCTCATCATCTTGTTGGTCCAAGTTGTTGGTTGGCTCACCCAAGCACAAATGCATGCTCGTTCATGCAGTGTGTATCTTGGAACATAATTTCCAATATCTCCTCATGCACGAGTGGCACCTTCTTGATCTTCATCATGTCACCCAAGTGCCTAGGCACCAACATCAAGAACCGTTCGATACATGCGTATGATTGATAATATATATACATATATATATATATATATATATACACGCGCAGGTGTACAATACGTGGACAAGTTACTAACATTTCTGAATGAAGTTACCATTGGTGCTGAATGAAGTTATTGCCAAATCTTCACAGTGCTGAAAAGTTATCATTGGTTCTGCATAAAATTACCATCGGTAGCGAGTGAAGTTATTGCTAATGCTCACAGTACGTAGCCGATGGTAACTTTCTTCATAGCCGATGATAACTTTTTGAACAACCGGTGATAACTTACTGGAGCGCAAAATTGCACGCAGAATAGCGCTCTCAGACATGCGTGCGTGCGTGCGTGCGTGCGTCGTCGCGTCGTGCGCACGTCACGTATACATACATACATACATACATACATACATACATACATACATACATACGTACATACATACATACATACATACGTACATACATACGTACGTACGTACGTACATACATACATACATACATACATACATACATACATACATCCATCTAATTTCAACCTTCAATTATATATTGTACTCCCTTTGTTCCTTTTTACTTGATATTTTTGAATTTTCATTATCTCTAAGATATGACTTTAACCGTTACTTATTATAACTTTACATTAAGATATACTAATATAATTATAATTGCGGATATTGCTATTTTGATGTTACCCTCACCAAACTTGGGTTGAGGACACATCTAGCTATGGCGTAGTAGTTCTCATCGGTCCCTTCTGTAGCACCACTTTCTACAACCAACTACATTAGGGCTCATATTTCTTCCTTTACGGGGTAGCCGCACGGGATGTCCCTGACATAGTGGAAACATGGCTGAGGCGGGACTGCTCATATAGGTCCACGAACCACTCTACCTAGACATCCTGGTGTGACTTCTTCAATCACATGCCATCAGGAGAGGCAGCACGAAACTTCTCATGGGTCGCTTCCCGATAACTATTCTAGATGGTCTGAAGTTATCTCTAAGATTGTCAAACTATGGCTCCTCATTGTCTTGTTGGTCCAAGTTGTTGGCTGGCTCACCCCCAAGCACAAATGCATGCTTGTTCATGCAATGTGTATCTTGGAACATGATTTTGAATAGCTCCTCGTGCACGAGTGGCACCTTCTTGATCTTCATCATGTCACCCATGTGCCTAGGCACCAACATCAAGAACCATTCGATAAATGTGTATGATCGATAATATATATATAGGGAACGTATCTAGTGCTAATGGGCATTTGGGTGCTACCATGCTAATACTCACCAGGATCGTTAGATCTGCCCCCTACGGCCTGGATCTTTGAAGGTGGAAGCACCCATCCACTTATGCAATTTTGCGAACAACCCCTCGCCGCCTCCCAATCTTTTTTCTTCCACTGTCTTGTCTTAGCTCCCAATTTGTCTTCCCCGCACCGTTTGAGCTCCCAATCACTTGCCTTGCGGTGAATCAACTACGCCGGACGAGTGGCGGAAAGAGAGCATGCTGGGAGAGTCGACTTTGACAATGACTTCTTCCCCTACGGACTCATCACTCGAGTTGTCACCTTCCTCTATCGCCTTCCACCGTCGGCCTGCTGCTGCTGCGGTAACAGGCGCCGGCGGAGCAGGAGCAGCTTTTCTGTTCATCATGTTGGAATCCTTGGACTACACGGACAGCAGAGCCCGTGTGTTGGACGATCTCACAGGCACTCTTGGATAGGACGAGCTATGCCTCTGGTTTGGTGCATGAAACACTCGTCCTATATAGGAAAATTACATAAGGCACCTGGGTGCCTAGGCACCCACATCAAGAACCGTCCGATACACGTGTATGATTGATAATTTTTTTGAGTTTGGGTATGAAAATGTTTTATACCCTTGATATATTTATGGTAAGTAAGTTTTGAACTCAGTTCAAACTAGTTTGAACTACTTTTGAGTTCAATGCGACTACAGTGAATATATACCATAAAAATAGTTCAAACTAATTAAACTGAAGTTGAATTTAATTTTTTTTCGGAGTTTGACATCTCAAATATACTTTTTATGGGTATATGAAGATACCCACATCAAACGTCGCGAATCTCAAAGCAAATCAACGGGTATTGATATGGGTGCCTAGGCACCAGGGTGCATGAAACACTCGTCCTATATATATAAACCAGCGCGCAGGTGTACAATATGTGGACAAGTTACTAATATTTCTGATTGAAATTACCATTGGTTCTTAATGAAGTTATTGCCAAACATTCACAGTGCTGAAAAGTTATCATCGGTAGCGAGTGAAGTTACTGCTAATGCTCATAGTATGTAGCCGGTGATAACTTTCTTTACAGCCGATGATAACTTTTCGAACAACTGGTGATAACTTGCTGAAGTGCAAAACTGCGCGCAGAATACACGCGCGTGCAGAATAGCGCTATCGTACACACACACACACATATATATATATATATTCTTTTTTACTTGATATTTTTGAATTTTAATTGTCTCTAAGATATTACTTTAACCGTTACTTATTATAACTTTATATTAAGAAATACTAATATAATTATAATTGCAAATACTGCTATTTTGAGGTCACCCTCACCAAACTTGGGTTGAGGACACATCAGCTATTGCTGCCACATGGGGCCCCTCCGTGCACTCCCCCTTCCTTCTCCTCTAACACAAACAATTTTGATTCCAAACATTCAAATGACTTAAAACTTTTGGTTCGGAGGTGACCATAGTGGCGGGGAGGCGGCAGTAGCTCGGGAAGCAGCAGGGACAATGAAGGAGGCGGTATAGCTTCGGCAAGCGTCACCAGCGCCAGTGAGGCTCCACGCCGGTGCAACATTGGCATGCCTAACCGTGAGGAGCTTGCTCTCGAGAGGGTTGTGCAAGGGGAGTGATCCGGTCCAACTAGTAAACTAGAGGACGCATGTACGTTGGCCCGATCTTTCTTGGTACAAGATACCAATTTCTCTTGAACTTGCATAGAAGCAAAGGATGGGTAGGGGTGTATATGTACGCATACACCAATCCCTAGTTTTTGTTCTCCTTACATGGACACAAGTAGCAGCAGCAATCCTCCTCTAACCCTCCTTCTTGATCAGACCTAAATAGCAATTAGGGGATGTGTACAGTACCCCTAAACCTATGCATGACCAGCAGGGATGCTCTCCTTGTCACCGAAAGAACACTAATTAGATATGTAGATGGGATCAGAAACACAACACCAAATCCCAAGATAATTTGCACGAGATCAATCTTGACCAGCACGCAATTTCTACACCACAGCATGAACCCTCGAGCGTAGATGAAATCTTAAAGGAATCACAAGAACTCAATAGACAACTTGGCCGCCATGAACATGATGATTTTCTGGATTTTTTTTCCAACCCAACAATAAAATGTTTGAGATACAATGGGGAGCCCTGGTGATCCCAACATTGATTCGGACTTCGCTCCCTAACTAAACCGATTTGTATTTTTTTTAATGAGTATCGGGTTTTGTAAAGAACTTGTAAAAGTCCGACACGTGTAAACCACTTGACTCGACTAGTCCTGTGTGTTATATTTCCACGCTACTGACCTCCAACCAACGGTGCAATGGGAATGAATACCGATAAATATCGTTTATCTCATGCCTTATTTCATATTTTTTTTGAAATTGGAGTTGAATACGGATAATACTGGATACATATTTCTCTATTCCATATTTGTTTCATAAACCTTCGTATGGTCGGTTAGACAAAGATTATCCACTTTTTTCATAGAACATTAGACAGTAGGGTGCAATCAGAGTGAACACGAAGAGACTAATCGTCAAGATGTTGACAGAAGAACATTCAGTATTCTCCGTCTGTTTAGATGCGATAATCCATCTATATGTTATCTTGTTACTAAGTAAAATCATAACAGACTTTCTCACATCATTTGACATACAGACATATACGGACGGATATCACTCATCTCGTATTCTATTCTATACTATTTCCTTGAGTCGGAGTCAGATATGGATAGTATCGGATACCCATTTACCTTTTCTATATTCGCTCCATAAGCCTTCGGTCGATCAGTCGGACAGAAATTGTTCGCTCCATTTGCACCCCTACTTTTACAGTTTAGACTTTAAAAGCAAAAAGTAGGAAAAGAAAACGCAAATAACCAACTAATAAAAATCCTCACATAATTTGAATCAGGATATCTTCAACCTAACTGAAGTTGGAAAAGAATTTGCATGGTTTACCTCTTCCTTTCTTGGCTTGATTTCCGCGCTTGCCTTCCTTTCTCGTTGCACATCATCCACATGCATCCTGCATCCACCGAAACCACCTCCGTCCATTTAGTGCCCGCTTCCTTTTCTTTCTTTCCACTCGGCTGCATGCATTGATTTCTGTTAGGAAACCCTGGGCCCAACCAGAGTCTTGACATATTTGGGCACCCTACCATAGACTATAAATAGAGAGCTATACTCCCTCATTAAGTACACATGAAAGAAAAGCAATAAAGAAAGACCAGGAGTTCTCTCTATCTCTCTGTGTGTTCAATCTATTCTTCTGTGATTCTGTGATTGATTCGTTCTTGTTCTAAACAGAGGAATCGCTCGGACTGGTCGCCAGCGATGGTTCCTCAACACGTTATCAGCACGACTTCGCTCTGGTGAACGAGGTAATCATCGAAGCACAGATTGAATTTTTTAGATCGCTTTTGAATCTGTATTTTTTTTTCGCTAGATTGAATCTCTATGGTGCAAATCCGCCCTAATCTACCGCGAGCAGACTTGAAGTCGCCGGCACAATGCCGATCAGTAGATTGTTAAATGGGGTAGATGTTGATTGCACTGTAGATTAGAAACGATGCAAATCCACCCTAATCTCCCGCGAGCGGACCTGAAGTCGCCGGCACAATGCCGATTGATAGGTTGCGAAAAGGGTAGATGATGATTGCATCATATATTGGAAACGGAAATTATATGCATTGTTTTCCTGTTCAGTTTCTGCACAACCATGGGATGAAAAAGACCGTGGCATGCGAATTTATATTCAGTTTATATTGGCCTGCTCGGTCCTGCATGACTGTGGCATGGAAAAGAAAAAAACAAAATCGACCGCCGACCAGCAGCTGACCGGTGTGCCTGAACGCACAGCCGCCGGCACTTCGGTCACCACACGCGCGATGCACGGTCACCGGTGCTTCGGCTCCCGTGCCTGTACGTAGGGCTGTAAAAAAAGCTCGAAGCTCGCGAGCTACTCGAATTCGGCTCGTTCTAGGCTCGGTTCGTGTTCGGTTCGAACTTTAAACGAGCCGAACTCGAGCTTGATCTCGAGCTCGCGAGCTTCACCGAGCCGAGCTCGAATAGTTCGCGAGCCCCGATTCGAGCTCAAATATTAATACATATTAATTCTTACCGAGCTTACTCGAGCTCGAGCTTTTCTTATTGTTAAAAATTAGTGTATATTTGAATTATTTTGACTATTATCGAGCTTACTAGAGCCGAGCTCGAGCTTAAAATTTTCTTATTATTGAAAAATAGTGCATAATAAATTATTTTAATTGTTACCGAGCTTCAACGAGCCGAGCTCGAACCTACTCGAGCTTAGGCCGAGCCGAGCTCGAGCCCAGGTCCAGGCTCGGACCCCAACTCGAGCTCGGCTCGAGCTCGGTTCGAGCTTCTACCGAGCTCGAGCCTGGAAGGCCAAGCTCGCTCGAGCTCGACTCGTTTATAGAAGAACGGCCGTTGGCATCTCGGTCCTCGCGCCCGCACGCGCGCACGCGCGCTCACCAAACCGCCTCTCGCACGCCGCCTGCATGCGCCACCGCCGCCGGCATCGGCATCTCCGGCCTCCACGCGCCACCTTCCCGCCGGGTCGCCCGAACGCCGCCTCGGTCCCGTGTGGCTGCGCCTCCTCATCGGTTTCTCGCCTCGGCCCGCGCGCCTCCTCATGCTGCCCGAGCGGCGCGCGCGCAGTTCCATCCTCGCGCGCCTCAAGCGGCGCCGCGCGCGCCGCCTTGCCTAGGCCCGCCGCGCGCCACGGCGCCGCTCGCCTCCGTGCCTCGCTCCCGCCGCGCGTATGCGCCGCCGCCCGTAGCGGTCGCGCCACCTCCCGCCCCTCCTCGCCTCGGCCTCGCCGTCGGACTAGCCGCCGGCTTCGCGCCCGCCGCGCGCCGATCGCCGCCTCGTCGCACGCGCGCGGTCACCGCTTGGCTTCGCGCTGCCGCGCGACCGGCAGCCGCTTTGTCCCGGCTCGAACCAGCTTGGTCCCACCACCGCCGCCCTGGCCGCATCGGCACCGGCCGCCGCCGCCGCGGCGCGCCTCCACCCGCACGGCGCCATCTCGCTCCTCGCCATCGCGTGCCGCCGCCCGCCGCGCGTTACCACCGGCCGCGCTGAAGCGCGCATCGTCCCGGACCGCCGCCGTCTCCCCGGGCATGGCGTGCCCCACACGAGCCGCTGCTCCACCGCTCGTCCCTTCGCCGAGCCGGCCCGGTGCCGCCGCCATCAAGTGGAACAGGTGGGGGGGAAACCCTATCCCCCCGTGGTATAACCGGTCAGCAGCCCGGCCGGGCCGATGGGCCTAATGGGCCAAACAACCGAAACAAGACGGGCCAAGAAACGGCCCGACTGGTGGTGCGGGGTAAACAGGTCGGACCGAAAAAAAGAAAAAAAGAAAAAGGGAAGTATGGACCAATGAGACCTTAATTTGTATTTCAGTCCCGAATTTTTGCAGAAAGACCTCGGTAATTCTGAAAATTACCGATAGGTCCCCAAACTTATGAGCGGGTCCAGAAGTTTGCAGAAAACCCCTCAGTAAATCAGAAATTGCATAAAAACCCTCTGTAATTGTAGAATTTGCTGAAATTTTATATTCTTGCATAAAAGGGCCTCGGGAATCTGAATTTTGAATTATTTTTAGCATTTGAAGCTTATTTATTTATGCCATTATTATTCTCTGTATTTTCTATATTTATTTACTGTTTTGGTTAATTGTAATTACTGAAAATTGCTTTTAATCACTGAATTAGCAGTAAAATTTATAGAAAATGCATAGAAAATTCTGAAACATTGCGAGAACCTTTTGTACCATTTATTTACCCGCAGTGAATTATTCCGTGCATGTCTACTAGCAGTAGACTCATACACATTTAGATGACTAGCATCACGAATTGGGAGTTCGAGGAGCTGGCCCAACATGGTCAAAACTATCTGATATGGGCATCCGATGTCGAGATTGTGCTTGGAGCCAAGAAGCTCCGCGCAGCTATTGGGATTGGCGGACTGAATGACTCTCAACTCAAACCTAAGGAGAATGATCATGCACTTCATTTTCTCAGGCACCACCTCTGCCTCACTCTCAAGAATGAATATATGGCGGAGAAGAGCGCGCTAGCACTCTGGACTGCACTCAAGAAGCAGGTTTGAGAGGCTAAAGTACACCATTCTTCCTCAAGCGGAGCAAGAGTGGATCAGACTGAGGTTTACTGACTTTAAGACGGTCAGGGAAAATAATTCTGCCTTGCACAGGATTTGTACCCCAATACAAAAAAGTGAGAAAATCCTTCCACCCCAATGCAGTATAATCCGCATGCAATTATCGTCAAGACGGCAATGAGAATATGCCAAATTGATTGATATGATGCAAGTTGCGGAAGCTCAGGACAAAGTTCTCCGCAAGAACTAAGCCACTCAGCCATCTGGGAGCTCCACTGGTCGTGAAGTCAACGCCGGAAGCAACAAGGTGTGAAAGCCCTTGATAAAGAAAAGGAGAAGGAAGGGTAAGACCGCAGCCCAGAAAGGCGAATCAGATGCTCCATGAGAGAATAAGGCCAGCAAGCTAAAGTGGGATGGCAAAGGGCAGCATGAATCCCACTTTGCATCGGCTGAGGGGGAGAGTTCGGAGTAGCTGCTTGCACTGGTGAAGGTTGAAACCATCATGACAGCAGCACTCCCTCTTGACCTAAAAACAGCCACCGCCATGATTTCTCTTGAAGAGAATGTCACCCCTAAGAAAATAGCAGAAGAAGTCTAGTGCACTGAATGCATTTCAACTTTAATTGTCATTTATTTTGTGTGGAAGAATATGTTAGAATTTGCATGGATGGTACTTAAGAATTGTTATTTTCTCGTGATAGTTGGATGATATTTGAAGAATTCATTCAATTATTCAGTTAATGATGGCATGATATGTTCTGATATTGGAGTATTTTATTTATGTGTTGATTGCCTTCTCACACATGTTAATAAATACCCTATATTAGAACACGTGTAGCGCCCAATGAAGGAAGTGTGCTCAGCTAGCAACGGCACAACACATACCATCTTAAGAGAGACTAAGTATTTTCAGTCGATTCGTAAGAGCACTGGCAGCCTTACAATAATCGCCAGAAGCGATGCATGTATAATTGGTTCGGGAAGAGCCACAATGGGCACAACTTTGGTCATTGAAGAAGCCTTATTGTACCCAGAATCAGCTAGAACTCTCCTAAGTTTTAAGAATATTTGCGCCAACGGTTTCCACGTTGAGACTAAAGAAGAGTATGGTAAGGAATACTACTCATTACGAAGCGCAAAGAGAATGGAAAAGTGCATTAGAAAAACTTCCTTCACTAGAAACTGGGCTATATTATACCACTATTAAGGTGCCTGCAGCGTACACTGTTCTTAAGATAGTATTTAGAAGCTCTAAACTCTTCTGTCTCTGGCATGACAGATTAGGCCACCCAAGTCTTAGGATGATGAGAAACATAATAAATAACTCGCATGGGCATAATATTAATGTGAAGAATTTCTCCAATCATGAAGATTTTGTGTGCCCTGCATGTGCCACCGGGAAACTAATAACTAGACCCTCCACTTTGAAAGTGAAGGATGAAGTCTCTGCATTCCTGGAACGCATCCAGGGGGACATTGCGGTTCCATTCAGCCCATCTCAGGGCCATTTAAGTATTTTATGGTGCTTATTGACGCTTTCTCGAAGTGGTCATATGTGGGTTGTTGTCCATAAGAAACCACGCCTTTGCAAAATTAATCTTGCAGATCATTCGCATCAGAAATGTGTTTCCTGATCATCACATCAAGTCCATCAGAATGGACAACGTCGGAGAATTTACTTCAAAGGCATTTTGATGATTATTGCATGGCGATGGGAATTGCAGTTGAGCATTCAGTACCGCATGTCCATACCCAGAATGGTTTGGCAGAGGCTTTAATCAAGAGAATTAAATTTATTGCCCTACCCCTTTGTAGAATTGTAATTTGACAGCTACATGTTGGGGACACGCAGTCCTGCATGCAGCGAATCTTATCAACCTTAGACCTTCGGCCTACAACATCCATTCACCTATGCAACTAGCGCAAGTGTCACCACCGAATATTTCCCAACATTAGGGGGGAGGAAATCAACCCCTTGATAAAGAATGTCAGGAAATTACGTGGCAAGCCTAGGGAATCCATGCAGATGACCCACGCACTAGAGAAGTCCAGAAGACATTACATGGCAAGCCACGAGAATTCATGCAGATGACCCGCGCATTAGTGAAGCAAATAGAGAAGTCCAAAAGACAATAGAAGTCCAGAAGACAAGAGAAGTCTAGAAGACAATCAATTTGCAAGAACTAGCAAATCAACTGCCTGATCACTTTAGTGATTTGAAGAGCGTGACTAAGTCGCATGTGCCTGCACACACTGCACCGGAGAGGGTTGAAATACCAAAGAAAGCAGAAGGTATCCCTAATCTCGTCCAGAGGCCTCAGAAAAATAAAAAAGAGGACGAGAACTCCGGTTCCTCGAATCCTTAGTAACCGGGGACGCCTGGTGAAGAAGGATAAGAAGGACTTACCACAGCCGATCACTGAAGTCCCCTAGAATGAGAAGGGAGCCAGTTGAGACCTGGCACAAGTATGACAACTTCAGAAAAGGGCATACCGGATCTGAATGTCCCCATCGGTATGGATGTGTGCGCACACATCGGAGCCGAAAAACTAAAGGGACTTGCCACCACAATTGAAAGAAGCGATGCGCAAGGTGAAGCTCCAGCAGAAGCAATGGCTCCAGAAGAAGCAACTCATGAAGAAATAGCTATAAATTATATGCACACGGGAGAGTCCCTGAATAGGACAACAGCTAATATCGATATCTACTTCGCAAAGAAAATTGCCACCATCATCGATCTTGATCCCGAGCCTGCATCGCTCGCTGAATGTAAGAAAAGATCAGATTAGGAAGATTGGAAGAAGGCAATAGCAACTGAATTGCTATCTTTGAATAAAAGAGAGGTGTTTAGGCCCATATGCCGCACACCTCCCCACATACACCCCGTTGGGCACAAGTGGATATTTGTTCGAAAGAGAAATGAAAGAAATGAAGTAGTGAGATACAAAGCAAGGCTGGTAGCCCAAGGTTTCACTCAACGTCCTGGAGTTGATTATGAAGAAACCTACTCCCCGGTCATGAGTGGAATTACCTTTAGATATTTGATCTCAATGGCAGTGAACTTGAACTTAGAAATGAAATTGATGGATGTTGTGCCTGCATACCTTTGTGGCAACTTGGATTTGGAGATTTACATGAAAGTCCCTGAAGGAATTCCTCTCCCGAACCAAGACAGAGCAAATAGAAATTTGTACAGTGTGAAACTCAGAAAGTCACTGTATGGACTAAAACAATCTGGAAGAATGTGGTATAATCGCTTAAGCGACTTTCTCTGCAAGAAAGGCTACACGAACAATGAAGACTGTCCTTGTGTATTTATACGGCAATCCCAGAATGGATTCTGTATAATATCTGTGTATGTAGATGATCTGAACATCATCGGGACAGCCAAGACCATAAAAGAAGTAAGCTCCTACTTGGAGTTAGAATTTGAAATGTAAGATTTGGGCAAGACCAAGTTTTGCTTAGGCCTGCAGCTTGAGCATGTCCCTGAAGGAACCTTGGTACATCAGTCAACCTACACTCAGAAGGTGCTTGAAAGGTTTGGCTTCGAGAAGGCATTTCCCTCGAAAGTACCGATGATCGGGAGGTCTTTACAACAAGAAAAAGATCCTTTCCGACCTAGGGAAGAGGGGAGGAAGTTCTGAGACCGGAATTCCCATACTTGAGTGCAATGAGAGCACTCATGTACTTAGCAAACTGCGCTAGATCGGACATTGCATTCGCTGTGAACCTGTTAGCAAGGTACAGTGCAGAGCCCACCAAAAGGCATTGGCATGGCATAAAGGACATATTCTGATACCTCCAAGGAAGTAAGGACATTGGATTGTTCTACAGAAAGAATCAAGATCTGAACTTGATTGGCTATGCAGATGCTGGGTATCTGTCAGACTCGCATACCGCTAAGTCACAAACATGTTATGCATTTCTGTGTGGTGGAACTGCAATTTCATGAAAATCGTCTAAGCAAAACCTGGTAGCTACTTTGACAAACCACTCAGAAATTATAGCACTGTATAAAGCCGCACGAGAGTGCGCTTGGCTCCGCTGAATGGTTCACCACATCCAGCAGTCATGTGGGATGAACATTATGCAAACCCCCACAATTATCCATGAAGATAATGCAGCTTGCGTTGCACAAGTGCAGACGGGCTATGTAAGCATATCAACCCCAAGTTCCTCTATGCTCATGAATCGCAAAGATGGACAAGATTAAAGTACTGCACACTAAGTCATGTAAACTTGTTCACTAAGTCACTCCTCGCATCTAGATTTGAAAGGTACGTGTGAGGGATTGGAATGATGAGATTTAGAGAAGTGCAGAATTCAGGGGGAGAATTCTCTCAAGCCTATTATTAAATCTTGATCATGAAGATTAAGTACCCAAAGGAATAAAGTCCTGAAGACCAAATGAAATTGGGTGAATTGTACTCTTTTTCCTTTGACGAGTTTTCCATGAATTTTCTCGACCAAGGTTTTTAATGAGGCAATTCGTGCATCGCAACATCACATGTATCATGTACTCTTTCTCTAAATTTTTCTCACTGGGTTTTTATGGAGTTTTGACGAGGCATGAACATGTTGGGTGAGTGCCCAAGGGGGAGTGTTAGGAAACCCTGGGCCCAACCCAGAGTCCTGACATATTTGGGTACCCCACCGTAGACTATAAATAGAGAGCCATACCCCCCCTCATTATGTACACATGAAAGAAAAGCAATAAAGAAAGACCAGGAGTTCTCTCTATCTCTCTGTGTGTTCAATCTATTCTTCTGTGATTCTGTGATTGATTCGTTCTTGTTCTAAACAGAGGAATCGCTCGGACTGGTCGCCAGCGACGGTTCCTCAACAATTTCCAATGCTAATACTTTGCATTGCATGTACCACTCTCCTATGTGCATGTATCGAACCATGCTGCACTCGACTGGTCCATGTTGGGCACTCTTCCATACACACGATCACCTCTAGGGATGGCAATTGTACCCGTTTACCCGTGGTAAATACCCTAATGGAGTCGGGTATGGGATGGATTTTTTACCCACGGGTAGGAAAATGGGGGAAAAACTCTGCCCATCGGGTAAACGGGTACGGGTATGGGTTAGCTCTACCCGTTCTCGTCTCGTCCGTTTACTCGTGAAATGGACTGACAAGTGGGCCCTCTTGAAACAGTAAACCCTAAGTCCTCCTAACATCCACTGGTCCAAATCCAAATCTCGGGCGGCGGCGGTCCAGTCCCTCTCGGCTAAGCGCCTCGCCCCCTCCGAAACCTCCCAGACTCCCAGCCGAAACCTCTCCTCGCCGACACAGCTCCTCCGCCCCTCGCCGACACACCAAATCGCCGCCCCTCTCCGCCCCTCGCCGCTCCTTGCCGCCCCTTGGCGCCCCTCGTTCTGCCGCTCCTTCACCGACCAGATCGCCGCCGCCCGCACAGAACTCTCCGCCCCTGGCCCCCTTCTAGATTCGCCCCCTCTCACCCTCTCCAGCCTCCACCCTCCAAATTCGCCCCAAACACCAGCCGAGTCGACACCGAGAGGGCGGAGTAAAACCACCGATCGATTCCGCCGCCGCCATCTTCAATGTTTGAGGGAGCCAGCTCTCCCGTGCGCCCTCCCCTCCCTCCCTCCTACGATTCGCCCCTTTCCCCCACGAGCGCCTACTTCGAGACGAGTCATGCCTAGGTTCCGCCGCCGCAGGAGGGGAGGACGCACGGCGCACCAGCAAATCTAGCCTCCTGGGCTGCAGATCTGGCGGCCGGGCTGCCAGACTGGGGAGGCGTGGCGGCGGGTCGGCAAGGAGCGGAGGCAGCCAGGCCGGGGAGGGGTGAGGCCAGGTGGAGTTGCGGAGGAGCGAGGGGGGGGATGCTCGGCGGTCGCTGGCTGGTTGCAGAGGCGAGGAGCAGTGGAGACGGCCAGAGGACCGCCCCGCCCCCACCTACCGAGACACCGGATCCAGCCGCCGCCCTACCGCCACTGTCCTCCAGAGTCCAGATCCAGCCAATATGAGATTTACCTTCATCCCAAATTTATCTTAATAGCATAAATATGCTTGCAGTACATTGCACGGCTTAATGCTAAAAACATCAAGAACTTCCTCTATGCCCTAAACAAGAAGCACATACTAAAAAATAGATTTACCAGTAAGATTGTTTACGATGTATTGAAAATTCTTTAATCTCTAATTATTCATTTGTACCATGTCGCTTCTTGAAGGATGTATGCTGGTGAAGATAGTATCATAAGGGTTAAATTGAATTTCAAATATCTATACTTTGCATATTCATATCTAACATTATGTACTTAACCTACCATCTTCCTGAGCTTTTCCAGACCTTCCCACATTCTGTAAGAGTAAATTGATGGTGTTACACTATTAGTAATAGATATATGGTCAACTTTCAACTCTTGGACTGAAACATCTTTCCGAGTTGTTATTGTGATGAAATACAGTGTAGGTTTGCTCAAAATATGTGTTCTGAATGGACGATTTTTGACATCTGTGTTTATTGTATCTGTGTTCGCGGGTAAACGGGTATGCCTGCGGGCGACGGGTATGGGCGGGGTTTTTTACCCGTGGGCGGGTACGGGTATGCCCGTGGGCGAAAATTGGGGTCGCGGGTACGGGTATGGGCGAGCACTACCTGTACCCGCCGCGCCCGATTGCCATCCCTAGTCACCTCTTCCTTGGCCGGTCACACGTCCCTTGGCCCCGTCTCGGTCATGGTTGTTGTAGTACATGGTGCTGTATCAGGGAGGGAGGAAAGAAATTTGAGCTTGCATCCAACGGTTAAGAAGAGCTCATGAAATCTACTCCCTCTGTCTCAAAATGTCAATCATCGTGGATTCTGTACGGTCAAGCTTTTTAAGCTTTGATCATTAATATATGTTAAAGTATGTAAATTGACTACATAAAAATATAATACAATTATATTTGTTCTACAAAATTCTTTTATAATGTATGTTTTTTTATTATTTTTGTTAGTATATTATGATAATAAATTATAGTTAAAGTATTACATTGGAGACCGTAAAAAGACAAAAATAATCTACATTTTGGGACGAAGGAAATATTAAACTTAGGGATAGACAATTGCACAGGCGATTGAAATTTTTTTATCTTTCAGTCACCTAAACTTGCACTTTGAATCACCTGAAGTTGCACATGTTTTTTTGGAGGGGGCTGCAATTTTAGTTGATTGAGAGTGCAATTTCAGGTCACCTGAAGTTGCACTCTGAATCACCTAAAGTTGCAGCTGTTTTTTTGGAGGGGGGCTGCAAGTTTAGTTCATTGAGAGTACAATTTTAGGTGACTGAAACATAAAAAAAATTCAGTCGCCTGTGCAATAGCAAAACTATTAGACTTATTGTTCAGCCACAAATAGACAATCCGAGTAAACGACGAACTGACGTTCTCCGAAATATAAACAGTTCTTCAGTAGGACTCGGCGTCTCGGTGTGTGTACATCCGCGCGTGTCCCGGGCTATAATGCTATGTAAGGGTGTGTTTGGTTCCAAGGACAATAGGGGATGGGACGGGGCGATCCCAGATTTGGACCTGTTTGGATTGGAGTCAGCAGGGACAGAGTCCATCCCCTTTGGGGAATATCCCGGGAATATTCTCCTAAATTGAGGATGCCCTCATCCCTCAAAAATGAGGGGATGGGCTTGTCCCTCTTCCTCGCTACCTGCCTCCAATAGTGTGTTTGGTTCCAGGGACAATAGGGGATGGGGACGGTTCCATCCTTAAAAACAGGGATGGATTCATTCCATCCTTACCTGACTCCAAACCAAACACACCATAAGTCAACACCTCCTCCCCTCCACCGCCAATTACCCACGCGACGTCACATACAAACCCTACAACCGCGCGCCACCACCATGGCTGACACCGACCACCGCGCACATGTTGTGTTGTTCCCATTCATGGCGCAGGGCCACGTTGTGCCGTTCCGCTGCCTGGCCGCGCTCGTCCGCCGCTGCCGCCCTGACGTCCGCATCACCGTCCTCGCCACCCCCGGCGTCGCCGAGTCCCTCCGCACCCACCTTGCCGAGGACGGCGACACTGCGGCCGGCGTCCACGCGCTCTCATTCCACCCCTCCGACCACGGCCTCCCCGCGGACGCCGAGACATCGGCCAGCATCGGCTTCCAGCAGCTCATCACCCTCTTCGTCGCCTCCGAGTCCCTAGTCCCTACGCCCGGCGTTCCACCGATTCCCCGCGGAACTCAGGGCCGCCAACCCCGGCGCTGATATACACATCGTGGCGGACATGTTCTTGGGCTGGACGGTGGACGTCGCCTGCGATGCCGGCATGCCGCACTCCATCCTCCTCACCGCTGGCGGCTACGGCTCGGCGCTCTACTTCTCGTTATGGAACAGCGTCCCGCTCCCGGCGACCACCTCCCATGACGACGACTTCCCGCTGCCGCAGTTCCCGGACATCCGCCTCCAGCGCTCGCAGCTCACCAACCACCTCGCGGCGGCCGACGGCAACGATGCATGGTCTACCTTTATCCACAAGCAGATCACCGCCTTCTCCAGCGCCGATGCGCTGCTTGTCAACACCGCGGAGAATCTGGAGCCGAAGGGGCCAAGGATGCTCCGGCAATGGCTCAACGTCCCGACATTCCCGGTTGGACGGCTGCTCCGTGCCACACCACCGTCGTCGGAAGCGAAGACTAGCCCCATCTTGGCGTGGCTCGACAAGCAGCGTCCGGGTTCAGTGCTGTACATATGGTTCGGGTCGCAGTATACGATCAACGCATCACAGATGATGGAGCTTGCAATGGGGCTAGAGCAGAGCACACACAAGTTCATCTGGGTGATCCGGCCGCCCAGCGGCGGATCCAGCGGTGGGGCGGGGGGGCTCAAGCCCCTATCGCTACCGGACCCTTGGAGCCCCCCCCTAAATTTTTAGCCATGGATGTATAATGTAGAAGGGGCTGAGGTCGAGCTGAAGGTACTTCAGCCCCTCCAAAAAATTTTTCCTGGATCCGCCACTGCGGTCGCCGTCGGGTTTCGATGTGAACATCGAGTTCAGGCCAGAGTGGCGGACGGAGGGGTTCAAGGAGAGGGTGGAGACGGAAGGACGCGGGCTGGTGGTGCGGTGCTGGGCGCCGCAGGTGGAGATCCTAGCACACCCGGCCACCGGCGCGTTCCTGACGTGTTGGGTTTCTCCCAGGAATCAACACGCTGAACAATCTGCAGTTTCTGTGGAGTTTCAGAGATAGAATAGTATTTCGGTGAGGAATAAACTAGGTGAGAGGAACACAGAAATTTTGAGACAATTTTCGTATCTATTCCACTGAATGCAATGAGAATACAATAGAGAACCCATTTTACAACTAACTCAACAAAAGACGCTAAACGATCGGCTTCGATCCTATTTTGTTGGACCCCACCTCGGCCAACTCTGCGCATCCTGCGCTAGCTACTTAACTGACGCAAAAACGACAACGCAACATAAACTGAAACTCTGTTCGACTGAAGACAAAACCTGACCAAGTCAGGATTATTTGCTACACACTCCCCCCTAATCCTGACTCACTCAGAGAGCTCTTGAACTCCCAGTAACTCTCTCATCTATGCAAATTTGACTCTCGGTAAGGCTTTTGTCAAGATGTCTGCACGCTGCATCTCGCTGCTCACATGCTCAACTGAGATGAGGCCTTGATCAACGCATTCCCGTATGAAATGGAAGCGGGTATCTATATGCTTGCTCCTCCCGTGAAAAACTGGATTCTTCATGAGTGATATAGCAGATTTGTTATCTACTTTTAGCACAACCTTCTTTGGTTCTTGTCCAGTCAACTCGCTGACTAGATTTCTCAACCAAACTGCTTGACAGGCAGCAGCCGTAGCAGCCATAAACTCAGATTCACAAGAGGATAGCGCCACCGTCTTCTGTTTCTGAGAACACCATGCCACTGGGCCTCCTCCGAAATAGAATACCAGTCCAGTGGTACTCTTCCTTTCGTCAAGATCACCCCCGAGATCACTATCACTGTAACCCAAGATCTCTCCTTCTCCTCCTCTGCGATATGCAATGCCAAAACTTAATGTTCCTTTTACATACCTCAGCAAATGTTTCACCGCTTGAAGGTGGCACTGCTTGGGTGATTCCATATAGCGACTGACCATACCAACAGAAAAGCTGATGTTGGGTCTTGTATGTGTTAAGTATCGGAGACTTCCAATCAGGCTCCTATATTCAGTCGCATCCACTGGGATTCCTTCCTCATCTTTTGTCAGCTTGAGCTTTGGTTCCATGGGATACTTCGTTGGATTACATTCCCACATTCCTACTTGTTGCAGTAATTTCTTCGCATATCCTTCTTGCTTCAGAGTTATGCCCTTGTGATCTTGCTGAACTTGGATCCCCAGATAGTATGAGAGAATCCCTAGATCACTCATTTCAAACTCATCTTCCATTTGCTTCTTGAACAGATGAATTTCATTCTCACTTGTTCCTGTGACCAGCAAGTCATCAACGTACACGCCTACAATGATTAAATTGTCACCTGAGTGCCGTTTGTATACTGCCTGCTCTTGAGGGCATCTCTGAAACCCGAGACTCTTCAGTGTTTTGTCGGGTCGGATGTTCCAGGCTCTCGGCGCCTGTTTCAAACCGTACAAAGCTTTAGAGAGTTTGTAAACCATCCCCTCCTTGCCTGCTACTGTGAACCCTTCTGGCTGTGTTACAAAGACATCTTCTGTCAACTCTCCATTGAGGAATGCGGTTTTAACATCAAGGTGGTGCACTGTCCAACCCTCTCGAGCTGACAAAGCAAGCAGTGTCCTCACGGTTTCCATTCTTGCAACTGGAGCGAAAACCTCTTCATAATCAATTCCCTTCTTCTGCACATAGCCTTTAGCTACCAACCTGGCTTTATGCTTAACCACCTTCCCATCTGCATTCTTCTTCTGCTTAAAAACCCATTTCAATCCAATAGGTCTGTGCCCTGCCGGTAACTATGTCAGACTCCAAGTCTTGTTCTTTTCTATTGACTCAATTTCACTTTGCATTGCCTCTTCCCACTCTTTTCTTCCCACTACCTCTCTGAAGTTTGCCGGCTCATCTGCAATCAGCAACAGTTGTTCGGGTTCAAAATCTTGTGCTTGAGTCTCTTCATATATATATCAGCTAAGGACCTGAATCCTTTAACAGGTGTTGCGTCATATGCAGACGAGTTTGACTCAACACTGCTTGGTGAGGCATACTCGGTTGATGGCTGATTGTTTGCTGGCAGATGTGCACTTGGAGTCAATGGTGACCAGGTTGATTGAACTGGTTCATCTTGCTGTAATGCTCCTATTTCCTCTGCATTATCGCCTTCGGAACTACTTTCACTTGTATTGCCAACTGGAGAATTCTGCACTTGATTGCTCGTAGCCGCAGCCTGAACCTCTTCAGTTGCCGGTTCTGCTACAGTGATCTCGGACCAGTCTGCTGTCTCAACGTTGGCTGCTGTCCGCATTTCTTCCCAGTTCCACCTCGTCTTCTCATCAAATACTACATCTCTACTAACATGTAGTCTACAGCTTTGAGGATCAAAGAGTCTGTGTGCCTTGCTTCCCGGGGTCCAAGGTATACCATTTTCCTGCTTCTGTCCGACAGCTTGCTCAGCTGATTTGATTGCACTTTTGCATATGCAATACACCCGAACACCCTGAGATGTCCTAGTGCTGGCTTCCTCCCTTTCAGAACCTCAGAGGGTGTGGCTTCCTTCACTGCTTTGGTTGGGACTCGGTTGAGCAAATATACAGAATGCCGCACTACTTCTGCCCACAGCTTCCCCGGCACTGCCATGGATTTGAGCAGACTCCTCGTGGTAGCAAGCACTGTTCGATTGCGTCGTTCCACCACTCCATTTTGCTGCGGGGTGTATGGTGCAGTTAAATGCCTTTGTACTCCCTTTAGTTCACAGTACTCCATGAAACTCTGAGATAAAAATTCACCCCCTCTATCAGTTCGCAGACATCTCACCTTCTGAGAGAGTTCTCCTTCTGCTAGAGCTTGAAATTTCTTGAATGCCGTGAAAGCTTGATCTTTGGTCTTGAGTATGTATACCCACATGAACCGGCTATAGTATCCACTAATAGGAAGAAGTACCGATTACCTCCAGCCGTTTGTGGGGTTATGGGTCCACACAAGTCAGCATGGATCAACTCCAGTGGCCTGTTGGCTCTGTAGTCAACCTGCAATGGAAAAGGTTGTCTGCTTTGCTTTGCCACAAGGCACCCTTCACAGACCTGGGTCGGATGATCAATCCTTGGCACTCCCCTAACCATATCTTTTGCAACCATTTGCTTCATAGCATGGAAATTCAGATGCCCCAATCTAGCATGCCATAGCCATGCTTCTTCATCCAAACTGATAGCAAGACATACTGGAGCTACTGTACACAACTTCTTCTTGTACAGTCTATTTTCAGACCTCTGAACCTTCATGAGCAAATGGTCCATTCTGTCATACATCCATAGATGATTTCCAAACATCACTATTCTGCAGCCATCCTCGGTCAGCTGCCCCAGACTCAAGATGTTTGTGTGTAGGCTAGGAATGAAGTAAACCCCTGTGATCAGCCTTTGTTCACCATTTTTGCATTCCAACAGAACTGCCCCTCTTCCTTTAATTGGCACTGTTGACCCATCTCCAAATCGGACTCTCCCGACAATACTTTCATCCAACTTTGCAAAGTGAGTTTTCTTGCCAGTCATATGGTTTGCGGCCCCATTGTCCAAAAACCAAATATCATCATCTATCTTCATCCCTGCTGCACACTTCTCTGACTGAAGTTCCCCTTCATTCAGTAAAACTATCTCATTCAGTTGCTGTGTGCAAACCGACAATAGTAAGGCAGGCTGATCCTCTTGTGTACTGGTAAGATTTAACTCTTCATCTTTTCGTTTACCAGTCCGACATTCAGATGCATAATGGCCGTAATTCTCACAGGAGTAACACTTTATGTGACTCTTGTCCTTTTTTCCAGAGAAGTTACCTGTTCCTTCTCTTTTGGAACCACCATTCTTGGATCTGCCTCGACCACGCCCTTGGCTTGTTCCTCTTCCACGACCTCGCCACTCCGACTTGCCATTTCCTCTACCTCTGTTGCCGGATGAAGTGTCACCAGACTTTCCTTTTTGCCTTGCCTCCCATTCTGCTTGAGTCAGCAGAAGGTGACCATCTCCATTCGCCCAGAGACGAAGGCGCTCTTCATAAGCCTTTAGTCTTCCAATTGCTTCTTCAAACAACATGGTTTCTAGATCCGAACATTGTTCTATTGAAGCTACTAAGTGAAGGAATTTGTCTGGCACAGAATCGAGAATTTTCTTCACTAGGCGATTCTTTCGAGGTTCTCCAAGTGAGCTAAACTTCGCGCCATTGCGCTGAGCTTCCGTGAAATCATCCACCGTCTCCCCTCTTTCATCTACAAGGTCTTGAATTCGTTCTCCAACGTGCGAGCCGTGCCTTCGCACCCGATCGGCCGAGATACCTTGTCTTGATGTGTCCCGGATCTCCTTTGCAGATTTTTCTTCGCAACTGCAGCAACACGTCTTGGTAACGCTCGGAAAATGAAAGCCCTTGCCATCTTGTCCTTCTTCGATCGCCATCGTGCGTGCCGGCGGCTCCACCGCCTCCCGCTTGCCTGGCGTCCATGAGTGCTTCCATCCGGATTGCCCAGAGGTATAATTCACCCTGTCAAGATCGGGCATTGGAGCGACACTGCCGCCTTCCCGTTCGCTTCTGTGTGGAGAGCGCCATGGAGTTGATCTGTAGATATTCGGGCGTGTGTGGCTCTGATACCACGTGTTGGGTTTCTCCCAGGAATCAACACGTTGAACAATCTGCAGTTTCTGTGGAGTTTCAGAGATAGAACAGTATTTCGGTGGGGAATAAACTAGGTGAGAGGAACACAGAAATTTTGAGGCAATTTTCGTATCTATTCCACTGAATGCAATGAGAATACAATAGAGAACCAATTTTACAACTAACTCAACAAAAGACGCTAAACGATCGGCTTCGATCCTATTTTGTCGGACCCCACCTCGCCCAACTCTGCGCATCCTGCGCTAGTTACTTAACTGACGAAAAAACGACAACGCAACATAAACTGAAACTCTGTTCGACTGAAGACAAAACCTGACCAAGTCAGGATTATTTGCTACATGACGCACTGCGGTTGGAACTCGGTGCAGGAGAGCCTCAGCCACGGCGTGCCGCTGATCGGGTGGCCACTCTCGGCGGAGCAGTTCTACAACGCCAAGATGCTGGTGGAGGAGATGAGGGTGTGCGAGGAAGTGGCGCGCGGGAGCGGCGTGGTGGCGAGGGATAAAGTTTCGGAGGCGGTGGAGACGGTGCTCGGCAAGACAAATGAGCGTGTCGCGATGAAGCGGAAGGCGGCGGAGATGAAGAAGGTGATAGAAGCGGCGAGGGACGGCGACGGCGACGGCTCGTCAGTGAAAGTGATGCAGGGGTTCTTCGATGCGATGACGCGCAGTGCTTCATGATTGTTTTAGTGGATTGCGGTACGTAGCTAGCCTCTTGAAATTATTTTGGAACATCTACGGTAGATAACTAGGTGTACGATCCTCATGCTACTGCAGATCTTATACGGACTTCTGTTGAGATTGTACTCCCTTCCCCACGAATACATGTTGTTTTCGATATTGTCGTAGTTCCTAAAACATAATTTTGATCAGTAATTTAAAATATAATATATTTATAAAAATCTAATAAAATTATGATATTATAAAAGTATTTTTTGAGATAAATCTATACATATGATTTTCATCTATCCAATCTCAATGTTTTTTAAAATGTTGATGGTTAAAGTTTTGAAAATTTGACTATACGCATTTCAAAATAACATGTATTTATGACTGGAAGGAATATATCTAGAAATCTCGTAAATAGATTATCGCACGTGCTTTAATGCAAGTTTATTGAATGGCATCTATTTATAACTTTCAAAAAGTGTCATAAAAATGTGCTATGTGTCTTTCCAAGAAAAAGATATGTTTTTCACGAAACAATGCATCCGGTTTCACAAATTTCCACCCTTTCAACTAAAATATGTCATATATTATAACCAAAGCATCGCTTTGATATTTAAGTCCACGGTTGATATCCTGATTGAATTCAATCTCATAGCTACCATTTTCAAAGGTGATCTGGCATAATGATGATGTTGCGCTAAGAATATATTTTAGAATACAGATGGGTTGTAAGTTTATTTATGCAATATGCAATTTAAATGAAGGGATTATGTCAGACCCAGATTTTACAATCTGGAATCTTCTGTGATTACACCGCACTATTCTCTGGATCAGTAGATAGTGCTCACAGATTATAGTTCTGAATATCAAAGTAGATATCATGCGGCGTGAATATAATAGTAAACTTACTCATGGGCCGATTAGGCCGAAAACAGTAAATTGCAGCAGCGGAAGAACGAAGCACACAGGTGGGACCTTGGGACATGCCCACAGCGACCAACCGGAGATCGCGACCTAGCCCTTGACATCTTCATCTTCTCTGCCAGCTTGTCCAATCTTGTTGCTGAGGCGAGGTGATTTGATTCCTGATGCTGAATTTTGTCGCAAAAATGAGTATGAGCACTCCAACCCCTTGCTCCGCGAGCCAATACACAGAATGCAAATAAATAGTATGCATGGCTTAACAAAGGAGAGGCTCGGGTTATTTTATTTGCCAAAAATCGCTTTTAGTAGCATTATTACTATTATTTAATCAATTGATTAGAGCTAACCGGCTCTGATACCAATTGTAGGACCAAAAAGGCGACAGAGGGGGTGAATGTCGCTCGCTTCAAAATCGCCCCCGAGAAATCAAACACTGATTTTTCAAAAAGATGCAAAACTAAGCACCTCACAGAAAATTAAAAATAATTTTGCTGAAATTTGGAACGCATGCGACACTGAAAAATCCAGCATAAATCAGAGACCAGCCAGTAAAAAATTCAACAGAAAATATTGATGTTTGATCTGCATGCAAAATTGTTGAAAATCAGCAAAAGAATAAAAAGAGCATGCACTAAATGGAGAACTGAACATCAATCGTAAAGGCCAAACAAAAGAGCCAACAGTATGCAGCATAGAGAATTAAAGCCACTTTCTTTTCTTTTATACTGCAGCCGAGAGTACCCCTTTGGAAAAGAAGGCAGAAAAAGCATGTTCAAAAGAACTAGTACCTCACGGAGAGCTGAACATGCAAATGGCAAGAAAATAATTAGCAAAACATGCAGTCGGCAATCACCAACCGAACAAAAATCTGCGATCTATTAAAGGATTCAAAATCGCAATCAAAAGATCTAAAGCCGAAAGGGCTTGGCCTGCCAAGACTCAAAAGAAAAGCACAAACAAACTAAGATTGCTGTCCACAAGCGGTTAAAAGAGTTCTTGCCAAGGGATTGCATGCAACAAGAAAATTAAATGTCCCTCTGGCCGAGGCTTTGAAATGAAGAAAAATATATTTCGGCAAGGAGAGAGACAAATGAGATTTCTTGGCAGCACTAAATGGCCAAAAGCAATGCAAAGAACTAAAACTGCTACCCGAGAGACATGGAACAAGAGTCTGCACTAGTAGTCCAGTTCGGATGCAAGGGAAGAAAAGTAAAATCATTTCTTGGCCGAAAGCACAGAAAACCAAGGAGAGCACCGACAAGAGAAATAAACTTCAGATTTCATTCATGGAAAACAAAGACTACAGAGGAGTCCCGATACGCCTGGAGAGCATAGAGAGCAGCTCACACCTCCTCTCTTTATCTCTTTCTCAATTTTTCATACATGGAGAGAACCAAATGAAACCCTAAACCTTACACACACTCTCACAATTTCAGCACAACCTCTCCCTCTCTATTTATAGCCTCTACTAATGGGTTTGCACCATGCTTTACCCATTAGGCCTTCAACAACTCGGCGCTTTATCCAAACCCACTTCCTTTTGTGCCGCTTTGTGTTTTTACCGAAACGCCCCTCGCGCACCTTCCAGGAAGCTTCCTCATTCCTTGCCTCGCAAGCCACGCAGCTTCGCCGTCTTCGGCACACCTCGACCGTTCTGACCTCAGCGCCACCTGCGCCTAGTCCGGTCCATCGTGCCTCGCCACGACTCCACCTCGAGTCTACGTCGTCTTCGACACATCCCGACCATTCTGACCTCAGCGCCACCTGCGCCTAGTCCGGTCCTCCGTGTCTCGCCACGACTCCACTCGATGTCCTGCAGCCACACAGACAAGAAACACATCAAATAGCACCGTTCGATACATGTAATCAAATTTAGCATGATAAAGCCCAACCCGATCGAAACGAAAAATAAACGACCTAAACACGTCCGATCGTGATTGACCAAGTCCGACTGAAACGATTGCACCACGCAACGTTTTGACTCGACCACTCAAACCAAACGCAGTCTATCCACACCACGTGTCAATTACTCATCACCAGCATGGGATTAAGACCACATGGTCTCTCAATCTCCCCCTTGATGAGTATATTGACAAACTCAGAAAAAAGCATTAAGTTGAGTTTGATTTGAAGAGTCCAATATGGTCCAAAAGAATAAGAATGAAGCTAATGACCATGTCGACAGAAGGAACACTAGAGCAACAAAGAAAGAGCAAATTGTTCTCCAAAGCACTAAAATGCTCCCAAATGCCTTTTTCTCCGCTATTCTCCCCCTTTTGGCAATAAACACATCAAGAATACAAAAGAGAGAATAAGATCACAAACATGGATGAAATGGCTGAAGTTTGATTATTTCTAAGCATTTTGAGCCATGAGAATTATCCATAATGACCATAATGAACTACACCCAGCCATAACTCAATAAAAGGCTATCTAGATCATGACATGACATGTATATCCTAGCTTGAGCACATAGATGACGATTTGAAATGTAATGCATTTTATGAGCATGTCAAGTCAACAATAAGCAAAGTCTAACTAGAGATATCCAAGGATGATGCATGCCATGTCAATACGCTAAGTGGAACAAAGAAGCTAATATTGAGACCAATTAGAGCGCTATACGCTCAAGAATGAAACATTGGGTTAGGTACTTGATTCTTTTTGTAGCTTAAGCAAATTGAACACATAACACATTGTCTTGTTAAGATCCATGGTCGTTTCCAACCCAATTTTTTGTTATGTGCTAGATCTCAAGCCTTATGCGACTACTCTAAGCAAGAAGCTTAAGAAAATAGTCTAGGTCATCCAAAACTCCCCCTGAGTTCATGCCTAGTGCAATGGCAAGCCGTCTCATGAGAAAGAATTGGTGAGATCAGTTTTTTCGCACAAAAGAGATCTTTTTGCTTTTTAAACAAGTTGTACTAACTTATGCATCATCAAAAGACGAAAATAGCTCAATCTAAGGCTCAACAAAGATTCAACGCTCAACTAAGCCTATTTGACATGGCATGAATCATAAAATGATAGCTCAAGAAAGACTAAACTCAAGTGCTAGCGTGACAGGTTTTAATTCAAGTAGATCAATTTTAATTCACTTATCATGGCAAAAGCTAGTCTACACATATGAAGTCATGATAAATCTAGCAAATAAAGCACAAGTCATGGCAATGTGTAAAGCATTGTAAACAAGTCATAATAGGATAATAATCAAGGCTCAATGTAGTTATATTACAATGCGAAATGCTAAAATGCAAGAAAATCCAGCTCCCCCTCATCATGAGATGCAACTTTTTAGTTCAAGTTGAGTTAGGTCAATATTAAGCTCCAGAAGCTCCCAAATGAACTCCCCCTGAACCAAAGCAATAAATCGAGAAGCTGGAAAGAAAAAACAAGCAGGCGATCCTTAAAGCATAGATAAGATATAGAGACAACTATGGCTCAGATCGACTCTCATCTACCCCATATGACTCGGGACTATTAGCTTGATCAGAAAACACACACTAGAGAGCAAACTCGTACCCTGTCTACCCGAGGGTGGCCCAACCTCGCTAGAACCTACAAGAAGTGAGTGAGCTCAATCTAGTGAGATAAGAAACAGCTAATAAGAAGCATCCTGGAAGCACAAGATAAGAGTAAGAAGTCTATGCAACTAGACAAGAGAAGCACTCTAACCTATGCTAGAAGGACTAAGCCCGATGCACCCCGAGTGCAAAGCGACAGAAAATAGACAGAAGCATAATCAATATAGTAAAGCAGTAAAGTCCAAAGCTCCCCCTTACTAAAGTCCATAAGGACAAACCACCCCAAGCTCTCCCTGCAGAGCTGAAAACCTAGAGCTATCCAATGGCTTGGTGAAGATATCAACCAACTAGTGGTCACTCTCCACAAACTGGAGCACTATATCACCCTTCTCTACATGGTCTCTAAAGAAATGAAACCGAATGTCAATGTGCTTGGTCCGAGAGTGCTGCACTGGGTTCTTAGCAATGTTAATCGCAGAAGTGTTATCACAAAAGAGTGGACACTGTCTATCGCTAACCCAAAGTCCCGCAGGGTCAAGACTGCAGTGGACTGTGCAACACCGGACTGCTTCCTCGAAGACCAAGAAACGAGAGAAGTGCCAATGAATTGGCAAGTGCCAGAAGTGCTCTTCCTATCTATCCTACAGCCAGCAAAGTCTGCATCCGAGAAGGCTCTCAAGGAAAGACAGGATGAGGAAGAGTACCAAATACCATAGTCAATGGTAGCTCGAAGGTACCGAAAGATGTGCTTCACCGCCTGGCGGTGAGATACGCGAGGAGAGGCCTGAAAACGAGCACACAGACACACGGAGAAGTGTATGTCTGGTCTCGAGGCAGTGAGGTAAAGAAATGAGCCGATCATATTTCTGTACTCTTTTTGATCAACTGGCTCGCCATCCTCATCTGGGTCAAGATAGGCTGTAGAAGCCATCGGAGTTGACACCGGCTTACCATCACTCATGTCGAAGCGTCTCAAGAGGTCGCGAGTGTACTTGCCTTGATGCAAGAAGGTAACTTCCCGAGTCTACTTGATTTGGAAGCCAAGAAAGAAGGTCAACTCGCCCATCATGCTCATCTCAAACTCGGTGCTCATGACATCCGAGAACTGCGAAACCAGAGCATGGGAAGAGCCGCCAAAGATGATGTCATCGACATAGATCTGGACGAGCAGAAGGTCATTGCCAAGCCTACGGATAAACAGGGTCTTATCTACTTTACCCATTTCAAACCCATGACTCAATAAGTAGGACTTAAGCCTCTCATACCAAGCTCTGAGGGCTTGCTTAAGTCCATACAACGCTTTGGAAAGCTTGAAGACATGGTGTGGATATCTAGGGTTCTCGAAACCTGGAGGCTGTCTAACGTAAACTTCTTCCTCAATGACTCCATTAAGGAAGGCACTCTTGACGTCCATCTGGTAGAGCTTGAAACCCTTAGAAGCTGCAAAGGCAAGCATGATTCTAATGGCCTCAAGTCGAGCTACAGGGCAAAGGTCTCCTCAAGTCTAGACCTCAACACAGGAAAACCCCGAGCTACCAGTCTAGCCTTGTTTCAATAACCACTCCATCCTCGCTCGCTTGTTCTTGAACACCCACTTAGTCCCAATAAGATTGTGACCTCGCGGGGGCTCGACAAGTGACCAGACCTTGTTCCTCTCGAAATTTTCTAGCTCCTCATGCATGGCATTGACCCAAGACTCATCGAAAAGAGCATGAGAAACATCCTTGGGCTCAAAGGCGGCAATGAAAGCGAGAATGGAGACACTGAGAAAAGCGGACTTAGAGCGGGTAACACGCTCGAGCAGTCTCAATCATCCGCTCGTAAGGATGCCTTTTACGGATATGTCCGGGAGGTCCAGATGAGGAGAAGAAGTGGCCTCTACCTGCGTGTGCGAGAAGAGGCGAGACAGAGCCACTAGCTCCAGAGGAAGCAGTAGGCAAGGGCTGATCATCTTGAGGTACCGTGGAAGAAGGCATCTCAAGGGGAGGATGAGGAGCCGGATCGGAGTAAACAACCATCGTCTCCATCGTCCTCATCATCCACAAAGATGGTCTCGCATCGCTCTAAAGAACTCGAGATATCTCGGCCTAGTCCCGGATGGCCTCGTCAAAGGTCACCTCACGTGTCTCTACCATTTTGCTAGACTCGCAGCCTCCGCACCCTATAAGCCCGCGAAGAAGGCGAGTAACCTAGAAAGATCTCATCACAAGAACGTGACTTGAACTTATCTAGGTTTCCGGACTTCAGAATAAAGCACCTGCAACCAAACACACGAAAACGAGAGACGCTGGGCTTTCGTCCGTATCTCAACTCATAAGAAGTGCGGTGCAAGTGTGCCCGAAGAAAAACTCGATTTGAGACATGGCACGCGGTGGCTATAGCCTCAGCCCAAAACATCCGCGGTGTAGAGTACTCATCAAGCATCGTCCTGGCCATCTCGACCAAGGTACGGTTCTTTCTCTCCATAATGCCATTTTGCTGTGAGACGTGCGGAGAGGAGAACTGATGCTCTACACCTGTCTCACCACAGAAACTCTCGAAGTAGGAATTCTTGAACTCCGTGCCATTGTCACTACGAATCGCTCGTAAGGCACCCGGGAGCTCAACAGAAAGCCTACTGAAAAGACCTCAGAAATGTGAAAATGTCTCATCCTTCAAGGCTAAGAAAAACATCCAAGAAAACCTCGAATATGTTAGTGATATGCCCTAGAGGCAACATGGAGATGTTATATATATATATATCACATACTATGTTTATGATGCATTACTTTGTTCCTTGAAATAGACATTATCATTATTGATCAATGAGTATGTGACTTATTCATGAGACTCTTAATGCTAAAATGTTGCTATTTCTAAATGATCCCTGATGATATATCATATGAGGAACAAATATGATTCAAAGCTCAGCATATGTATTGATTGATGATCATGTCTCATGGATCATGGTATGGTGATACCAAATCAATAATATGGACATGTGTTAGTGAACATATATTGGATAGACCCGACATGAGACACTGCAGAGATTCCATGTGTCATCAGTTGGTCTCAAGTAGTGTTTATGTAGAATCCTTAGACTTGAGATCATCATGGTTCCTAACATGCGTAGTAGCCTATTTTGGGACTACTAACCACTACTCCGTGAATCGGGTAGTCATAAAAGTAGTCTTGGATTTGCTATGAAACATGTAGTGGGATGTGAATGATCAAGATAGAATTTGCCCCTCCTTATGGGAGAGATATCTCAGGGCCTCGATGTAATGGATTATGAAAGTGCATGGCCATGCCAAGGTGATTGAGGAGTCAATCACGAGTTTATAATCCATCACGGAATCGAGAGAGTGATTGAGCTATTAAGAGGATGACACAGTCTCGCCTTGAGCTCAATCTATATCATGAGACAAAGGGATTCGTACATGAGAACATTACAAGTTCAGTAGATATGATCTTTACGTATACTTTGGGGTTAATATGTCTTGCTAGAGGCCGCTATTAATAGGGTGACCAGAAGGCATTTCAGTCGCGACCAAGTATCGTGAACCTCTGTGGTCGCACACTTAACGGGTTGGAACACTAATTCGAATGCGATTCGGATGTGGGCTCAGTTCGGATAGAGATCCGGATAGACTCCTATTGGGCCTCGGTCCACGAGGCCCAAGTGAGGAGGTCTATATATGGAGGCGAGGGTGAGGGCATGCTTCGGTAATCCCGAGCCAAACCCTAGCCGCCACCTCCCGAGGCCAAACCCTAGCCGCTCGCGAGTCTTTGGTACACTCGCGATCGGCGTTCGGCCCGGACATGTGGATACCAGTGGAGGCGCTGCTCGTTGCAGCATTGATCGGCATCAACAACCTACAGATTGGATCTGCTCATGGTGTGGTTGATCGCGTGGAGGAGACGATATGTTCGGGACGATCGGCTACTTCCACTACTACCTCGACACGCGGGGTTGGATCGGCTTCTCCAACTCTTCTTCCGCTGCGCTGCGCGTCTAGTGGTAACGATCCATGATCCCTCCTTAAGGATGATGTCCTTGTGTGCGCGGTAGAAAAGTTTTGTTTTCTACTTTCGTAGCCTACGCGCATTCCTTCAGAATAGTCATCGACCACGACAAGAACATACCACTTCCTCCCACGATCGCACTCGAAATGGTCCGACCGTGTCCATGTGGAGCAACTGTCCCGGTGCATCGGTCATGGTCATCGTGACCGAGGGTGAGAAGTGGCAACCATCTTGCCGTCTTGGCATGGAGCACAAACAAGGTCTTTGACCATTTTGAGCTTCGGCGGACCACGAATGAGGTTGTGGCCGCTAACTCGGGTCAAATGGTCAAATCCGATATGACCAAGTCTCCTATGCCGAGAAGAGAGGTCGCGGGACTCGAAGCAACTAAACACCGAGAGGATCACGGAAGACTCGGAAAAATCAGCACGAAAGATCCTCCCAAAGCGAAATCCCGCAAACGGACTACGAAGAATCAAGAATTTTGCAATTGTTTTTCTTGAAGCTCACCTCGAAACCGTCATCGGTAAGTGAAAGCGGAAAGAAAATTGTACCGCAGCTTACTAACCAAGGCAACATCCTTAAGAATAAAAGAGGCATTAACACGCACAGTACCTTTGGCGATGGCGCGCCTGATGAAGCGTCTTGAAGGTGATCGTCTCATCACCGGAGCGCGGGCTAGGAGGAGAACCAACGGAGTCTCGGTCATATGGCGAGAACAACCGAGTCGACAAGCCAAACCTTCTCCTTCCCTACCCGACGAACTGAGTCAACGAGAGTAAAGTCTTAGTCTTGGGATAAATCAAGAGTGATTTCGGCACCCAATACCGAGTAACGTGGAGCGGATGAAGTAGTCAAACACGATCGACCTCTATCTACCCTACGCTCTCGTGACTCAAAGAAGCGAAGGTGCGTGTGCGACACTGAAGGCTGTGCTAGGTCTCGATCGCTATGGGAAGCGAGTCAAACACCGGCAACTCGCTGATCACGCCGTGGTAATCGTCTCGGCGGGAAGCGAGATGTACCACGAGGACGCGGAAGTCACGACCCGAGCAGCACGAGGGCGAAAACCAAGACTCGGAAAAACCAAGTCCTCGATCTGCCCAAACCCGTCGAAGCAAACTGGACCTCGTGCTAGTCTTAGGTGCACTCGGGATCCGGGCTGACCACGAATACGCCTAAGTGCCTCCAAGACGATCTCTACGCGCAATCCTAGCGCGCTGAAGCATCGATCGATCGTGTGTCCATCCTTCGGCGTAAGGTGCAGTGGTACTTCACTTTCTGAGAGGTAGAAGTAGCACGGGGAGGCTTCACCTTCTGAGAGGCCGAAGCTGCAAGTGGACTCACCTTGCTGTCAGAGATCCCTTGGACAAAACCCGCTGATTTGAATTTAACCTCATCAGATCTGGGCTCGACCTTGATCACACCTCCTACTATGGGTCGGAGAATAGCAGGTGGATGCTTCTTCATATCCTCATAAAAATCATATCCTAGACCTTGATTGAACTTGCAAATCTTGGATTGGTCTAGAATAAGATTAAGCTTCTTCTTGCCTCCTACAAATCTCTTGAGAGTGTTCATAAGGTAGTGACACTCTTGAAAGAGAGAGGTGCAAGAAGAGCAGGGGGAAGAGGGAACAGCAGGAGGTAAGGAAGCAGATGAAGAACCAATAGCAGAGGAACGAATGGCTTGTGCACGCACACCGACTCGAAATGGACAGTCCTCGCTAACGAGGTTGGTTCATGTCGCTAAGCGTCTCAACCTTACCACAGGGCTTCTCCCCTTCTCGGCCAGCAGACAACACAAGCGGATGGTGGCTTCTCTAGTAGGTCCTTAGTTAGCTTCACACATTTCTCATCCAATGCAACCAAGTCGATTTTAGTTTGTTACAATTAATGCATGGTGAGCTAACAGGTCCTTAGAAGCATCTTGAGCCAACTTCCTATCATGATCAATCATTTCTTGAAACTGTTTGGAGACAGCTTCAAGTTCAGCAGTTAACTTAGGACAGTTCAAGCATGAATCAATCGGCTCAAGCAAAGAAGCTTGTAGTTCAACAATTTTATGATCTACCCGTTTTAGATTCATCTTCAAGTTATTGCAATTTTCACAAGACTCGGGCAGATCAAGGAGCATGGTATAAGGTCCTCTAGCAGCAATGTCCTTAACCTCACATGAGGTGGGAGAAGTAGTCTCATCAGTAGTAAGTAGGGTAACCGCCATCCTACTCAACTCTAACTCAGCAAGCAGACTAACATTCTCCACCTTAACAATATCAAGCTCGGAGGACACACTATCATGCGAGGTCCTTAGTTTCTCCATGTCACCCAACAGAGCACAACATGTATCACAATCATCATGGGAGGGAGCAGATGTAAGTGAAGTAAGCTCCCGTGATAGTCTATCTACTTCCTTCTCTAACTCGGTACACCTAGCCTAGCTCTAGCATGAAAACCACCTAGCTTAAGAAAAGCATGATTGAGCTGGTCGTAGGTGGGGCATACCTCGTCCGAGTCGGAGTACACTTCATTGTCGCTCGATTCGCCCTCGAGGCCATGAAGCACATGCCGGAGAAGTCGTCGCCGCTCTTGGGATCTTGGTCACCCGTCCCGTCGTCGTCGCTCCATCCCTCCACCTCGTTGAGGTCGTCGAAGGCGGTGAGGACGTGGTGAAACAGCTTCTTGGCCTTCCCGAAGTCGCGGAACTTCTTCTTGCCCGGCGTCTGAGCTGGAGTCTTCTTGTTGCGGTTCTTGTCGGTGTAGTCGTTCTTGCCCGAACCACCGTAGTCGTTCTTGCCCTTCTCCAACTTGGGGCAGTTTGCCCGAATGTGGTTGGGGCCACCACACTCAAAGCAAATGACTGGTCTGCCTCTCTTTCTGTCCCTCCTCCTCTTGTAAGCATGGGAGAACTTCCGAGCTAGGAGGGCCACTGTTCATCCTTTAGCTGCTCTAATCGATCATCGATTCGTCCACGAGAGCAGCTAGGGAGAACCCACAAAGCGAATCGGCGGAAAAACCAGAAGCCGAACTGGGATCGGTGACTAGAGCCATCAACAGCGACTTCGACTTACGAGATACAATGTCGATCTCGTGCGTCTTGAGGCGCGAGTACAGCGCGTCAAGCGTCAAAGTCGAGGGGTCCTTGATGGTAGTCATCTTCATTTCCCAAACACGAGGTCGTCTTTGTCCGAGTCTTATGTGAGACCGACGGCTCGGAGATGCTCAAGATCTTGTGGAAACGCGATGCACTCATCAAGGGACTTGCGTGAGCATTTCAAACTTGTTGTAATCTCGCACTCCAACCACCGCCTTAATCGGTGGTGCCCTCATGGTATGCATCGAGGGTCTCCCGGATATCGGCGGACGAAAGATGAGAGATGCGGTCAAACTCGCTAAACCACGGATGATGATGTTCCTTGCCTTTGCATTCGCAACATCAGCCATGTTCCGGCATTGATGTTCTCATCGGCAGGAACAAAACCATACCTTGACCTTCCGCGGATGGCATACCCCAGGCCTCGATGTATGTCTCCATTCGGCTCTTCCGAAAGGTATCGATGCCATCGAAATCGCGGCTTTAGTACTTGTCATTCGCCATGGCTCTTATTTAAGATCTATTGATTAGAGCTAACCGCTCGATACCAATTGTAGGACCAAAAGGCGACAGAGGGGTGAATGTCGCTCGCTTCAAAATCGCCCCAAGAAATCAAACACTGATTTTTCAAAAAGATGCAAAACTAAGCACCTCACAGAAAATTAAAAATATTTTTGCTGAAATTTGGAACGCATGCGAAACTGAAAATCCAGCATAAATCAGAGACCAGCCAGTAAAAAATTCAACGGAAAATATTGCTGTTTGATCTGCATGCAAAATTGTTGAAAATCAGCAAAAGAATAAAAAGAGCATGCACTAAATGGAGAACTAAACATCAATCGTAAAGGCCAAACAAAAGAGCCAACAGTATGCAGCATAGAGAATTAAAGCCACTTTCTTTTCTTTTATACTGCAGCCGAGAGTACCCCTTTGGAAAAGAAGGCAGAAAAAGCACGTTCAAAAGAACTAGTACCTCACGGAGAGCTGAACATGCAAACGACAAGAAAATAATTAGCAAAACATGCAGTCGGCAATCACCAACCGAACATCAAATAGCACCGTTCGATACACGTAATCAAATTTAGCATGATAAAGCCCAACCCGATCGAAACGAAAAATAAACGACCTAAACACGTCCGATCGCGATCGACCAAGTCCGACTGAAACGATTGCACCACACAACGTTTTGACTCGAACCATTCAAACCAAACTCAGTCTATCCAAACCACGTGTCAATTACTCATCACCAGCATGGGATTAAGACCACATGGTCTCTCACAGTAAGTGGCATCATTTATTTAATCCACCGATCTTACTTTGTATTTTGAATTACTAATAATCCAATCCTGTCATTACTCTTCATAAGCTCCTCACCTCTGAATTCTAATGATTCTCTAACATAATCACTTTCAAATCCACCGATATCATTCGTATTCAATCCTTTTCGTCATTGATTCAAAACCATAATCCAATAATCAATCTCATTTTCCATTATCTATCACTAGCTAATCCACAAATATACCTCCACCGAAAATTCAATTTACCAAGATGATCATCCACCAATTGTTATGAATCCTCCAATCTTCTCAGAAATTCAATTCATCCCTCTAGTAATTGATCAACTCCTATAAATTCCCATTATCGCCAATATCTTTCAAGAATTTATAGTAATCATTAGTGTAGTAATCCAGCAATTTACCTTTGCACTCCCTAATTCCCCAAAATCGATTCACTATTATATATCCACCAAGAATATCACTAATCATAAATTATACTCCAATACTTGTATTATTTCTCCAAATTCCTGAAAATTCAATTAGATCATCTATCTAGCCTATCTATTCAGCTGGACCCCACTAATTTATTTCTCCCAGAACCCACACTATCGTTTTCTTTTTATAATCGACACTGAATCCACCAATACCTTTATGTGCATACTAAAAACATCCATCTCCTTTACTCACAACCCTGTTTATTCCTCCCATATTTTAGTTTGTAAGATTAGTAATGCCACTATTTAAAATACAATACATAAAATTTCCTGAGACCTAGCAGCTTTGGAACAAATCATAATGTTCAAGGAATACTAACATGATTTTCCATACATATGACATCACACCATATGCCTAATATCACCATAATTTTTCCATACATATGGCATCACACCATATAACATCTTTTAGCGTTATAGCCGCTTAACTTACCACTGGGATGACACCCAGGACAACTCAAATCAGGGTCTTTCTCTGCCCTCCACTTTACCATTCCCATTCACAAAGGTTTTGAAATAGAACTATATCTGGTTAAGTTCCCATGTCCGCCCTTGACTGTGGGCACGGCTATTCGAATAGTTTTGACTCTGTAGAGTTTGTACACTTTCACCACAAGAGACAATCAACTCGTTGCCCCACACGATTCCTTAGTCATGTGGTTGAGCAGACCATCACAGTGACTTTTCAAAGTACCTCGCCCCTTCCATCATTTCACCCTATGGGTCGCTCCCACTTGCGGTGGGTTCCATACGTTGTGCGGGATGTTCTCCTTCTGAACGTCTAGCAGCTGGCTACGTCCCCTGCTAGCCCGCCACAGCAGAACTTCACCCTCTGCGAGTGTCCTATTCAAGCCGTCACACAGACTGCCGCTTCACTACCCCACACCTCCTCCTGGAAGGATGACTTTCGGGGTCCGGTAAATCTACCAAGCCAAGTTGTATTTTACAGACGTGTGGTTGTACTGTTTTACACGGGTTGACATGACAAGATTCAGTCCTTAGTGGTATCTGGGCGGTTCTACCACAAAACCACACTCTCGTGCACACCTGCACCATACCCCCGAACCATCCGCCCAGATAAATAAGCAATTTGAGATTTTTGGGAATATAAAATAACCATTTTCAACATACACCAGTCATTACCACCATGACTGCCCAACCAATTTTTCTCAGGATTGAGTATCTAAGCAAAACTAAGCATGGCATATAAATTACAGACTTATTTTCAAAAAGTTACTATTGTAATTTTGCTAGGGCGACAAGGTTCACACATTCAAATATTCCAAAGGAGGGGTAATATTATTCAAGGTAAACAATGGGCACATAACTAGAATATTAAATTAAACATGTATTTGCATATAAAGTAACAGCATGCAATTTGCTAATTTAAACCAAAGCAATTTGCAGAAAATGTAGGTTCAACATGATCAAAGTATTGACTCGCCTTGCGCGGTTTACCGCGGCCTTGAGCTCACTCAATGCTTTCTCTTGAGCTTCTGGTCTTTATCTTCACTTCGAGCTTGATCTCGCTTGATCCACTGGATCTTCACGACTCCCGATTTCTAATTACGCGACAAACGACTGAATCCAAATAAAAACAAATAACTCAAAGGATCCAAATAAATCCAATCACTATAAATACCCGATTTACTTTAAATTATGCATTTATTATGGTTGGAGAATAGAAGGATGATTTAGGTTGTTGTGTTGTAAGCATAGCGGTAGCTGGGTTTGACCAGGAGGACGAGTTGTCTGAATGCTTTACCGTGAGGGAAAATTTTAGAAATACGAGGGATCAAAAGAGAAGATGTTCCTACAGGAATTATCTGCTTTTGGGAAAGGGAGGTGGCCATACATGGCCGATTGGGGAAAAGCGAGGCTTGATCTTTTTATTAATAATTTCTTTTATCATTTTTGTATTTATCAAGGAAGTTCCATGAGTTAGGTTAGACCTATGAATAGGTGCACAAGTTTATCTTAGCATTATTTTGTTGAGTGCTATTGTTTAGGGCATTTTGGCTTGCCGAATTAATTTTAGAGTCTAGGTGTACAACATTTTATGGGGTGATATTTTATGTAGCCTCAGTTTTCATTAAGCCTATTTCAATTCGAATTAGGATTCAGTTGTATGGGCCATATCTTGTTATTTCATGTTCATCATTATTATTTACTAAATCTAGTATTAAGATTTAATTAATGATACAATTATTAGCTATTAGGCAAAGCTTGTTACGCAGGGTTATATTTTAATATTTGTTGCTTCGCAAAATCTACCTCTAAGATTTATTTAATGACAGCATGTTAATTACTGGACATATATCTTAATTATATTTAAGGGTATCTTTACTAAATTTGGGTATTTAACCAAAGCCACATTTTCTTATTAATGTCCTTATTTGATAATTAGACCTCCAAATACCTAAACTACATTAATTGTTCATATAGTAAATAATCACAGATTAAAATGTTAAGTAACCTTAGTTTTCATACCAATTAAATGTTATTAGCTTCTCTAAACTATTACCTAATTTTTCATGATTTTTATTAATTAAAATGGATTACAAAAAAAATTAGATTAAAATGGGGTGGAAACGGTGTGGCTTACTGGATTCGAACTGAAGACCTCAGGCAGAACATTTAACGCGCGCTGCTAGCCAAGTGGGCGGGATGCCTGGGCTGATAGCAAAAGCACTGGAATGCTATTATGCCTGTTGGAGCCAGGGCTCAAAACAGAGCATATTGCGCTGACGGGAGGAGCTTCGCCGGCGGCGAGCGGCGACCGGAGGGGGTTGGGGAACCGCCAAAACGGATTGCTGGGAAGGCGTGTGGGTCACGGGGGCGGTGGTGTAAGCCGGGTTGGGGGCGAGGCAGCTTGGGCGGCGGCGCCGGAGGGGAAGGAGAAGGTGGTTTGGGTGGGCGTGAGCTGGAGGGGCGCAAGGGAAACTCCCGGAGTTGTCGGCGGGGCCGGGGAGAGATCGATGTTGGCTGGCATCGGGAGCCGGTGGCGGCGCGGGCAGGGGCACGGTGCCGATGAGCTAGGGCCAAATGGAAGAGCTTGGCGACCATTGTGGGGTGTTGGCGATGACTTGAAGATGCTCCAACCGGGAGTAATTGAGCTGAGGAGCGGCGGGTAAGAAATGGGGTGGTGGCGGCGGCTTCTGGCCGGATCTTGGGAAGATGGCCGGTGCGATGAACTCTAGTGCACGGATTTCCAATTAGGTTGGAGGGAGGGAAGAAGGGGTGTGGGAGCATGCATTGGCGCGATCACAAATGGGATTAGCTCGCTGGAGGGCCGGAATGACGAAGAGGCAGTGCCGGCGGCTTACGGTTGCGGGGCGGGAGAAGAAGCAGGGGCGGAAGGGTAGATGGCATGGGGAAGCAAAGAAGGCAGCTCGGGCTCCTAAAAAGCACGCACGTGCGGAGGAACGCAGCCGGGGGTGGGCGCTGCTGCGCGCGCGCAGAGCTGCGAGCGAGGCGCCGTGTAGCCAGCGATTCTTTGCGAGCGAGGGTCGATGGCGCGAATCGTGGCGACGAGGTGAGACCGGGGCGGTGTCTTTGGCGCGATGCTCGCGCGATCGACGGCAGCTCGAGGAGAGACGGAGGCGAGCCATCGGCGTCGGCAGAGTTCGCGCGCCATGGGGAAGAAAAGCACGAGCGCGGAGCGAAGGGAGACAGGGAGAAGGTGAAGGAGGAGTGCGGCGGTGCGGGCCCGCTAGCCAGAGGAAGAAATCGGGAGGGGAGTGGTGGAGCTGGGCCGGGCCATTCCGGCCAGCCTGGCTTCATCTCTCTTTTTTTCTTTTTATTTACCCATTTATTTATTGTATTATTTGTGTGTGCACATATAAATGTGTGTGTGTATATATATAAAGTTCATGTTTTATTCATTCCCTCTTGCTCACCTAACTTTGTTATTCAAGTATTTTTTTGGCACTAAATTTTGTAGGTGCAAAATTTGAGTATGTCTATATATATATATATATATATATATATATATATATATATATATATATATATTTATATATATATATATATATATGTTGGTATTTTATTTACTTGCTACTATTGCTATTTATGCCATTATTTCTAAAGGATGACATTTTATATTTAAGTCAATTTTCTCCCTTCCTTTTCTGGATCATCTTTTCAGATTCTTATTTTAAATTTTAATTCTTTATTGTTTAAACATGTTTGTTTTCTTGTTGTTCCTTTTAACCTTTGGAACCTTCACCAAATTTCTCAGAAAAACATTATAAACTCCAAATTCAAGTAAAACATATTGAAAAACAATTCAAAAGCTTCACATTTTAAATTTCAAAATTTTCAGGATGTTACAGATTACAAACCTCACATCCATCACTGAGAAATCACCCACTACTACAGAAAATCGTATTACAGACGGTTCAGAAACGTCATCACAGACGGTTTTTTGAATCGTCTGAATTTATGGGTCAGTGATAATCTAAGGTTATCACAGACGGTTTTTGAACCGTCTGTGGTGTAAATACCACAAACGGTTTATAACTAAAAACCGTTTGTGATAGCTGATAATCATAGATGGTTTGTAAGTAAAAACCGTCTGTGATAGGTGATAATCACATACGATTTTTAACTAAAAACCGTCTATGATATTGGTATATCACAGACGGTTTTTAGTTACAAACTATCTATGATATTCTTTTCTACTCCTAAATCTATTTCTGTTTATTGGCTAGCCTCAGGAAATGCTAGCCATGCCCTCTGAAACAAGCAGATCAACATGTACATGTACACATCCAATTTACATCTCAATTCATTTCACAAACATAAAACATTCAATTCACATCTCAATTCATTTCACAAACATAAAACATCCAATTCACATAGCACTTCATTTCACAAACATAAAACATCCATTTCGCAAATCAATTAATTGAAATAAAATAAAATATCCATTAACAAATACACAATTACAAAAGATCTACATTGCATTTGCACTTAGATGGTAACATTGCATTTTTTATTGCTCTATCACTCCAAAATCGAGTTCTCGCGAAAGGAACAGATCCATAATCAACGAACTTGTCAAGCTGCACAAGCAATACTTGGATGGTGCATGATTGCCATCCAAGTATTGCTTGTGCAGCTTGACAAGTTCATTGATTATATATGTATATATATATATATATATATATAACCTGATAAGTATGAAGTAATTATGGGAATATTGACAAACCTTAGAATTGGTGATCCTCGAGGAATCCAGGAGTAGGTTCATATGGTAGCAAACGTAGAATTCACACGTGTTACCCGGTGACTGCTGGTGGCACTGAAAAAATGGAATGTATTAATTCAAGAGGCATTACTATCAACTGTTGCATAGGATTAATTAATGTGTAATAGCGAATACCTTAAATTTTCGAACATGTGTGTAACAGCCTAGGTTTTTATTAAAATAAAAATTAATAAAGAAGTAAATAAAAATTAATTAAAATAAAAATTTAAATTAAATAAGTATTTTGTGCCTAAATTTTAATTTTGGATTTTCCCTGAATTTCTGTTTTTGAAAAGGTTGGATTTGAAAAGTATTTTAATGAAAACCTAAAAATATTATTAAATAAAATGATATTTTGATTTCCTATAAAAATCCTACTTTAAATAAATTATTTGGATTTATTTGGATTTTATTTGTGTTTTCTGAGTTTTCTGGAGTTTTAAAATCTATTTTGAAAATAAAAAGTATTTTAAGTATAAAAATATAATACCAACATTAGTTGAAAATATTTTTATTAAGTCCAAAATGTCTCCAGGAAGTTCTATGAATTTTTCTAGAATTTTTGGAAGTTATTTCATATTTTTCTAAGCATTATTGAATTGTCTGAGCCTTTCTGAAAATTAAAATCGAAAAATAAAAAAATAAAATAAAAACCACTCCTTCTCCCTCTGGCCGCCACGTGGACAGCCAAGATCAGGCCACGTCGCTGCCATCTCCACCGCCCGGATCCCGCCTAGCCCCTCCCACTTCGCCACTGGCCGGCCCAGATCGTCTGCCTCCCCGCGCCAGCCCATCCCCGCCGTCCGCCCCGCTCAACACCCCCGGCCACCGGATTTTCCTCTATTTTCCTCTCTCCTCGGCCCCACCCATCAGCGCCCCCCTTCCCCCTCTTCCGCTGACAGGCCAGGCCCGCCTGTCAGGGCCTTCCCCTACCCCGCGTCGTCCCCTTCCTCGCGCCGCCGCCGCCCGTAACGGCCGCCGCGCCCTAACCCCTCTCTCTCTTCCTCCCCCGCGTGCGCCGCCCACTTCCCCACCTCCTCTCCCGCGTGACGCGCTCCACTCCGTGCCGAACCGTTGCCCACCACCCCCATTTCGGCCGCAACCGCCGCCGCCCACTCCCCTACTCCGGCGAGCAATTCACGCCGCCCCCGCGCCCCTCCGCCCCTATAAATACCCCCACCGGCTCCGCCTCTCCTCGCTCATCCACCCCCGCCACTCCTCCCTCCCTCCCGGCCTCTCCACCGCCACCACGCCGGAGCCCCCGAGTCGCTGCCGCTTCTTCCTTGCCGCCGGTCTCCCCCCGTGCCCGCCGAAGACCATGCCAAGGTGAAAAGGGTTCCCCTTCTCCTCCTCTCCCTCCTCCGCACTTCGCCGCTCGCCACCGGCCACCGGAGCGTCGCCCCCGCTGCCGTCCTCGTGCGCCTCCGGCTAGTCTGCCCACGCCGACCATCAAATTGACGTGGCGGCCGAGTTGGCTACCAACGTGGATGCCACGCGGACGCCACACGGGCACCCGGCTGCCACGCCACCCCCCGTGCCACCTCAGCCCGCCCGAGTCCATGGACTCGGTCCACATGGACCCGGGCCCACCTGGCAGTCGGCCCACCCCAAGGCTGACGCCAGCATGGCGCAATAAATCCATTTATCCATTGAAAAATAATTTGGCCGAAATTAAAATCCCTGCTGACGTCATAATCCTAGGTTTTCCTTTAGAAAAATAATTCCAGAAAATTCCTTTTTCCTACTTCCCGGAGCCCGTTCTCCTTCGTCCTAACTCCGATTGAGCCCATTCAAATTTCTAAATTCATCAAAATTCCCCTCTATCCATTTTTGGCCTCAATTCAAATTTTTGAAGTCAATTTGAATTTATTTGAATTTGGTGGGTTATTTTCACGTGTAGACTTCGACGATTCGGGAAAAATTCTTCGACGAAGATTCAAACCAAGTTGAAGAGCAAGGCAAGTCACACTCCTTGATCATGTTGATCCCAGATTTCAAAATAAAATTATGTTGTTTTAAATTATTCTGCATGCATATTTCTATTCAACATATTTCAATTCAGTTGTAAATTTAGTTATTACCTATTTGTTAATTCCTCCGTTGATATTGAATTCCTTATACCTTGTCACCCTGCTTGGTTATAATATTTGTTTTGGCATACCTTTTCACATATAAATGATGACCTTTTTACATAAAATGATAAGCTTTGCAAGTGTACTCTTAACTTTGGTGAGTCAAGGATGTTTATGAAATATTTTTGAAAATAAAATATAAACACTGGTTTAGACTTAGGCAATTGGTTAGATTGGTGGGTGCAAGCATGCCCTGTTGGTCGGAGCCGCAGTGGTTGACTGTCATGCACAGGGGTATGTGGTTGGACCTAAGTCAAATTAAGGACCGGTCTGTGAGCTACTGTTGCAAAGCCCTATCATACTACCACATGGCTAGTATGGGACAACCCTGGCTGAATAATTTGCGAAGTCCCAACCTAAGTCAAGTCATAGGTTGAAAGTGAGCATAGTTGGTGCCATGAGAAGTCTCACTTGAGTGAGTGTGGTTGTAGCCATGAGAAGTCTCACTCAGGCTCAAGAGGGGGTCCCGGTCTGGTGGATTCCTTACTGGAGTGAAACCTTAGAGTTGGCTTCGCCAGGTTGAAGGCTTTGCATTGTAAAGGCCTTGTCACAACTCCTCGCCGCACACCTAAGGAAGTGTGTAACCCGGTGGCAATATGGGATGATCATGTCTTGTTGGTAAAGCTGTACAACCTCTGCAGAGTTTATAATCTATCCTGGATAGCCGTGGCCATGGTCATGGGCATGCTGAGTAAAAGTTTTTCATGGATTAGACTTTGTTTTTCAAAAATATTTTTGAAAACCTTGTGGATGGATGGAATCCACGAGAGATGAAAACCTTGCGGATGGATGGAATCCGTGAGAGATCGAGACCTGGTGGATGGATGGAATCCATCAGGGTTGTGCAGTGAAGCGTGTGGATGGATGGAATCCATACGTGATCTTTTGGAAAAGATGGTCCGGGTGGGATGCCCGTGGATAGGTTGGTGTTTGGTCGGAGCCGGCACTAACGGTAATATCTTCAATTACAAAGTTCTATTTTTACTTATTGTATTAAATTCAACAATTTCAATCTATCTACTGTATTTCATTAAAATGTTGTTTTATGCAAACTAACCCTATAAGCCTTCCATTGAAGCCTTTATCATTATGATGCATTTTCTCCGTGTGATTTGCGGAGTACAAGTTTGTACTCACCTTGCACTCTTCATACAGAGGAAGATGTCGTCGACCACGGTGAAGATCAGGACGAGTAGGCCTCGTCTTACTGTCATTTGCCTGTGGGCAGGCTTGGACTTTGCTTCTTTTCAGTTTGCTTCCGCAGTTATTTGCTTTATTTATCTTTGCCAATGGGCGTTGATGTAAGACTTGGCCATAAGGCTATACCCTTTTATTTAATATAATTAGTCATTTGTGCTTGGTATTTATCTTTGTTGTACTGTGTGCACTAGCTAATCCTGGACTAGTGCGATTTACACAGAGGATCCAGGAGTCGTTACTCCGGGTTCCAACAATGTGTCAGGCCTTTGACCCCTTGCGTGGAGACACCTACTTTTGCAACGTACATCGCGAACGCCCTACGTGATTCGTGTCGGGACCCCGGATTTCCGAACCCGGACCCTCTGTGTATTACTGCACTAGTCCCAGATCAAAGCTAGTGCACACAGTTAAACAGAAATGAATACATAACCAGCAACGCTTTATTACAATAGTAAAGAGTACAGACCGAAAGGTCTCATTATTACATTGGAGGTTTCAAGACCTCGCACAATCAAAACACAGCGGAAGCAAAGTGAAATCAAAGTAGACCCATCAAGATGCCACGAGCGATTAAGCGGGAAGCGCGACCTAGTCCTCCGGGAAGAATCCATCGCAGCCACAAGCGAAGCAGTAGTCGTAGTCACCTTCTTGAGCTTCAACTTCCTCTGAGATTTATTTTTAAGTGTAGCATGTGAGTACATAAAGTACTCATGAAGTCTTGGGAAAAATGCATAGATGCAAGGCTTGACAAAGGAAGGCTATATGGCTCTTTTGCACAAAGCAATATTTTATAATTTCAATTACTACTAATTATTTTCGAAGGCATCAGTTTAATAAAGTAAATGATTTTAACAGAACTACCAATTATTCTCTAGTGAAGGCTCTATCCACCAACACTAGCTTAATCGTTTCCAACTGAACAAGTTAATATTGCGGGTTACATCCACCCTCTCTGGCTCCAACCGCCAGGATTCCCTTCCGAGAGTTCCCTCCACTCTCGGAATACAAAAACTTTGATTTTAAAACCAAAACCAGAAATCTACCATGTGAATGCATTCCTTGCCCGCCCTTGACCGTGGGCACGGCTATTCGAATAGTTTTACACTCTGCAGAGGTTGTACAACTTTACCCACAAGAGATAAATTATCCTAAAAGTCAACACGCTTCCTTTGGCATGAGACCCGGATAAAATACCACAAAGCCTTTACCTTACTCTAATCTAGCTAGATACCACCCGCTGAGGTTTCACCGCAGTAGGCTAACTGCCCAACCAAAGCCCCTCTTGCGCCATATGAGTCTGATAAATCCTGTCCCTCACTGTGAATAACGGTCCATCCTTGGCACCCACTTTCCACGGTGGCACCTAAACTAGACTATCATAAGTTAGTCACTAGGTCGTACCCATATAGACTTGTGGTTATACGGTTAATGCTCGCTTTGGACAAACACAAGCGTTGGTCCTTAATTGACTAAGGTGGAACATACACTTAACAAGTTCTCGTGCTTACTGCACCAAACCAAACTAACCATCCACCCTAATCTAAACCAACTTTCACATTTTATTTTATTTTAAAAGAACAGTGGCAACTCCAATTACCACTAATTTTCATAAACACAGGGGCTCAACATTAAATCATAATTTCCCGTTTTCAAGATTTTCCAAAGTTAGCATGGCTAAGCATTATCCTACCATTCTACTATTCACAAAGGTTAATATTAATCTCATTATTGAGACAAAGGGGTTCTAGGGTGACAAGGTACATGGCAATCAATGTCAAATGAGGGCATAACAAAATTGGAATAACTAACTCCTAAAGATTTGAACTAGTGACTTTATATAAATAGCAATGCACATAATTTAAAATATTTAAAACATTTCAAAAGCATAGGTTCAAGATGATCAAAGGAGACTTGCCTTCTTGCAGGGTTTCTGGGTCTTCTTGCTGCTGTGAAGAGGGATCGTCGACAACGTTGGAATCTACGCGAGAAAAGACGAAGCAAACAAAGCAAATAAATACAAATGAAAATTCAAATAAAATCTAAAAATTCAATAGAGGCCATAGTTGGATAGATTATGATTTTAGATGAATTTAGAAATTTGAATGGCTGAATTTGGAGTTAAAATGAGAAAGTTATGCTCATTTGAAAATCTCAGATTTGAATAAATCTAGAAATTCCCAAATTTCTGACAGGTGGGGCCCACTGGAATATTAGATTTTAAATTCTATTTTTATTCGAGGACGACAGGTGGGGCCCACTGAACAGTAACCACTGGCGGTCACTGACATGTGGGACCCACTGGACAGTGAGCCCACTGACTTAACCTCTGACATGTGGGACCCTCTGGACTCCGGGCCCACTTGCCAGAGACCAGCACAGAGAGGTGGGGCCCGCGGCGCGGTGGCAGCGCGAGGCCGGCCGCCGGCGTGTGGGGACCACTTGTCGATCGCGGATAAATAACGAAAACTCAACCTCGGCGTGCGGGCCGAGGGCTCGAGCGCCGCCGAGAGTCGGGGAGGAGAGCGAGCGGTGATAGCCAAGTGAGCGGGGAGGCGTTGCCTACCCCTAATGGATAGGTAATCCCTTTGAGGGTTACCTGCTGGAGTGGTCCGGCAGCCGTGGACGGAGGCAAGGTCGTCGGCGGCGAGGGAGGGTCGGAGGGTGCGGACGGTGCGTGAAATGCAACCCTTGAGCGGAGGGGGTTCGGTTGGAGAGGTCGGCGAGTGCGGCGCGAGCGGAGAAGGCCGCGGCGAGGGGTGGCGGGCGCGCTCGGGTCCTCGGCGCACGGCGCTCAGCGGTGGGAGGGCAGGCGAGGTGTCGAGGAGGATCGCACGGACGAGAGGAGCTCGGGAGGCGACGGCGGGCTCGGGGATGACCGAGGCGCGCGAAGGCTCGCCGGAGTTGGGCGGAGCTCGGGAGAGAGCGCCGCACGGTCTTTGGGGTGCTCTGGGGCTCACGGAAGGAGGTGGAGCGCTCGGGAGGTGGTGCGAGAGGAGGCGGCCGGGGGGCTTTATAGGGCGGAGGAGGGGACATGGGTGCGGGATTGCTCGCGGAGATCTCGGTGGCCGGCGGGAAAGTTTGGGAAAAAGGAAATAGGGGCGGAAAGGGAAGGGAGGCACGGCGTTGGGATTCGCTTCCAGCAGGGCTCGGGGTTGCAAAAGCGGGAGAGCGGGGAAGGCAAGGCGGATTCGGCTCGAATGCAGTCGGCCGGCAAGAAAGGAAAGAGGGGAGGAAGAAAGGAAAGGGCGCTCCGCGGGCAGCGGGGCCCGACAGCGGGTAGGGTGGCGGCGGGGCGAGGCCATGGCGGTGACAGGCGGGACCCGCGAGTTAGAGAGAAGAGAGGAGCGGGCGCGGGCGGCTGGATGGCCGCCGCAGGCGGCGACGCCGCATCGGACCGGCGGATGTCGGCCGAGGGATGAGGAAGGCGGGGTGGCCGACGGCCGGGCGGAGTCGAGAGAGAGAGGAGAGGCGGCTGGATGGGCGGCGGCGACGTGGATGGATCTGGGCCGTCCACGCGTCACCGGAGGGAGAGGGGATATTTTTATTTTTAGAATTTGATTTAGATTTTGAAAAGGCTAGAAAATTATTTAGGCCTCGAGAAAAATATGAAAATATCTCCAAAATTCCAGAAAAATTCACAGAAGCTCCTGGACATATTTTGGACTAAATAAAATTATTTCCAACTACTGTTGGTATTTTAGTTTCATTCTTTGAATTACTTTTTAAATTTAAAAATTAGGTTTTAAATTTCAGAAAATCCAGAAAAAGCCACATAAAATCTAATTACTTTAAAATAATTAATTTGAATTTAATTTTCTTCCAAAAAGCAAATTTTGGGATGTGACAATTCGAAAAAGTTGATCTTAGTCATTCAGAAGGAAAGAAAGAGTACAATATGGGTATGCGTGGAGAAAATGTACTTACCTATCGATTACTTGGCTGACAACTTTGTAGTCCTTTTTATTCTTACTTAGGAAATCAAGGTATATTGCCTTGTTTCATTTTGGTATAATTACTATTAAAATCCAATGATAGTCCTGATTGTAGGTCAAAAGTACATATTCCTTATCGCGGTAAGCCACTAGTGCTGATGCAATGTACCTCTCGACGAAGGGTGTATCCTCGTTGATGGTATGCATGGTGACTAAGTGTGGGTCCAAGAAACCAACCGATGATTTGGATGATCTAGCTTTAGTCACCATGTGTCTATATATATACACACGAAAGCAACAAATTATATATGACATTTATGGTATGACATGAACAGAGACTGATTGTACACACTTACAGCGTCCAGCATCGAATGAGTGAGGCGTCGAGAGCGTTGAGCATGAAAAGATCAAATAAATCCTCGAAGGTGACCACGAAGACACAATCTAAGCGCGTTACGGGTCAACTAGCGGCTCGCCAAGCATGAATTTGCATGCCAATGGCATGTCGGGATATGGTGATATGCCTAGAGGCAACATGGAGATGTTGAATATATCACATACTATGTTTATGATACATTGCTTTGTTCCTTGAAATAGACATTATCATTATTGATCAATGAGTATGTGACTTATTCATGAGACTCTTAATGCCAAAATGTTGCTATTTCTAAATGATCCACGATCATATATCATATGAGGAACAAATATGATTCAAAGATCGACATATGTATTGATTGATGATCATGTCTCATGGATCATGGTATGGAGATACCAAATCAATAATATGGACATGTGTTAGTGAACATATGTTGGATAGACCATGCCATGAGACAACTGCGAGAGATTCCATGTGTCATTAGTTGGTCTCAAGTAGTGTTTATGTAGAATCCTTAGACTTGAGATCATCATGGTTCCCAATATGCGTAGTAGCCTATTTTGGGACTACTAACCACTACTCGTGGCTGGGTAGTCATAAAAGTAGTCTTGGGTTTGCTATGAAACATGTAGTGGGATGTGAATGATCAAGATAGAATTTGCCCCTCCTTATGGGAGAGATATCTCTGGGCCTCGATGTAATGGATTATGAAAGTGCATGGCCATGCCAATGTGATTGAGAGTCAATCACAAGTTTATAATCTATCACGGAATCGAGAGAGTGATTGAGCTATTAAGAGGATGACACGAGTCTGCCTTGAGCTTAATCTATATCGTGAGGCAAAGGGATTCGTACATGAGAACATTACGAGTTCAGTAGATATGATCTTTACGTATACTTTGGGGTTAATATGTCTTGCTAGAGGCCGCTATTAACGGGGTGGCCGGAAAGGTGTTTCGGGTCGCGACCAAGTATCGTGAACCTCTGGTCGCACACTTAGCAGGTTGGAACACTAATTCGAATGTGATTCGGATGTGGGCTCAATTCGGATAGAGATCGGATAGACTCCTATTGGGCCTCGGTCCACGAGGCCCAAGTGAAGGTCTATATATTTGGAGCGGGGGTGAGGATGTGCGCTTCTGTTCCTCCCAAGCAAAACCCTAGCCGCCACCTCGAGCCAAACCCTAGCGCTCGCGAGTCTTTGGTACACTCGCGATCGGCGTTCGGCCCGGGCGTGTGGATACGGTGGGCGTTGCTCGTTCGCGGCGTTGATCGGCATCAACAAACTCTGATTGGATCGCTCGTGGTGTGGTTGATCGCGTGGAGAGCGATCTGTTGGGGCGATCGGCTACTTCCACTACTACCTCGGCAGCGTGGTTGGATCGGCTTCTCCAACTCTTCTTCCATTGCGGCTGCGCGTCTAGTGGTAACGATCTATGATCCCTCCTTAGCATGATGTCACGGTGTGCGCGGTAGAAATTTTTATTTTTACGCTATCGTAGCCTCGCGCGTTCCTTGATGGTATCGAGCCATCTTGCTTAGTTTGCGATGCGGATCGGCGCATATGATGATATGCGGTTGTAGTAGATCGGATCTATTACGATCTAGATCGATCGGTTCATGTGATGAATCGATGGTAGCATGAGTTGATGAGATCAATCGGTGAATAGGGGTTGGATGAGGCACAGTTGTATCACTACTAGTGCCTAGAGATTGTCTCGGATCGGCATAAGGTGGTTATGTCGAATACTAGTAGGATCTGAATCGATAGCCTCGGGCGATGGGAATACTAGTGCCTAGAGATTGTCTCGGATCGGCATAAGGTGGTTATGCGAATACTAGTAGATTCTGGATCGATGGCCTCGGCCCGGTGGAAAAACTAGCATCTAGAGAATGTCTCGGATCGGCATAAGGTGGTTGTGCGAATAGTTTTTCCGTTGCGATTCATAGCCCCCGACCCCCACATGTACGTAAATTTAGTAGGGTGTTGGGCCTTGTATAGCGTCATGGGTTCACATCGTTAGGTAGAATACGATTCTATGTCTAACTTGTTTTTGCGAGAATGATGTGAATGGTATGGCCCTATATCTTATTGGAATGTATGAGATGTATGTGATGCATGTAACATTCGTTCATGGCTGCGTGTCATGATTATTTCAGCTATTGTTATTTGTCTATATTGTATTTAACGACTGCTGCGTGTCGACCTTAATGCTTGAATCTATCTTTGTAATCTTCAATTTCTAGCTATTATAGGTAGTAGCCTAGTTTTGAGGTTACAAGCTTTCAAGCATGGTGGCCTAAAGGAGTGATGTGGAGGATGGAGATCGTCTACACCTACATGGAGATGGAGATCACCATTTTTGGGCCATACTACTTCACGATTAAATGTGTTTATACGTGATATTATCTATCTTATTCTTATGCAATGTTTTTGTGATATGTTGCTTTGGTAGGATAGAATCCCTCATAAAATTAGGTGTTCATGCCCTTCCATATGTTGCACCAAAGATAATGATCACCGCATGGTAGGTCTACCAAAGTAGAGTGCCGTCGATTATCATCATTATTTGGGGTAGATGTCGGACATCTACATGCGGAAGCATTTGGTTTCTTGAACAAGGTTATCAAAGCAGTTTTGGACCTTGGGACATAGGTTGGGGCAGGGCATATTGATGTCACCCAACAAGCAAGAGTCACATAGAGATGTGATTAGCAAGGTGTTGCTTACCCATGTCACTAGTTTTCTAGCCGTGATGCCAAAGCTCACTAGGAATTTGTGAAATGAGGATCTTGACCCACTATGTGACTTAGAGGAGTTTTGTTGCAAAACACATAGTGGGAGTCTTTTGTTAAATAGTTTAATAAAGATGAACATAAACATAGTGCTAAACTTTGCATATTCTTTGTTGTAGATCATGTCAACTAATGCGCATCCAGTTCTTTTAATTTGCGATCTATTCTTGAGAAAGAAAAACTCAATGGAGCGAACTTTATGGATTGGTATCGCAACTTGAGAATTGTTCTCAAGCAAGAGCGCAAGGAGTATGTCCTTGAGTCTCATTATCACGATGACTTGCACGATAATGCTCTGCGGTTGCGCACGAAGAGCTTATGAGAAGCAAGCGAATGATTACCTTGATGTGAAATTTGTCTCATGCTTGCCACAATGTCCTCTGAGCTTGAAGCAATATGAGAACACAGATGCCTACAATATCATTGTGGGGTTGCGTGGTATGTTTGAGAACCAAGCAAGAGTGAGAGGTTCAACACTTCAAAGTCCTTGTTTGCGTGCGAGCTTGCGAGAAGGAATCCGTCGACCCTCATGTGATTAAGATGATTGGCTACATTGAGAGTGCGGAAAAGCTTGGTTTCCCCTTAGCCAGAGTTGGCTACTAATGTGATTCTCGATCGCTCCCCAGAGCTTTGAGCCATTCATATTGAACTATCACATGAACAACATGGATAAGACCTTGGCGAGTTGCATGGGATGCTAAAGGCTGCGAGAAAGCATTAAGAAAAGCGGCAATCATGTGATGATGATGCGAGAAAGGCAAGAGCAAGCCCAATGTCAAGAAAGCGCGGTCAAAGAAAGTTAGCTCGATGAGATCGCGGCGGTTCTAAGGCCAAGCAAGTCAAGAAGAGCGCTGCTCCTAATGCGATTGTTACTCTTGTAAGCAATCGAGGTCATTGGAAAAGGCGCCCAAAGTACTTGGAGGATCTTGAGAAGAAGAAGGAAATCGACTTCCTCTCCGGTATAAATGTTATAGAGATCAATCTTGCTACTTCATCCACTGATTCTTGGGTATTTGATACGGATCGGTTGCTCACCTTTGCAAATCGTTGCGGGGGCTAAGAAGAAGTAGAAGTTTGAGGAGGAGCGAAGTGGATCTTGGCGTTGGCAATGGAGCAAAAGTTGCTTTGCGGTCATTTGTTGGCACCATGCCATTGTCTTTACCTTGAGTTAGTTTTGGAATTGAATAATTGTTATTGTGTTCCATCTCTTTCCAAGAACATTATTTACGCTTCATGTTTGCAAGCGAAGGTTATGACTTTAGATCTGTGAACAATGGTTGTTCTCTTTATTTCAAAGATATGTTCTATTGTCATACTCCATTGGTGAATGGGTTATATGTTCTTACTCTTGAAGAGTCACGGTCTATAACATTAATGCAAAGAGGCAGCGTTCGAATGATTTAAATCCCGTTTATTTGTACTTGTCGCTTAGGTCACATAAATGAGAAGCATGGAGAAGCTCCATAGAGATGGTATTCTGCACTCATTTGATTTTGAATCATTTGAGACATGCGAATCTTGTTTACTTGGCAAGATGACAAAGGCACCTTTCACGGTCAAGGTGAGCGGGCAAGTGACTTATTGGCACTCGTACATTCGATGTATGTGGACCAATGAGCTCAATAGCCGAGGGGTTTCAGATACTTCATAACTTTTCTTGATGACTTTAGTAGATATGGGTATATCTACGATGAAGCATAAGTCTGAATCCTTTGAAAAGTTCAAAGAATTCCAAAATGAAGTGCAAAATCATTTAGGCAAGACAATCAAGTTTCTACGATCGATCGTGGAGCGAGTATTTGAGCCATGAGTTTGGCAATCATCGAAGGATTGTGGAATTGTTCCACAATTGACTCCCGAGAACACCTCAATGGAATGGGGTATCTGAGCGGAGAAATCGCACCTTATTAGATATGGTGCGCTCCATGATGAGCCAAAGTGATCTTAGTTGTCTTTTTGAAGTGCGCTCTTGAAGCAATTGCTTTCACACTAAGCGAGGTTCCATCAAAATCGTAGAAAAGACACCATATGAGATGTGGGCGGGACAACGTCTAGCTTGTCTTTTCTTAAGATTTGGGGATGTGAGGCTTATGTAAAGCGTTTACAATCGATAAGCTCGGTCCTAAATCGATAAATGCTTCTTTATCGGGTATCCTAAGGAAACAAAGGATATTACTTCTATAATCAAGGAGAAGGCAAAGTGTTTGTGCTTGGCATGGTGTCTTCTTAGAAAGAGTTTCTCTCAAGAAGGGATAGTGGGAGCACGGTGCAACTTGAAGAAATTCGAAACACACACGAAAGCGTTTCAGCTCCTCTGAGAACCACAGCGGGATGAACAAGCTGTTGAAGAACTTTGTTGTGGACACACCGGCACCACGTGGGTCGGAGAGGTCACGTCGTGCACACGAGAGGTACATGTTCTTGACTACTCAACAGCGGGACATATTGTTGTTAGACAACGATGAGCCTAAGACCTATGAAGAAGCGATGGTGGGACGGACTACGAGAAATGGCTTGAAGCCATGAGATCGAAATTGAATCCATGCCACGATAATCAAGTTTGGAACTTGGTTGATCCACTGATGGTGTTAAAACCATTGAGTGCAAATGGATTTTCAAGAAAAGATAGACATAGATGGAAATGTTCACATCTATAAAGCGTGATTGGTGGCCAAGGTTTCAAACAAATTCAAGGTGTTGATTATGATGAAACTTTTTCACGTCGCAATGCTAAAGTCTATTCGGATCATTCTAGCGATTGCTGCATATTTCGACTATGAAATATGGCAAATGGATGTCAAAACAGCTTTCCTTAATGGAAATCGAGTGAGGATGTGTACATGACACAGCCCACGGGTTTTGTCGATCCATAATCAGTGAAAGATATGCAAGCTGCAAAGATCCATTTATGGATTAAGCGGGCATCTCGGAGTTGGAACATTCGTTTTGATGAAGTAATCAAAGGGTTTGGTTTCATCAAGAATGAAGAAGAGCCTTGTGTTTACAAAAGGCTAGTGGGAGCACACTCGTGTTTACGGTCTTATATGTGGATGACATATTCGATCGGAAATGACATTCCTATGCTCGAATCTGTTAAGTCTTCATTGAAAAATAGTTTCTCTATGAAAGACTTGGGAGGCGGCATATATTACAGGCATCAAGATCTATAGGGATAGATCAAGAAGGCTAATTGGATTAAGCCAAGATCGTACATTGACAAGGTATTGAAAAGGTTCAACATGCGGGATTCCAAGAAAGGCTTCCTACCTATGTCACATGGTATAAATCTTAGCAAGAGTCGGTGTCCTAGTACACGATGGCGGGATAAAATGAATGCGATTCCATATGCTTGGCTATGGGATCCATTATGTATGCCATGCTTTGTACCGTCGGATGTCTCGTATGCTTTAAGTGCTACAAGTAGATACAGTCGGATCGGTGAAAGTCAGCTGGATTGCGTAAAGAACATCTTGAAGTACTTGAGAAGAACTAAAGATGTGTTCCTCGTCTATGGGGGTGAGGAAGAGCTCGTTGTAAATGGTTACACGATGCTAGCTTCCAAGCGACAAAGATGATTTTAGATCGCAATCTGGATTTGTGTTACTGCTGAATGGCGGTGCGGTGGTGGAAGAGTTCCAAGCGGGAGGCGGTTGCTGATTCTACAACGAAGCCGAGTACATAGCGACTTACGAAGGCGCTAAAGAAGCTGTTTGGATCAAGAAATTTGTTTGAGCTTGGTGTGGTGGCTAGTGCCTCGGCCCAATGGACCTCTTTGTGACAATAGTGGGGCCATTGCGCAAGCCAAGAGCCTAGATCGCACCAAAGTCCAAGCACATTCTCGGCGATTTCATCTCATCCGCGAGATTGTGGAGAGCGATGTGAAGATATGCAAAGTACAAGCAGTTTGAACATTGCAGATCCGTTGACAAAGCCGCTTCCCGAGCCAAAGCATGAGGCTCACACTAGGGCAATGGGTATTAGATACCTACATGGTTGACTCTAGTGCAAGTGGGAGGCTGTTGGTGATATGCCTAGAGGCAACATGGAGATGTTGAATATATCACATACTATGTTTATGATACATTGCTTTGTTCCTTGAAATAGACATTATCATTATTGATCAATGAGTATGTGACTTATTCATGAGACTCTTAATGCCAAAATGTTGCTATTTCTAAATGATCCTGATCATATATCATATGAGGAACAAATATGATTCAAAGATCGACATATGTATTGATTGATGATCATGTCTCATGGATCATGGTATGGAATACCAAATCAATAATATGGACATGTGTTAGTGAACATATGTTGGATAGACCCGCCATGAGACAACTGCGGAGATTCCATGTGTCATTAGTTGGTCTCAAGTAGTGTTTATGTAGAATCCTTAGACTTGAGATCATCATGGTTCCCAATATGCGTAGTAGCCTATTTTGGGACTACTAACCACTACTCAAATGGCTGGGTAGTCATAAAAGTAGTCTTCGGGTTTGCTATGAAACATGTAGTGGGATGTGAATGATCAAGATAGAATTTGCCCCTCCTTATGGGAGAGATATCTCTGGGCCTCGATGTAATGGATTATGAAAGTGCATGGCCATGCCAATGTGATTGAGAGTCAATCACAAGTTTATAATCTATCACGGAATCGAGAGAGTGATTGAGCTATTAAGAGGATGACACGAGTCTCGCCTTGAGCTTAATCTATATCGTGAGGCAAAGGGATTCGTACATGAGAACATTACGAGTTCAGTGATATGATCTTTACGTATACTTTGGGGTTAATATGTCTTGCTAGAGGCCGCTATTAACGGGTGACCGGAAAGGTGTTTCGGTCGCGACCAAGTATCGTGAACCTCTGGTCGCACACTTAGCAGGTTGGAACACTAATTCGAATGTGATTCGGATGTGGGCTCAATTCGGATAGAGATCGGATAGACTCCTATTGGGCCTCGGTCCACGAGGCCCAAGTGAGAGGTCTATATATTTGGAGGCGGGGTGAGGATGTGCGCATCTGTTCCTCCCGAGCAAAACCCTAGCCGCCACCTCCGAGCCAAACCCTAGCGCTCGCGAGTCTTTGGTACACTCGCGATCGGCGTTCGGCCCGGGCGTGTGGATACGGTGGAGGCGCTGCTCGTTCTTGGCGTTGATCGGCATCAACAAACTACTGATTGGATCGCTCGTGGTGTGGTTGATCGCGTGGAGAGCGATCTGTTGGGGCGATCGGCTACTTCCACTACTACCTCGGCAGCGTGGTTGGATCGGCTTCTCCAACTCTTCTTCATTGCTGCTGGCGTCTAGTGGTAACGATCTATGATCCCTCCTTAGCATGATGTCTGGTGTGCGCGGTAGAAATTTTTATTTTACGCTATCGTAGCCTCGCGCGTTCCTTCAACCTCACGCTCGGCTTTGGTTCTCTTCCTACGCCGATACAATTCGGAGTCATCTTGGAAACCATGTTTCCAAGGAATGTAAAGCCCAAGGCCTCTCGCAAGACCCGGGTGCTCCTTGTTTCCCAGGGTCGTGGAGAGTATTCAACACTCAGTGCTTCCTACAAGAGCACGACATGTCATTTCACTTCCTATGAAGTTGTGGAGTAATTACAAGCTACGTAGTTCGATCGATATCTTACCAAGTGCTGGGACACTTGCTGGTCTGCAGGGTTTCGAAAGGAGACATCCCCCGATGTCGTTGTAGATGACCTTGCTCTAATCCAATTTCGAGTGCGGTCATCCGGGATATTGGCAAATGGTGGGGCGGTGTCTTGCAGGATTGCCTGTTCGTCCTCCCTCCTTCACTGCGGGATTTTACCCGCATACCCAGCTGTGCCAAGTCTGTGGGGGTGTGTATTTTTTTGCCTGGAGGGCCTTGTGCGCCGCACTTGCACTTTTGAAATCTTCGGTCATCTTCATCGCCTTGAACTCTTCCCATTGTGGTTCCAGGAATGTGTATTTATGAAAGGGTGTTTCATCCTTCTCCACGTAGTTCTTGACAAGCGTGCTCTTGAAGTTCTTCCATGCTTTGCACGCCGCTAGCAAGGCTTGTCGTTGCACAGCGTCTTGGTATTCTTCTGGGATCTCGAACGATGCCAAAATTTCTGTCAGCAGCTGACATTTCCGAGTCCTAGGCACGCTCTTCCACGAATCGAATGTGACCTCAATTCGTTCTTGTGCAACTATTCTGATCATTCTTCGGAATGCGCATACTGCTTGGTGAGGAAGGAGAGGTGTCCCAGATCCATCGACCTCTGTGATGGTAAATCGGCCCTCAGGCTTTTTCGATAGCCCTCTTCCTTGGCGTTTTGATTTTGGAACGGATGCTCCAGCGATGATGTTGAAGAATGCGCGGATGACATGTTGGCCTAATTAAGTTTTTGAGGATTTCTTAATCATAAACAAGGTATTCTTCAATTTAAATCTCAACATTTATAGAAGAAGGGACATCATGATTTTTGAGATATGCAACCAATAATTATTATTTTTCATGGCTTAATTTTACACAAATTACCTTTAATTGTCATTGATAAATTTAGATCTGGGAAAAAGACATGAGAGTTATTATTTGGACCACAACATGCTTTGATAGGACCCTCCAACTGCACATGCGCATAGAGAGAAATAGATCCGAAACCATCAAATTGAGATTCCCCAGCCACAACCCTAGCATGTATGAAGCTTGTTCCAAGCTGTACAGATTCAAGCCATGTAGAGTAGCAATCCCCAACTATTTTATTTTCTAAGGTAGAGTAGGGAGCTAAAACAATAGAGAAGTTACCTAAATCTAATAATGACAGGTTGCATAAAAAATGAAGGACAATGCTAAAGATGATGTTGTATCCTTTGAAGACCTAATAAAAGAGCAGTTTTATGGGTAGTTTTAGAGCTAGCTATAAAGTCTTGTACCTTGAACCATACTGTACTATTCTCTGCAACAAACAATGAAATATGAAGATACAATATCACACAAAGTAAACTTCACTCTATTTGCCTCCAACCAGGTCTATACATATTAAAGTGTTATTTTTGCATTTCAGATTAAACACTTAGCATTATTTTTCTAACCTTGACATGTATAATTTAAGTGTAATATGACACATCATTTGTTTCTTCAAATCAAAACACCTACTTCTCTAGTATTTTTAGAAATCATACTTATCTAGATGGGCTTGATATGACATTCTTAACATATGAAAGAATATAAAGGAACATCTATATTCATCACAGATTTATACAATCTAACGTTTTATAATCCAAAGGGAAGGAGGAGAAAGAAGGGGGGTAAGCACGAGCTGAGGGAGGCTGGGGGGGACTTACGAAGCACGTCGTGGGGCCGAAGAGACATCGGGGAGGGTGGGCGATGTGAGACCAGGGCGACGGAGGCGGCCGGCGACGGGCCCGAGGGAGGAGGAGGGCGACGGGCTCGGGGGAGGAGGAGGGCGACAGGCTCGGGGGCTCGACGGAGGCGGCCGGCGACGGGCTCGGTGGACGGTGACGGCCTCGGGGGGACGGCGATGGGCTCTGGGAACGACGGTGGCGACGGGCTTGATCGGGAGAGTTGGTTGCTAATAACTGCAGTGTACGCGCAAAACCCTAGCGGGAGTTATATATAGAGGCTTATTATAGACGGTTCTATTTAAGAACCGTCTGTGATATCAATATCACGAGCGGTTCTCGATTTAGAACCGTCTGTGATATTTAAATATCACGACGGTTCTAAATCGAGAACCGTCTGTGATAAGCCTTTGCCCCTGGCTGTAGTTATTAATATAAACACCAACCAGCATTCAAAATTCACCTACCTCAACCTGCATTCAAAATTCACCTACCTCACACAGTGTATTTCTTTACACATTTTCTCATTCTTAAAATTCACCTATATATCACACATTTTCACATATATATAAATGCAAATTCACAAATACATCACACACATGCATTATTGTATATATAAATGCCAATTCACATATACATCACATACATGCATTGTTATATATATAAATGCAAAATGTCCACATATATATCACACATTCTCATTCCACTTGTTTATTTCCTTTAAAAATTAGCCATTCATGATGATCAATGCGTACGTAACTAGTTTCGTCATGTTGTTCATCGTCGACCCTTATGCCATTTCCAAAAGGAGGTAACTCGTCAAATTGATTATATTCTTCCTCGTCCACTACATTCTCTACTCCGACAATTCTCCTTTTTCCATGAAGAACAACATGGCGTTTGTTATTTGCCGGGTCGGTTACATAGAAAAGTTGAACAACTTGGTTGGCGAGCACAAATGGTTCGTCTTTGTACACGACACGTTGGTGGTCCACGGTAGTGACACCGTACTTGTCAACCTTCACCTGTGGGAGATGCACCCAACGGCAGTGAAATAAGGGGATCTTGAAAACCACGTAGTCGAGCTCCCAAATCTCTTCTATGAACCCATAGTACGAGTTTCTCAACCCATCGATGCGAACGCATCTATGCGGACACCGCTGATACAGTTAGTGTTTTTACATCCACGAGGCCGTATAGAATGTGTACCCATTTATGTCATATCCTTACCATGTCACAAGCTGTAAATGTTGGCCCTTTGCCAACCATGTCGATATCTCACTGGCGAGCTCCTAGCGATTTGCTCCTTCAACCATTGGTTGAACCGATTTTTGTGTTACCTCATGATCGAAACATCGGCGTTCGGATTACATTGCCAAAGCACATCCTTGTCTTTGATCGACATAAGCGCCACTTGATCATGTATTGCAAGGCGTGAAATGGGCTTGAGTATACGTGTCCATATCTAGAGTGATTGCTTTCCTTCGATAGTTCGATACCCTTGACCTCCCCTCATGATGAGATTGAGGCACACGTGTCGGTTGAATCGAGCCATATAATTGACACAAAACTCAATGACCTCTTCGCACGCATAACCTTCGGCGATCTTGCCCTCCGTGAGATCGATTCCGTCACGTAGGACTTGAGAATTCCATGAACCTCTCAAATGGATACATGCTACGTAGTAATCGGGCCCGCACATTTTATCTCCCACACAACGTGAACATTGAGATGGACCATGATATCGAAAAAGAAGGAGGCAAATACATTTCAAGATGACATAGGGTCATCACCACCTCGTCTGCGAGCATCTAGTCCTTCGGGATCGATGACCTTACGAGCAATTGTGTTAAAGAAATAACATAGTCTCATGATTGTCTCTCGGACTTTGATCGACAAAATATTTCTAATTGCAATAAGCGACAAGCGTGTCATCGACACATGACAATCATGAGACTTCATACCATTTAACTTCAAATCTTGCATTGAAACAAGTTTCTTCACGTTGCGGAGTAACGAGGCGGAACTTTGACACCATGCAAGCAACGACCTGATTCGATTTTCGGCCTTGGGCCAGTGTAACACGCGGGAGGAAGGTGCGTCGTCCATTATCTATTTACGTCGGTGCTAACTCGGGCTGATGTCCATATCGGCCAAGTCAAGCGTGCGTTGGCGCCGTCCTTTGTTTTATCACGAATGTTCAGTAAGAGACCAATCAAGCTGTCACATACATTCTTTTCTACGTGCATGATGTCGATATAGTGTCAAACATCTAGGTACTGCCAATAAGGTAAGTCCCAAAATATTGATCTCTTCTTGCAGGTGTTCTTCTCATGAGCCCTCAATTTACGGCCTTTTCCGAGAACAACATCTAAATTCTTAATTATATTATAAACCTCTTTTCCCCTTAAATGCTTTGGAGCTGAACCGTCTTCCTTCTCTCCGTCAAATTGTTTCTTCATCTTGCAGTATAGGTGAGCCTTCCGAAGGAACCGGTGGTGACGCATGTACACAGTTTTGCATGAGTGTTTCAGCCACACACACTCTCGGTACCATCTAAACAGTGAGTACAAGCTTTGGCACCTTTTGTCCTCTGGCCCGACAGGTTACCAAGGGCAGGATAATCATTTATGGTGTAGAACAATAAGGAGCGCAAAATGAAGTTCTCTCGTTTGTATGCATCCCATACCTGTACACCTTCGTTCCACAGTACTTGTAAATCTTCCACCAACGGTGCTAGGTACACATCAATATCATTCCCAGGTTGCTTTGGCCCTTGGATAAGTATCGATAGCAAAATATACTTTTGCTTCACACACAACCAAGGAGGAAGGTTATAGATGCAGAGAGTCACGGGTCAAGTGCTATGTCGGCTGCTCATGCTACTGAAAGGATTCATTCCATCTATACTCAGTCCAACCTTATATTCCTTGGTTCTGCGCTAAAGTCTACAAAATTCCTATCGATGTTTCTCCACTGGGCGGAATCAGTAAGGTGTCTTAGCATTCCATCCTTCTTGTGCTCCTCTGAGTGCCAACGCAGCAGTTTTGCCTCCTTTGGATTTGCAAAAAACCTTTTTAAACGGGAAATTATAGGCAAATACCATGTCACCTTAGCAGGATATCCTTTCTTCACCTCTGTTCCCTCGCCATCATTTGATTGATTGTTACGTTTGTATCGGGATGCACTGCATACCGGATATACATGCATATTTGGAAACTTTTTACGGTAGAGGATATAGTCATTCGACATGCATGTATTCTTTCTACTTCCATTCCCAATGGACAAAGAACCTTCTTGGCTTTATACGTGGTTTTAGGCAACTCATTTCCCTCCGGAAGCATGTCCGCTAAAAGACCTAGTAACGCCGTGAAACTCTTGTCGAACCAACCATTATTTGCCTTCAATTTCAACAGTTCAAGCACGACCGACATCCTCGTGTACTTTGACCTGCAGCACGTGAACAAAGGTTTCTCCGAGTCCTCCATCAAGCCCCAGAATTTAACATACTCTCTCTCATCATAGTTCTCTTCTACATTGCGAAGCATCTGATCCAAATTGTCATCGTGCAATCTATCCGAATCCGAACAACAATCGACATCATCCGACGGCATGTCATTCACTTCACCGGCGATGTCATCTGGCGGTATATGATCGTTGACTTCGCCATGACTGGTCCAACACATATAACCCTTTTTGAAACCCCTCCGAATCAAGTGCGCTTCAATTTGCCTTTGGTTCTTAATCATCTTTAAATTCTCACAGTCAGTGCATGGACAGTACATATATTCCACCCTCTTATTCAACATATCCTCCTCGTCAACTCTTGTAAAAGCAGACACGCCATTAATATATCTTCACTCACACGGTTCGCGGCATACATCTAGCTTCAGTCCTACGTTATGTATATATATAACAACTTAGTATTAAAAATTAAATTAATTAATTATTACTACATATATACCACATGCATTGAGGCTTTGCTAACTTAATTCATATTATAAACACATGACTATTTCCCAGATCATTGAAGGTATATAACCAACAATTTTGACAAATTTGGCCTCGCACATGACGGAGGCGATCATGTATGGTCAAGTAGATGCAAACCATCTTCAATAACACTCACCAAAACTTAGATCCAAATTGTAATGCAAAGAAAAATAAATTTCATTACTAACCATATCTAGAGCAACCGAGGAACATACAAATCTTCAAGCTCAATCTCGCCTCCTCCCACCAAATTAATTGGCTTTGAAATCGCCTAACTTGCTTCTGGCGAGAGAGTGCAAGACCGGCTAGATCTGGATTGAAATGAAGAGCAGATCTGCGGTTACGAGAGCGCAATAAATGTCTAGCGCCATTATCACGAGCGGTTTTTATTAAAAACCGTCGTGATAATCTGAATCATCATAGGCGGTTTTAATACAAACCGTGCGTGATATCATCTTATCACGAGCGGTTTTTAATTAAAAAGCGTGCGTGATAATCTGATTATCACGAGCGGTTTTAATAAAATCCGTCTGTGATACTCTTTTCTCGGCGCCATCAACACGAGCGGTGTCCAAATTAAAAGCTATGCGTGTTAGTGTCGATCATGACGATTTTGTCAAACCGTATGTGATTTGGCGTCTAGTATTAGGCTTTCTGTAGTAATGACCGCTAATATTTAAAAATTTGAGAATATGGCATTTTCACGTATATAGATCAAAAAATAGTTTTCGAAAGCATCATGCATATAAAAATTCAAGCCAAAGGTAAAATATAACCAAAGAAAATTGCGATGACGAAGCTGTATCATCGTCATTTAAGGCTATACGATATCTAGCTCATTTCTCTTAGCTCTTCAAGCCAGCCACATCTTGCCTTCAAGGAGAAAGGCCGATCACTGTCCAGGGTTTTGCAAATCGGCCTAATAGGAAATCTCGGTCCCCCTAAACTTTGGTACCGGTCAAAAAAAATCGTTTTCGCATGCTTTTTTTTATCAAATATAAAGGAAATTCGTAACCATTTCAAACCACGTGTGTGCATAGCCTTGTAAGTTGTCTGGCCATAGAGTAGCAGGTCTGGGGTTTGAACCTGGAAACTGCAATCTTTTTCGTTTGAACTTAAAAAAAATAATTTTTGATTTAAAATTTTTCCAAAAATTAGAAATATCATAAATTTTGGCCCCCCGCCCCCTCCCCCTAAAATTTGAAAACCGATTTTGAAAACCTTCCGCCGCTGACCGCATCTCAATGCTTATATCAAACTCATAGCATATCAACCGGCCATCTCTTTATGTGTGTTTGTTTGCTGTAATGCACTATAGTTACACAATTATTAATTTCTACACCTAGCAGCTAAGCTGATATGGATTTCTTATTTCTCCGTCTAATTTGCATGTCAGGCTTACACGAACTGAACAGTATTTCTATTTAATCGACAGAAAAACTTAAAAGAAGGTATATTGTTGTAGGGGGTGGCCTCCACCTAGATCCATTTGGCCTGCTAGATCTAAGGCCCAATAAAGCATATAAAAAGATATGTATAGCTTTGACATAGTACTATACTATGAGGGTATTATTGTAATCAGAACTTGTGGCCATATATATATGGAGTCTGGGCAAAGATGAGACCTAAGCTAATTTATTTCTAGTCCCCCTTTTTAATGTTTAGTCGGTAGCCACTCTACTAGTCCCCTTTTTTAATGTTTAGTCAGTAGCCACAACAATAGGCGCTATCCGTGGGAACGACGAGTAAGATGCGAGCTTGAGAGAAACAATGGCGCCGAAGAAAGCAACATTGACAATCAAGCGAAAGAGAAGTACGGTGGCAGCGACTACCGAAGCCAACGTGCAAAAGTAGGTGGAAGAAGGTCCGCTAGCCCCATGGCAGCAACACGGTGGTGTCGTGGCCGGCGAGCGGATGGCACTAACTTGAGAGGCTGGTTTCAAGGCTAGTGCCGGCACAACCGTTGACCACGACGCCCGCACCACGACCATCGACCATGATGCCGCGCCACCACGGTCGTTGACCACGACACCCACACCAAGACCGTCGACCACAACGCTTGTGCAAGCACAACTATTGACCGTGACGCCTGCTCGGGAACGACCATGGACCTCGGCACTCGCGTCGACGCATCCGTCGACCTTGGTGCTCGTTTCAACCCCACTGTCAACCGCCACACCCACCACATCAACACGCCTAACGACTCCAGCGTCCAAGCTGTCTTCGCTAACAACCTCGTAGCGAGCACTTCCACGTGCGGCAGACCTTGCTGCACGAGCGGCGAAGGTTGCACTAGTGGTGGCTCTTGAGACCCTACAGCGTGAGCTGGCAAACCTTCGGAGTGTTATGTGGGAGATGCAATAGGCTCAGAGTCAACAAACACCCATAGCAACAGCGATGGAGGTCACGGTCGGGAGAGCCGGCAGCTACGAAGCCCCTACCCCCGCTCACAATACACACTGATGCATGAATCCAGAGTCTCCTCTGTCTATCGGATTGCAGCAGGCCGCACGGCCGAAAGACTTCAAAATGCCCATTGTCGAGCTGTTCAAGGGTGGTACGGACCTTCGGGAGTTCGTACGCATCTACGAAATGGCCATCGAAGCGGCCGGAGGTGATGACTCTATAAAAACGAAGGGATTGCCACTTGCCCTTCAAGGGGTCGCGCTCTCCTGGTTCTTCACCCTCACACTGAACTCCATATATGTGTGGGAGCAGATCCGGAACCACATGCATAACAATTTTCAAGGAAACTACATCGAACGGGTGGATGCTAACCAGCTGTTCGACATCAAGCAAAAATATTGGGAGAAGCTCGAGAGTACTTCCAGTGCTTCACGAAGGGGCACTGCCAAGTTAAGGATGTAAACAAGACCACCATCTCAACGCAGCAATACGAGATCTTCGCCTAGGGCCATTGGTTGAATACAACATGCGTAAGCCTATAAAATCAGTTGATAAACTCTTTGATAAGTGAAACAATATGCAAGAGCAGAAGAGGATGCACTGTGGCATCGGGGTGATGCCTTCGATTCAAAGCATGCGCCTGACCCGCGAAGGATGGCTCCAGCCGCAAAGAGTGGAAGAACAAGTGGCACAAATACGTCCTCGACATCGAGGGTGAGGGCAACAACAACAACAACACCTTAGCCAGCCGAGGGCGTGGACACAGGGGCTGAGGTCGCGGAAGAGGATGTGGTTGCGACGGCAACAGACACGGGTGTGCGGATGGGCAACAGCAGGGGCTATGGTGCGAGGTGCATGGTCGTGGGGACCACCTCACCCAGCATTGCATGACCATTGCAATGCTCCGGGAGAGCATCATTCGGGAGGCCGGAACACCGGTGGTGGCACATGTCCAGTAGTCCCACCAGGGCCAGCTGGCCGAGCGAGGTCTCTCATTTTTAAAATGCTCTAAGGCTATGAGGGATTCCACTGGACCAACGACTGCGTGGTGGCTATCGACGAGCTTAAGAAACATCTAGCCAACCTCCCAACTCTGGTCTCCCTAGCACTAGAGGCTCTATTATTGTTCTATCTGGCGGTCACACCAGCAGCAGTAAGCGCGGTCCTTGTCTTGGAGGAGGGGTCTATCCAGTGGCTGGTGTACTTTGTCTCGGAGGCACTTTAGGGAACCAAGACAGGGTATACTGAACTGGAAAAGCTGGCCTACGTGCTCCTCATGGCCTCGTGAAAGCTCGCCACTACTTTCTGGCCTACCATATCATGGTGCCCTCATCATTCCCCTTAGCCAAAATGCTGCAAAATAGGGAGTCAACAGGTCACATCGGCAAATGGGCAACTGAGCTCGTGCCTTTCTCCCTGACCTACGCTTCCCGCACGGCAATTAAATCCCAGATTCTCGTAGACTTCATTGTGGAGTGGACCCCGTCAGCCCAGCTACAAATTCAGCCACCTGCTGAGTTGGTTTGGAGCCTCCACACTGATGGAGCTTACAACACCTCTAGAGCGGGCGTGGGAGCAGTCCTCACTACGCCGGAGGGACGTCACCTGCTTTACTCCACGCGCCTGGATTTTCTGGCGACAAAACAATACGGGCGAATATGAGGCCTTGCTCTTCTGCCTCGGCAAGCTAAAAGCCGTGGGTGCGCGGAGGGTGTTGGTGCCTACTGACTCCCACCTGCTCATGGAACATGTTGACAAATCTTACCAAGCTAAAGACCCAGACCTCGCCATGTGCCTGGTTGCCATCAGAGTGAGGGAGCGCCATTTTTTTGGGCATCACTATCAAGGTTGTTCTGTGGACAGACAATGAGGAGGCCAATGCCCTCACCAAAGCTGCTAGTCAACGATCTCATCCACTAGCGGGGGCATTCATTGAGACCCTAGCTGGTGTGGCCATCCAACAGGATCAGCATGACCCTGTGTTGGTCCACCAGATCTCCACCGAGGGCGGCTGGAGGGAGCCCACCTGCACATTCTTCCAAGGAACGGCCGGATGATCTCCTTGAACAATGGCGTCTACAGCAGCACGCCAAAACCTTCCATGTGCTTGACGGCATATTGTACAAGTGTGAGGTGTGTGCCCCGCTCCTCTGATGCCTTTCCCACCATGAGGGCGACACCTCCTATATGAAATTCACGCCGAACTTTGTGGCTCCCATATTGCTCCAAGAGCCCTTATCGGCAAGGCATTTAGATAGGGCTTTTACTGGCCCACTATAGTCGTCGACACTCACGATCTCATCAGGACGTGTCAGGGGTGCTCCCACTGACTTTCAACTTATCCACGGTCTAACCGTTGGCACGATGGGGACTCGACATCGTCGGCCTACTGCCACATGCCCTGGGGACCTACGATTTGTCATGGTCGCGTTTGAATACTTCTCCAAATGGCCTGAGGCTGTCACCCTAGCCAAGGTCATCTCCGCAGTAGTGTAGCAGTTCCTTTGGCAAAATGTAATTTGCCACTTTGGGGCCCCAGGGAAATCATCATCGACAATGGCCTACAGTTCAACTCCACGGAATTCAAGGAATTCTACGAACGCATGGGCATCAAGATTTGGTACGCCTCTGTAGGACACCCATAGTCCAAGTCGATAAATCACTTCAAAAAGACTGTCTCAATAAGTCACTTCGAAACAACGCAAAGAAGTCGTCTTATTTGTTCGTTCCAAAGAAATAATAAACTAAAAAGAATTGGGCCATTAAGGAACCGACATGGTTAATGTTGAGGTGCAACTAGTCTGCTCCTAGAGGTCAGTACCCTGAATATGATCCCCTTGCTCTGGCTCTCCCAACACACGCCGGAGATGGGCGCCGCCTTCATCGGTGGCCAGTCCTTCACCACCTTCCCACCGACCATTGCAGCCGGAGATGACATCATCTATGGCAGGACAGACCATCTTCTGCGTCTGGCCGTCTGTGGTCACGCACTCACGCAGTACTGATGGTTTAGTAGATCAAACCATGGGGTGTTAATTTGGTGTGGTTATCCATAAGGATTATGAGCAACGGTTGCAGACTTGCAGTTGCACAAATCAATGGACGCGTGGCCGAAGAGTTCTTGGAGTACAGACCCCCTCTCATTCTTTGCCAGACTGCTCTTCCTCAAAGAACCTCGTCGTCCCCTGTAGATCCGGCCCCATGCCCTCTTAGGTCTTGATTCTGATCCATCCACGAGGATAGATCAAAATTTTTGAACTCGCAAACAAAACCTTAAACTTCCACCGGAGCTCACCAGCAGTGAGCGGGAGTGTCCCACCCCTTAGCTGTTCTAGGTAGCTAGTTTTCTTCTTCTTCTGTACAGTTCGAAGTCCTCTTGCCTTTTGTCGTCCACTACACCTTCTTGCTCGCGGTGGTCTATCACCAACTCGGCGCTCAAGGGCAAGATCAAAGTCTCTCCGCCGCCATGTCGTCGTCTATCATCCTTCTTGTGGTGATGGCTTGTATTATCTCTGGCACTGGCGTCCTCCATGAGTGTGGGCTGAATTCATTTGTAAACACAAATATAAAGTTTTAGCCCAATATGCATATAATATGTCTATTATATACCTGGTGTTTTACAAAAAAAAATGGAAGTTCCATGACCTACTACATATCTGCCCATGAATGGCGAACTGATGCTTAGCCCGTGCTACAAGGGGCAAAGGTATAATTTTTTTACTTTGCCTTGAGTTTTTGTGTAATATTTGCTACCTTGTACTGTTTGAGGAATGAATGCAACAAAGGTTGGGCCCTTCGGTTTGTGCTAGCACCAATGGACATCCAATGGTTGTGTCTATCTCTACCCCTAAAATACACCAGTTCAGTTCTTTCCTACGCCCACCCCAAATTATGCCCCCAACAGTCATGAGTTTTCCTGCATCCACACCAATTCGTGTCCCCAGAAAAACCAAACAGTGAAATCAACGATCAAAGATCAATTCCCACCTTTCTCTCTCCTTACCCACTCATATCCAACGATCCAAATCCTCCCTACTCTCTCATCCGCGCTCGCCTCGCCTCTCCTCCCGCTCGCGCGCCACCTCCTCTTCCCTCCACTTCTCGGCTCTGAGACCGCGATGGCTTCCGCCGCATTAGCCTCGGCCGCGGCTGCGCCTCGCGCGCGCCACTACCCTCCGTCCCCGCCACGCGCGCATCCGGCGACCACCACGCTCCAAGGCGCGCCAGAGCGGCGCGATCGCCGCGTCGATCTTGTTGCGGCGGTGGCGGCCGGCGAGCTTTCCATCCACCTCCTCCCCACCTCTCCGCTCCGCGCGCCTCCTCCTCCTCCTCCCGCGCCGCGCCTCCTTCTCCCCCCCACGCCGCCGCGATGATGATGTTGTTGCTGCGTCTGCTGCGGCCGGGAAGGTGGCTGCTCCATTGGCCGGCGGGTGGTCGTGCTCAAGCCCGACCGCAGAACCCTAACCTAGCGGCGGGGAGGAGGGTGCTGGGAGAGGCGCCGTCGCGGCGGCGCTCGCGACCGCGTCGTCGTTCGAGCGGCGTCTGCACTGCGGCGGCGCTCGCGCGTTCTGCCGGGCGGCGCGTGCCGCGCCGCGCGCCGCCGCGATGTCGCACCTCGCCGGCCGTCGTGAAGCGGCTCGCGATGGGCCCTTCCGGACGGGTCCTCACGGGGCACCTCGAGGCCCAGTGCGCGAGAACCGGCGTTGCTGCGGCTGTTCGGCGCCGTGGTGAACCGCCTCCGGCCGCGCTCGGCGCCAGGACTCCGCGGCGCCGCGCTGCGCCGGAGCACGCGCGGCGGAGGACAACAACGCGCCTCGGCCGCGCCCTTGCGCGCCGCCCGGACGCGGCGGCGGCGGCGCCGTCGGCTCCATCTTTGTCGCTAGTGTCTTCGACTCCGTCCTCGTGACGCGCTCCATGTCGCCACCGCTTCACCCGCGCTCGCCGAGCTCCTCCGTCTGCGCCAGGTGGGACACGGCCGCCTTGCTGCGACAGCTGCCTACCCGGTGTTGTCCGATGCGCTGAGTGAAAGAGGAAGCAATCAAATAGGCAATCTGCTAAGCGGTCAAGGCTGAGAAAGAAGGTGTAGTGTATTGGCCATTTTATTCATTGTAATTAACTGGAGAGGCTCTCTTGCTCATACTCTTTGATCAACAGCTGCAATACGAGCAATATCCAGTTCTAACAGAAGTGAGCAATATCCCTGAAACATGGGCATGAAACCCAATTTGGCTTATCACTTATAACAATTGTATAAAAATGTTTGCATCGTAGTAGAATACTAGAATGCATCAGTTTGTATGATATTTGTGCTCTTGGTGCAGGCTGGGGCAGAGGAGCTGGCTACACAAGTAGAATCCCTTACGGCAGAGAACACATCCCTTAGATCTGAAATCAGCAGGCTAACAGAAAGCTCCAAGAAGCTCAGATCAGAGAATTCCGCTCTAATGGTCCCGAACCTTTTTGTGTAAAAAGATACCAATATTTGAGTCCTGCAGCCCAGACCAACAATGTAAATTTTCTCGAAAGCCATTATGTGTATTTAAGCATTTTTTTTCCTGCATTATGGACTTCCTATGCTTTTATCTGTGACGTCTGAATGAACAGCAATCACTGATGCTGCTTTGATATTTTTTTTAACAGATTGGTAAGGTTGCCAAAGCCTTAGCTATTAGCAAAGAAATGGAGTTATCTGGCATCAAGCATAATAACAAAACTTACTCTATGCTGATCAGTGGATTTATCCATTTACATGACTTTGCAAATGCTTTCAGCATATTTGAGGAAATGCTAAAATCAGGTCTTCAGCCTGATCGTGCCATATACAATTTGCTGATAGAAGCATTTTGTAAGATGGGAAATATGGATCGAGCTATTCGCATTTTGGAAAAAATGCAGAAGGAACGAATGCAACCATCAAATAGAGCATTTAGGCCTGTCATAGAGGGGTTTGCAGTTGCTGGAGATATGAAAAGAGCTCTGGATATTCTTGATCTGATGCAACGAAGTGGCTGCGCTCCCACTGTAAGGACTTACAATGCTCTTATTCATGGGCTAATTAGAAAGCACCAGGTATTTTTCAAATACATATTAGTTTCTTCAAATTTAAACCATGCACCATCGGCATTTACTTTGTTTGTTTGTTTGTAGGTTGAAAGGGCCATCTCTGTGCTCAGGGCCTGTTGCAAATCAGGGAGGATGCAGAGTGCTTTAGCAGTCACACGCGAGATGAGCGTTCAGAAGATACCAAGGAATTCATTTATGTATAATATTTTGCTTGATGGGTAGGTGCTCTAGATAAGCTCTTTTGCCAATGTACGTTAACCTTATTCTTGTGCAGTCCTACTAGGTCAGAATTTTTTACTGCCTCAGTAATTCAGAGACACTTGCATTCATTTCATGACTTGTGGAGTGGATGAAACTACTTGGCCAGCTTCTAACTCAAGGGATATGAAGAAACTATTACGATACTACTTAAATGAATTAGTTGTACAGTAGTACACTATGGCTTATTTCAGAAAGCCTGTTAGAATTTTCCTTTTGCTTGTTTCATCACTACTCTATTGTGCAGGTGGGCTCGGAGAGGAGATGTTTGGGAGGCAGCGGACTTGATGAAGCAGACGAAAGAAGACTAGTAGTGTGCCCGTGCTAACGCTACGATAAAATACAAAATAAGATAAAATTTGTAAAAAATAAAACGAACAATCAGATTCATTAAGATTCATAGTGTGTCTCCCTTTACATCCAGTACTCCTTAGCATGTGTTCTGTGCTGTGAATGCTTTCAACCATAGGCCAATGGACTTGTTCTTTTTAGCTTTTCAGGAGCTTTTAGTTTTTAGCTTCTCTCAGCAATTATTATTTATTAAACCAATAAACAATAACTAAAAATTATAAGCCGCAGCTCAAAAGAATAGACCATATAAACCCCCGTACGCCCTACTCCTAACATTTGGATGCTGCAAAATGAGCGCACGGACTTTATCATGGCTGGTACATTTACCATAGCACAACGCAAAAGGCAAGACAAAAATTGGTGACGGGTGAATAATGAGCTAAAAAAATATCTGCATTTATCCTAATATATGACCTTGGATTTGTGTTAGGAGTATATAACAAGTTGGACTATAGTGAAGGATAGAGGGTAACAAAAAATGAGCTTGTCGATACCTCAAGAATATTTACCTGTACCAGTCATTGATCTGTACAGCAACACGCATAACTGAGTAAGCTTCGTCTGTTGCATTGACAGTCTGTGCTTCAGCCCCAGTAGAACTGTTACCAACTGTCTGCAGCTCTTGAAGAAGCGCCGCAGAGGTCAGACAGCTCACGCTTACTGCGCTATAAGATTCCAAACCCTACTCTTCGATAGTCCACAAACTACTGGTCTGTAATGTGAGGACACAGGGTTTTATCAAAGACACTGTCCTTTCAAACAAAAGAGTGTCAGTTATACTCAGGAACTCTATTTTCATAGACACCACAAACTAATGATCGTTGGCAAACTTTTATTTCAGAAAATCATTGTTCACGGAACTTATGGTTAATCAATCCATGAAAGAAATATAAACACACTGTGTGTATTTTAAAAACATCATCAACAGGTAGCAATATATTAAACACATGCATATATACAAAATACCTTGTTGGGTCAACTCCGGTATAGCTCAAGGAAAAACAGTGAGGAGTGCAGAGCGATAACAATTGGCTCTAGAATTTGTCAATTGTCATCAGGGTCTTGATCCTCATCATCATCGCTAAAATCAGAATCACTGCAATAATCAGAATCCCCTGTGCTTAAAGAATCAGAAGCCTCTCCCAAAACTTCTAATGAATTCCAATCAGGTGGAAATATTCTCTGAAGTGCTTCTGTTAGTGCCCCACCCGTCCTCTCAATCTTGTGAAGCCATCTAGACCAGTGAACAGCGGTGCGCAGATCAACAGTCAAATCATTCTCAAACATTTCCCTACAAACACTCAAGATTCCTGTGTAGGTGCTTCCCTCCATTACAGTTGCCCTTGAGAGAAGTGAGGTTACCAAGCAATGGTAAGCAGGCACATCAGGCTTCAGCCCAGCCATTTCATCTCTTCAAAACATTTCAACGCTCTGTCTGGAAGGGCGCCTTGCCCAACCTTTAATCAAAGTAGTATACGTCTTGAGATTAGGTTTCAGTCCAACATCTGCCATTTCTTGATCACCTTTTCTGCTCTCTACAAAAAAAATTCATAAAATAAATTAATGGATATCGTGAAAAGAAGGGCCCAAGAGAAATACTTCTCCATTAGCAATTTTCAAATTATAATAAGATGAAGCCAAGTAAGATAAAGTTCATTGTGCTGAAATAATTTGTAAGGCTAGTTTTATACACCCTTACAAATATTTTGCTGAGCTCCTTTAAAAAAAATGTGAACTCATGTTTATAACATTGAATTGTATTATCACTGTCAGGCTATCTCCACTGTGTCACAATAAGCTAGAAATTAAATGTTTCAATGCAAAATTCTCATACCTGCATGTCTCCTGCTTTGCAGCATGCATTTATGTAGGAGGTATATGTATGGATGTTAGGAGGGACTCCATCTTCTTTCGTCTGCTTCATCAAGTCCGCTGCCTCCCAAACATCTCCTCTCCGAGCCCACCTGCACAATAGAGTAGTGATGAAACAAGCAAAAGGAAAATTCTAACAGGCTTTCTGAAATAAGCCATAGTGTACTACTGTACAACTAATTCATTTAAGTAGTATCGTAATAGTTTCTTCATATCCCTTGAGTTAGAAGCTGGCCAAGTAGTTTCATCCACTCCACAAGTCATGAAATGAATGCAAGTGTCTCTGAATTACTGAGGCAGTAAAAAATTCTGACCTAGTAGGACTGCACAAGAATAAGGTTAACGTACATTGGCAAAAGAGCTTATCTAGAGCACCTACCCATCAAGCAAAATATTATACATAAATGAATTCCTTGGTATCTTCTGAGCGCTCATCTCGCGTGTGACTGCTAAAGCACTCTGCATCCTCCTGATTTGCAACAGGCCCTGAGCACAGAGATGGCCCTTTCAACCTACAAACAAACAAACAAAGTAAATGCCGATGGTGCATGGTTTAAATTTGAAGAAACTAATATGTATTTGAAAAATACCTGGTGCTTTCTAATTAGCCCATGAATAAGAGCATTGTAAGTCCTTACAGTGGGAGCGCGGCCACTTCGTTGCATCAGATCAAGAATATCCAGAGCTCTTTTCATATCTCCAGCAACTGCAAACCCCTCTATGACAGGCCTAAATGCTCTATTTGATGGTTGCATTCGTTCCTTCTGCATTTTTTCCAAAATGCGAATAGCTCGATCCATATTTCCCATCTTACAAAATGCTTCTATCAGCAAATTGTATATGGCACGATCAGGCTGAAGACCTGATTTTAGCATTTCCTCAAATATGCTGAAAGCATTTGCAAAGTCATGTAAATGGATAAATCCACTGATCAGCATAGAGTAAGTTTTGTTATTATGCTTGATGCCAGATAACTCCATTTCTTTGCTAATAGCTAAGGCTTTGGCAACCTTACCAATCTGTTAAAAAAAATATCAAAGCAGCATCAGTGATTGCTGTTCATTCAGACGTCACAGATAAAAGCATAGGAAGTCCATAATGCAGGAAAAAATGCTTAAATACACATAATGGCTTTCGAGAAAATTTACATTGTTGGTCTGGGCTGCAGGACTCAAATATTGGTATCTTTTACACAAAAGGTTCGGGACCATTAGGCGGAATTCTCTGATCTGAGCTTCTTGGAGCTTTCTGTTAGCCTGCTGATTTCAGATCTAAGGGATGTGTTCTCTGCCGTAAGGGATTCTACTTGTGTAGCCAGCTCCTCTGCCCCAGCCTGCACCAAGAGCACAAATATCATACAAACTGATGCATTCTAGTATTCTACTACGATGCAAACATTTTTATACAATTGTTATAAGTGATAAGCCAAATTGGGTTTCATGCCCATGTTTCAGGGATATTGCTCACTTCTGTTAGAACTGGATATTGCTCGTATTGCAGCTGTTGATCAAAGAGTATGAGCAAGAGAGCCTCTCCAGTTAATTACAATGAATAAAATGGCCAATACACTACACCTTCTTTCTCAGCCTTGACCGCTTAGCAGATTGCCTATTTGATTGCTTCCTCTTTTCACTCAGCGCATCGGACAACACCGGGGTAGGCAGCTGCTGCAGCGGCGGCCAGGTCCCACCCAGCGCATCGGAGGAGCTCGGCGAGCGCGCGGGTGAAGCGGTGGGCGACATGGAGCGCGTCACGGAGGACAGAGTCGAAGACACCAGCGGACAGCATGGAGCCAACGGCGTCGCCGCCGCCCGCGTCCGGCGGCGGCGCAAGGGCGCGGTCGAGGCGCGCGTTGCTGTCCTCCAGCGCCGCGTGCTCCCGGCGCAGCGCGGCGGCCGCGGAGTCCTTGGCGTCGAGCGCGGTCTGGAGGCGGTTCACCACGGCGTCGAACGACCGCAGCAACGCCTGGTTCTCGCGCACCTGGGCCTCGAGGTGCCCTGTGAGGGACCCGTCCGAAGGGCCCATCGCGAGCCGCTTCAGCTCGGACAGCCGGCGGAGGTGCGACACCGCGGCGGCGTCCGCGGCAGCCGCGGCCTCCGGCAGGAACGGCGAGTGCGCCGCCTGCAGGTGCAGGTACGCCGCCTGGAACGACGACGCGGTCGCGAGCGCCGCCGCGACGGCGGCCTCCTCCCCAGACCCCTCCCCCTCCCCGCCGCTAGGGTTAGGGTTCTGCGGGTCGGGCTTGAGCACGACCACCCGCTGGCCAGCGAGCAGGCCACCTTCCCCGGCCGCAGCAGACGCAGCAACATCATCATCAGCGGCGGCGTGGGGTGGGGGGAGAAGGAGGCGGCGGCGCGGGGTGGAGGGAGGAGGAGGCGGCGGCGGAGCGGAGGGGTGGGGGGAGGAGGAGGTGGATGGAAAGCTCGTCGGCCGCCACCGCCAGGCAGCGCACTGACGCGGCGACCGCGGCCGCACCTCGGCGCGGCCTTGGAGCGGTGGTGGTCGCTGGATGCGCGCGTGGCGGGGGGACGGGAGGGTAGTGGCGGCGCGGAGGCTGCAGCGCGCTGGAGGCTAATGCGGCGGAAGCCATCGCGGTCTCAGAGCCGGAGAAGTGGAGGGAAGAGGAGGTGGCGGCGGCGCGAGGTGGGGAGGAGTAGGCGAGGGCGGAGCGGCGGATGAGAGAGTAGGGGAGGATTTGGATCGTTGGATATGAGTGGGTAAGGAGAGAGAAAGGTGGGAATTGATCTTTGATCGTTGATTTCACTGTTTGGTTTTTCTGGGGACACGAATTGGTGTGGATGCAGGAAAACTCATGACTGTTGGGGGCATAATTTGGGGTGGGCGTAGGAAAGAACTGAACTGGTGTATTTTAGGGGTAGAGAAGAGAAGAGATGGAGTCCCTCCTAACATCCATACATATACCTCCTACATAAATGCATGCTGCAAAGCAGGAGACATGCAGGTATGAGAATTTTGCATTGAAACATTTAATTTCTAGCTTATTGTGACACAGTGGAGATAGCCTGACAGTGATAATACAATTCAATGTTATAAACATGAGTTCACATTTTTTTAAAGGAGCTCAGCAAAATATTTGTAAGGGTGTATAAAACTAGCCTTACAAATTATTTCAGCACAATGAACTTTATCTTACTTGGCTTCATCTTATTATAATTTGAAAATTGCTAATGGAGAAGTATTTCTCTTGGGCCCTTCTTTTCACGATATCCATTAATTTATTTTATGAATTTTTTTTGTAGAGAGCAGAAAAGGTGATCGAAGAAATGGCAGATGTTGGACTGAAACCTAATCTCAAGACGTATACTACTTTGATTAAAGGTTGGGCAAGGGCGTCCCTTCCAGACAGAGCGTTGAAATGTTTTGAAGAGATGAAACTGGCTGGGCTGAAGCCTGATGTGCCTGCTTACCATTGCTTGGTAACCTCACTTCTCTCAAGGGCAACTGTAATGGAGGAAGCACCTACACAGGAATCTTGAGTGTTTGTAGGAAATGTTTGAGAATGATTTGACTGTTGATCTGCGCACCGCTGTTCACTGGTCTAGATGGCTTCACAAGATTGAGAGGACGGGTGGGGCACTAACAGAAGCACTTCAGAGAATATTTCCACCTGATTGGAATTCATTAGAAGTTTTGGGAGAGGCTTCTGATTCTTTAAGCACAGGGGATTCTGATTATTGCAGTGATTCTGATTTTAGCGATGATGATGAGGATCAAGACCCTGATGACAATTGACAAATTCTAGAGCCAATTGTTATCGTTCTGCACTCCCTCACTGTTTTTCCTTGAGCTATACCGGAGTTGACCCAACAAGGTATTTTGTATATATGCATGTGTTTAATATATTGCTACCTGTTGATGATGTTTTTAAAATACACACAGTGTGTTTATATTTCTTTCATGGATTGATTAACCATAAGTTCCGTAACAATGATTTTCTGAAATAAAAGTTTGCCAACGATCATTAGTTTGTGGTGTCTATGAAAATAGAGTTCCTGAGTATAACTGACACTCTTTTGTTTGAAAGGACAGTGTCTTTGATAAAACCCTGTGTCCTCACATTACAGACCAGTAGTTTGTGGACTATCGAAGAGTAGGGTTTGGAATCTTATAGCGCAGTAAGCGTGAGCTGTCTGACCTCTGCGGCGTTTCTTCAAGAGCTGCAGACAGTTGGTAACAGTTCTACTGGGGCTGAAGCACAGACTGTCAATGCAACAGACGAAGCTTACTCAGTTATGCGTGTTGCTGTACAGATCAATGACTGGTACAGGTAAATATTCTTGAGGTATCGACAAGCTCATTTTTTGTTACCCTCTATCCTTCACTATAGTCCAACTTGTTATATACTCCTAACACAAATCCAAGGTCATATATTAGGATAAATGCAGATATTTTTTTAGCTCATTATTCACCCGTCACCAATTTTTGTCTTGCCTTTTGCGTTGTGCTATGGTAAATGTACCAGCCATGATAAAGTCCGTGCGCTCATTTTGCAGCATCCAAATGTTAGGAGTAGGGTGTACGGGGGTTTATATGGTCTATTCTTTTGAGTGCGGCTTATAATTTTTAGTTATTGTTTATTGGTTTAATAAATAATAATTCTGAGAGAAGCTAAAACTAAAAGCTCTGAAAAGCTAAAAAGAACAAGTCCATTGGCCTATGGTTGAAAGCATTCACAGCCTGAACACATGCTAAGGAGTGCTGGATGTAAAGGAGACACACTATGAATCTTAATGAATCGATTGTTCGTTTTATTTTTTACAAATTTTATCTTATTTTGTATTTTATCGTAGCGTTAGCACGGGCACACTACTAGTAACGGGTAATCAAACAGTTTTGTTGATGATGTGGCTCAACCAAAATATTTAGTCGGTTGTCGTTGGCCGGAACGCATTGTGAAATCGATGGATGGATATTGGAAAATTATGACCCTTTGTTGTAACATTCATGACGGATCCAAATATTGCTCCCTCTATCTACAAATGTACTTTTTATTTTTGTGGTCTTTAATGCAAAATGTTGACTATAATTTATTATCTATACACAAACAAAAATGATAAAATATATATTATAAAAGTATTTTGCAAAATAAATTTAATAATATTATTTTTTACATAGTCAATCTATATATTTTAATATATATTAATAGACAAAGTTTCGAATGATTGCTCATACAATCCACTACAATTTACATTTATAGATAGAAAAAGTATTATTTTAAAATTTATGATATATAAAAGTCCGATGTCATCCGAGCCCACCTGCCAATGTCCACCCCTTTTTGTCTCTTACCTCTCGCTCTTCTTCTCTCTATCAAAGGACAATAGGATTTGAAGCCCATTCTCTCTCATGCTTGAAATAATAATATTTTAATTGGTTAGATGTCCTCCAACAGATGGGCACGATTTTTGTAGATGGAGATGGAGGATTTGGCCGAGCTCTGACTCAGGGATTCTTAGGCCTGTATGGTGGAGCTACGCAGGAGCAGAGCTATTGGTGGGTTTTATCAGATTTTAGGTCATACTTCGGTATCCTCTGAACATCTAAGCGTTAGGGGCTAGCCCAATAGAGATGCTGCTGGACCCAGAGCAACAACTCTGAAATCCTCTGTATTAATCACACTAGTTTAGGATCAGTTAGTGCACACAGCGATAACAGGGATATATATCAAGTACAATGACAAACTTATTTAACAGAATATAGGCCTGATGGCCAAAGTTTACATCAATAGCACATAAGCCAAAATTAAATATAAGCAGCGGAAGAAAAATACCGAAGCAGAAGAAGCCCAACAAGCCTGGTTACAGGCAAACGACAGTAAGACGCAGCCTACTCGTCCAAGTCTTCACCGTAGTCGAAGTCATCTTCCTCTATGTGGAGATACCAAGGTGAGTACAAACTTATACTCCGCAAGTCACACGGAAAAATGCAACATAATGATTAAGGTAACAAAGAAAGACATATAGGGTTATTTGTGCATAAAATAACATTTAAGGAAATACAGTAAATAGATTGAAAATGCTGAATTTAATACAGTAAGTAAAAACAGTATTTGTAAATGAAATTAATACCGTTAGTGCAGGTCCATCCCCCACACTAACCTAACCACGGGAATCCCACCCGAGCCATTTTTTCAAAAAATCTCGTATGGATTCCATCTATCCACACGCTACCAACCACTCATGAATTCCATCCATCCACAAGCTTCCAATCACTCATGGTTTCCGTCCATCCATAAGGTTTTCATAAACCATTTTGAAAAACAAAGTCTAATCCGTGAAAAACTTTACTCAGCATGCCCATGACCGTGGGCATGGCTATCCAGGATACTTTATATACTCTGCAGAGGTTATACAGTTTTACCCACAAGACATGATCATCTCACATTGCTACGCGATTAACGCACTTCCTTAGGTGTGCGGCGGAGAGATCATGATAAGGCCTTTACAATGTAAAGCCTTCAACTTGGCCAAACCAACTCTAAGGTTTCACCTCAGTAAGGAATCCACCAGACCGAGACCCCCTCTTGAGCTGAGTGAGACTTCTCATGGCCTACGCCACGCTCACTTTCAACCTACGACGAGATTCAAGTGGGACTCACAAATTAATCAGCCAGAACTGTCCCATACCAGCCTTGTGGTAGCACGATAGGGCTTTACAATAGTAGCTCATAGACCGGTCCTTAATTTGACTTAGGCTCAACCACATACCCCCTGTACCCGACAATCAACACTGTCTCACCGAACAACAGTGCATGCCTACACCCACCACCTAACCATTAGCCTAAGTCTAAACCATATTTTATATTTTATTTCAAAACATTTCATAATCCTTCTTGACTCACCGAAGTCAAGAATACTTTTCAAAAGCTTATCATTTTATGTGAAAAGGTATCCCAAAACAAATGTTATGTCTAAGCAGGTCTAAACATTTGATACAAATTTCTCTAGTCCATACTAGCGTACTAACTAGAGTTTTATTCTAGAGTGACAAGTTATCGACGAATTCAATGTCAATGGAGGAATTAACTAGTAGGCAATAACTAAATTAACAACTGAATTGAAATATGTTGAATAAAATTAAGCATGCAATATAATTTAAAACAACATAATTTTATTTGCAAACTGGGATCAACATGATCAAGGAGTATGACTTGCCTTGCTCCTCAAGTTGGTGTGAATCGTAGTCGAAGAATTCTTCCGAATTGTCATAGTCTACACGTAAAAATAACCGACCAAATACAAATAAATTCAAAATAAATTCAAATAAACTCCAAATATTTAAATTGAGGGTAGAAATGGATATATTAGAATTTGTGATGAATTTAGAAATTTGAATGGGCTCAATCGGAGTTTGGATGAAGGAGAACGGGCTCTCGGAAGTTTAAAATCAGAGAAAAAGAGAAAAAGCTGATTTTCTGGAACTATTTTTCTAAAGGAAATTGGATTTATGACATCAGCATTGGATTTTATTTTTCGGCTGAATTAATTTTATAAAGGAAAATCAGGTTTATGATGTCAGCATGACATCAGCCCTGTTGACTGAGACTGACTAGTGGGCTCGGCTCACGTGGACCGAGTCCATGGACCACAGGAATGGTTGAGGTGGCAGGGGGCTGAGGTGGTGCTTACAAGGCTTCACACGTGGCTATTTTGGCTGACGTAGCAGCCAAGTGGCGCTGATGTGGCTGCCATGTGGGTCGGGAGGTCTCAGGTGCTAACGTGTCAGTTCATGTGGCTGCCACGTGGACTTTAACGCTGATGTGGCAGCCAGGTGTGTGCGACATATGCGCCACATGAATGGAGAGCTGTTGCGACTGTTGACTGAGCAGGTGAGCGCTGGTGTGGCGCTGACCAGCTGAGGTAGCATGCCACTGCGCCATGTGGCGTCCATGTCGCCCTAGGTGCCGACATGGCTCGCCGGCTGGGAGGCGCACGGGGACCGAGGGCTCGCTGGTGAATGGTGGCACGGCGGCGGCCCACAAGGGGCGGAGGAGGGAGAGGAGGCCATGGGGAATCGGTTTCACCTTTTCTCGGGGCTCGGTGGTGAGTGGTTGTGGCCGACGACGATGCGAAGCGGTGGAGACGGCTCAGGCTTCGGTGAGGCAACGCTCCGGCGGCGACCTGGCTCAGTGGAGGGGAGCTTAACACGAGCACAGGGAAGCTCTTGGAGGCGGTGGCGAGGCCTCGGGATGGGTGGCTCCAGCGGCGGATCTAGCGGTGGGGCGGGGGGGCTCGAGCCCCCCTACCGCTACCGGACCCTTGGAGCCCCCCCTAAATTTTTAGCCATGGATGTATAATGTAGAAGGGGCTGAGGTCGAGCTGAAGGTACTTCAGCCCCTGCAAAAAATTTCTGGATCCGCCACTGGGTGGCTCGGAGGCAATTGCTCGCCGTTGCCCTCACCGGCGCTCGGGGAAGGAGCTGCACGGAGCGGAGGAAGGGGGAAGCTCAGGGGCGAGAGTGGAGGTGGAGGCGGGATGGAGCCAGGGGTGGTGATGCTTGGGGTGGGGGTTTTGTAGGGGGCAGAGGGTGGTGCCAGCGTGAATTGCTCACCGGAGAAGTCGGGGAGGTGGCGGCGGTTGCGGGTGGATGAGGGCGGAGCTGGCACGAGAGTGGGGAAAGGTGGGCACGGGAAGTGCGTCGCATGAAAAGGCGAGTTGGGGCAGCGCTCACACGGGAAGGGAGCGTGGCCAGGAAGTGCGGAGGTGGTGCAACGGCCTGGGTTCACCACTGTCTAGGCATACCTTGACTACAAGATGTGCTCAGGTGATGCAGGTCAAGGTAGCCGGTCGTTATCGTGGATATCAATTGCCTGGTTGCCCGGGTTGAATAGATAGAGGTGTGAATGGGGGAATGGGGATACAATGGAGGCCGAGGTCACCGGTTGTCGTAGTGGACACGATCGCCTGGTTGCCTGGGTTGAACCGATAGAGGTGCAAATGGGGAATGGGGGTTGCGCGAGATAGGAGGGGTGGGGTATACCAGTGGCTAAATCCTACCAACTTCAAAGGGTATTTTCATTCGAGTGGCCTGGCTCCCCACCAAAATCAGCCTGAAGGTCACTCCTCAACTCTAGTTCATTTGCTGCTCCACTCCTGTCTGGATTCTAGAATCCAATTTTGAGGAGCTAGGGTGTTTTGCTAGGCTCCGGTTGCTCCCGGTTGAGAATCCAGGAACCAGAGCCCCACCAAACAAACCCATAGGAGACAGAGGCATGAAGCTTGACAAGTTGAACCAAACAGTTGAGTTCTAGCAAAATCTGATAGTTACGAGGATTTTCTAATATGATCTTAGTAGAATTCGTCTTTTAATATTTCTTCACATGCAAATCGAATTTAGATATGAAATTTGGTATTTATGATAGATTGATTTTGTGTCAATGCTACATTGTTTTTTAAAAAACATTTATGACCATTGGCATTGTATTTCAAGGAGGCAAGTACAGAAGCACCATAGGGGTGAGAAGCATTGGATGTTCTCTCATCGATGAAATATTTAAGGATAACATGTGTCTATGCTTCAAGTCAATCTGGAATCGTAACACAAAGTGATTAGCATAAGCATGCGTCATTATGAAGCATATATTCCTCTAATATGACAAATTTTATTGAAGGGAAGATGTAACAGCCCAATTTTGGATTGCAAATAAATAAGCATGAATTTTAAAATTTTGGTGCATTTTAAAAATTTTCCTGAAGCTTGATTGAGGTTGGAAATTTTTAAAATAAATTCCTTGACACGAAAATGTGAAATCAAAATTTCTAAAAATAAATTGAATGCTGAGGAATTCTTTCTAAAATTTTTATGTGTAAATTCCCTTGGGAATTCAAATTAGAAATTCAAACCAAAGTTAAATTTTAAATCCTATTTAAATTCCCTCTAGGCCACTAGGCTAAATCTCACCCACCAGCCCGACCTACTCCCCCTTTTCCTTCCTACTTGTGGCCCAACCAGCTGGCCCGCTCCACGCCACACGCCCCACGCGCACATCGCACGCATGCACACCAACCCAGCTCGCCCTCACTCTCTTGCGCACCGCCGACAAGTGGGCCTAGTCCCACTCGTTAGTGTACACTATTCTTCTTCCCCTCTTTCTTCCTCGCGTGCATGCCTGACCTCATCTTCTCACTTGTTTGCGCATGCAAGCAAGCAATGAAGGCTTTGCGCCTTGAGCCAAGCACACCGCGACATTGTCTCATCGCTGCGAGGTAGTCCTGGCAACAGCTGGCCTCTCTCCCCTCTCACGCACTCTCTTACTCGACAATCGAGCTCGTTCTCCCTCCTGCCCTCTATAAAAAACGCGGCCAACCATGTCACCAAACATGCCTCACCTCACTCTTCCTCTTCCCCGAACTCTCCCCCTCTCTTTGCCTCTGGTTGAAGCCAATCAAGCCTCGGTCTTCAACTCCATCTACCGGCTTCCATCGTCGAATTGCTCCACTCTGGTGAGTCCCCACCATCGCCGTCGTGCTTCCTAAGTTCGCCTCATATCCGCCTAACCCATGCTCACCCCCTCGTGTTGTTTGCCCCTAGGAGTGCCAAACATGAGACCTGTGACATGCGTCATCCTTGCTGTCAACATTGTTGCCATCGATCCCCCCTCCTCCGTGCGTTGTGCTCCGGTAAGCCATCTTGTACCGATGTTATTCCAAGTAAAGCAAACACTTAGGACTAGCTTAGATGCCTCGTAGTCTGCCGTAGCATCCCCTCGCCATCACTGTCGCCACGCCACCCCCGATCACCGTGGAGCTCCTAGCTCACCGCCACCCCTGTAGCTCCAAGGCACTTCCCAACATCACAACACAATGTAGAAGCTTAAGCCCGCCTCATATTGGAGTTTTGAACTCGTATTTGCCATTAGGTGAGAAGGAAAAATTGAAATGATTTCCAAATTAAAATATAATATTTGGGATTCTGATGTATCTTTTCTTTATTTTATAACTTGCTTGTCAAGCTTGTAACCCATTTGCTGTCCATAAAAGATATGACCAAAAAATAGTTTGCTAGAGTTTATATAATAGTCCAAGAAGTGCCATCTACTGGTTTTAATTTCTTGTCAAAGAGCAAATTCCGCTTAAATGCTGAACTCAACAATTAGCTAAGGTCTTGAATGATCTTATTTTGTTGATTTTCTTGATTCAAGCAAGGTTCAACAGGCCATCATTTAAAATGAAAGAGCATAATCATAATGATCTTATGTCATGTTGTGTTGAAGGATTGTGCCTGAGCAAAGTGGATTTGGATGGACATCTGTGTCAGTGTCTCCATATATTCTTTCATTTACTTTGGATCATGTTCTCATTGTTCCCAGATAATCACATCATCCTGTTAATCTTAAACTAATCCGATAAGGTTGGTGTTGTGATCAAATTGTTGCGTTTGCAATATGTTTGGTGATTTCTGTCATGTATTGAAGATGATATTTATATTGCAACTATGGTAGGAGCAAAATTGTAGACTTTGTGTTGGGGCAGAGGAATTCATGTTTTTGTTACTATTTGAAATTTGGAAGAAGCATAGGCTCTGGCTCTTTGTGTCTCCAATTAAGGTCAGTTATTGAGTCTAGCATCTTCCATGTATTTGTATTTTACGTAGTTCTGGAATAGTGATCTTGCGGTATCCATTCATAGTGTTTTATGGAAAACAATTTTTATCTTTGGTGACACTTCCACCGGATCATTCACTTCTTTCTAGAGAGTTTGTATATTAATTGAGTTATTATTCAAATTATTCTAACGAAGAATAGAATTTTATAACGTACTTGTAGCCTGCATAGATTGTAAGGTTATACCTAGAGAGTATGTTGTCCAGCAACATAAGTTGGTAATCTCTGACTTTCGTTTTAAGTTACGGGTCCGACAAACTAAGGTCGCCAGAGTCACAGGAACGAAGTGGTGGAAACTCAAAAGAGATACCGCACAGGCGTTTAAGGAGAGGATGGTCACGGAAGGGACGTGGGATGTGGGAGAAGCGAATAGCGAAGCGAATAGTATGTGGACAGAGATGGCAACTCATATTAGGAAGGTGGCTACAGAAGTGCTTGGAGTGACCCAAGGGACCAGAGGAGAACCAAAAGGCACATGGTAGTGGAACGAGAAAGTGCAAAAGGCTATTAAGGAGAAGAAGATATGCTACAAGCACATGTATCATGATAGAAGCGATGACAACGTATAGAAATACAAAGCAGCAAAAAAGAATGCGAAGAAAGCAGTGAGTGAGGCACGAGGCAAGGCATATGAGGAAATTTATCAGAAACTACGTACAAAGAAGGGAGAGAAGGATGTCTACAAGATGACTAAAATTCAAGAAAGGAAAACGAAAGATTTCAACTAAGTTAAATACATCAAAGATGACACTAATAGACTTTTGGTGAAAGACGAGGAGATCAAGGATATGTGGAGAGATTAATTTGACAAGTTGTTCAATCACGATAATGATTATAGTATGATTGAACTGGATAATATTTTTGACAACACCGATAAGTGGTTTGTTCGAAGAATCCAGAAGTCGGAAGTAAGAGGGGCCTTAAAAAGGATGAAAGCGGGTAAGGCGTTGGGGCCTGATAACATCCCTATTGAGGTGTGAAAATGCCTAGGAGAAGTGACTATTGTTTGACTAAGTTACTCAATAGTATTTTTAGGTTAAACAAAATACCAAACGAGTGGCGGAGGAGCACATTAGTACCAATTTTCAAAAATAAAAGAGACATTCAAAGTTGTACTAATTATAGAGGAATTAAGCTCATGAGCCACACAATGAAGCTCTAGGAACGAGTGATTGAGTGTCGTTTAAGAAAAGTGACTACCGTGACGACAAACCAATTTGGTTTTATGCCTGAGAGGTCGACCACGGAGGTGGTTTTCTTCCTACGACAGTTGATGGAGAGGTATAAGGAGCAAAAGAAGGACCTTCACATGATATTTATTGACTTGAAAAAGTCTATGATAAAGTGCCAAGAAATGTCATGTGGTGGGCTCTTCAAAAGAAAAGAGTCCCAACAAAATATATTACCCTAATTAAGGACATGTACGAAAATGTTATGACTAATAAATAACGGGTGGTAGTGTTACTAATGACTTTCCCATTAAGATAGGACTACACTAAGGGTCAGCGTTGAGTCCATACTGTTGTGGGGGTGGCCCAACCCCCCGCGACTGGGCCGTGCAACTAGTTCAAAATGTGATAGGCCCAATAGTGTAGAGAAATATACTAGTGTAAATATACCAATGTACCATCATTCCTTGTAATTACTAAGGGGTAGAATGGGGATTTCCCATTCTACCCCACTCATATATATAAACCCCCAGGAGGGGGCAAAGAGGGCAGATCCTCTCATTTTCACCAACTCTCCCAGGTGAATCTGGCTCCTCTCTTCCTCCTCTAGTCTCCTTCTCTACTGTTTGGCATGTAGCCACAACAGATGGCACCGTCCGTGAGGATGACTAGAAGTTGCGTATGGAAGAGATTTCTCCAGCACTCAAGGAAAGGTAAGAAAAGGGAACAGTTTTGGATATTTTCTGTTGATTCGCTCAAAACATTATCTTGCTTTATCCCATCATTTGTACTGTAACATCTGCCCATCTCCTTTGTGCCTTCTTAAAACCACCAACCTGAGACGAGCTCTACAATCCAGCTGCGGCTATATGGATCTTTTCGGTTCCTGGGAGCATAGTGCTTTGTTCATGGCGTCTGTACCGTCTCGCGGGTCATCAGCGTCAGGCGCTTCGCCGCGTCGGACATCTTCGCAGCATCATGTCTGCACTCGTCTCCGTGTCAACTCCGCATCGACTCTAGGCCGCCAGGCCGTGCCGCGCCGAAGTCTTCGTCGAGCGATGTCGCCGCGCGTTGGCCGAAGACTCGATGTCTCCGCGCGCTGGCCAAAGACTCGATGTCCCGCTCGAGGTCCGTGCCGACGCGAAGTCCCCGGTCGCCGAAGCCCCCCGCTTGAAGTCCACGCAGGCGTGTCTCTGAAGTTTATAATCCAGGCATGCTGCACCTTCACGTATGCATGCAGAGAAGCATTGTCCACCCATGCATGCAAATAACTATTCACGCGTGGTCATCCATCCACGCATGCAAACAACATATTCCAAAAAATCCATGCACGCACACATGAATTGCCTCTCTCTCCACGCTCCGTGCATGCGCCATAAAATCCATCCAGCCACGTCGACGTCTCCGCGCGGCTCCGTCGACCTCGCCCCCGCGGAGCTCTGAATGGACCTCGCGTCGGCGGCGTCGACCTTGTCTCCGCGCGGCTCCGTCGACCTCGCCCCAGCGGAGCTCTGAATGGACCTCGCGTCAGCGGCGTCGACCTCGTCTCCGCGCGGCTCTGTCGACCTCGCCCCCGCGGAGCTCTGAATGGACCTTGCGTCGGCGGCGTCATGTGCTGCATGCAGAAGAATACGTCAAGTGATCATCCATCCGTCCATGTATGCATCGTATTTGTCATATACTGCATGCAGGAAAATACTCCATGCGCCTCTACGTATCCCGCGTACACGTGAGTTCGTGGTCCAGCTCTCTGCGAGGAAGCGCACGGATGGGCGGTGGCCGACGGCGGCGGTCTGGCGCCCGCGGCGACGGCGTGTCGGGGTTGATCATTGAGGCCAACCGAGGCCAGACGGAGATCCATATCTATTCAGCCATGCATGAAGTTATGCATTCGCATTATCTATTCAACCATGCATGCTTATTCGTTCACCTCCTTTCTTGCGTACATGCAGCATGCATTCAAGCTATGCATCTAGATATCCATTCGAAGGTCTGCATGCATGCACATCCAGCCATCTGCGAAGCGCCCGAAGTCTCTCTCTCTTCCCGTCTACCCGCAAGTTAGCTGGAGCGCCGGCCGATGGGCGACGGCACCAGCAGGCGGAGGCCCCGGCGGTGGCTTCGGCTGCGCCCACCTCGGCGAAGTCACTGCGTGAGTCCGGGTCGGCTTCGACTCCGCACCTTCGCTGCGACTCCAGGCCGGCAAGGTCCTCACCTCGGCGAAGTCCCTGCGTGAGTCCGGGTCGGCTTCGACTCCGCGCCTTCGCTGCGACTCCAGGCCGGCAAGGTCCTCACCTCGGCGAAGTCCCTGTGTGAGTCCGGGTCGGCTTCGACTCCGCGCCTTCGCTGTGACTCCAGGCCGGCAAGGTCCCCACCTCGGCAAAGTCCCTGCGTGAGTCCGGGTTGGCTTCGACTCCGCGCCTTCGCTGCGACTCCAGGCCGGCAAGGTCCTCACCTCGGCGATGGCGCCGATGTGCCGGCGAAGGCGTGGCGTGCTTGTGCGAAGGCCGGCGAAGTCTTGCCGAGGACGTGCGAAAGCCCGAAGCACCAGATCCTTCTTTGAGGTCGGAGCAGACCTCACTGGTGTATGCCACATTAACGTATGTATGCATGTAAGGACGCCAGCGTGCATATGCATGTACTGGCAACCATGCATGCTCGTAGTGCCTGCCGAGCTCGATTCTTCACGCGCATGCATGGATGGGTACTCCGAGTGCATGCATACGTTGAGCTTGCGTGTGCATGGATTGATTGGAAGGAGGCCTTGTTGGGATGTCTTCGACGCGGGGCATGGCGCGGAGGCCAGTGAAACCGTCGCGGGGCCGAGCGAAGACTGGTGAAGTCGTCGCGGAGCCCCTCACGGCGAAGTTAGCAGTGGAGGCCGATACCACGAAGTCGGACGTCGGAGTTCAGAGCGAAGTCCATCATCGCCATGTCTGACGGCGGAGCCCATGTATGACGGAGATATCCCATGATATATGCACGTCGCCATAGGACAGCTTCCATTGAATGCTGCCGGTCTTCGCCAATGCGGGGGCTTGTGGACGCCGCGGCCGAAGTAGGACCTCGCGTCGTCGCAGAAGCGGAGCCGTGGCGGGGTAGGCGCGGCTGGCTCGGACTTCGACGAGGCGAAGGCCGAGGTCGTCGCGGAGGCGGGCGAGCACAGGGATAAGGCGGACGTGACGCCCACTGCTTGTCCGCGCCAACGTCGAAGTCCAGTGCGTCCCGGGGGGAGCCGCCAACTTCGGGAAGGCCTCGTCGGACCTCGCCGAGGTACGTGGCCGAACTCGGAGAGGACCTCGCCGGCCCGGAGGCGCAGCAAAGGCGCGGAGTCGAAGCGGCCGTCAGGCGAAACTTCGAGGGAGGCCTCGCCAGCGCGTCAAGAGTAGCGCCTATAGGGGCATGCAGGAGGAAACGCAACATGCAAGCAGGCTCGTACTATAGGGCATGCATGGCCTATGCACGTGCATGGCCCATGCGCTTCACCCCCACGTTAGCTGGACAGGGCGCCAGGGTCTCCGCGCCTGCGGAGTCTACTCAACATCACCACCACCTCGCCTGGTACACATTGCAAGTGATTACGTGCGAGGCTTTACTAATTCCTGCTGCATTTTTTGTGTGCATGGTCTTAAAGAAATGGTTGTTCACCATATCATTTATTGCGTCTACAGTTCCATTCTGAGAGCATCTAATGTGGCCGTGCTTGTTTCTCCAGTTTTTTCCTGCTCTAAGTGACCGTGGCATATAATGCTTCTCCCCAGTGTAACATTCTGAAGCTTTTTCTTGTTGCGAGTCTTCGGCCGTTTCTTTTATGCCTCTGTTTCGGCCCTCTTTTGGATTTAAATCACACGGTTGCTTCGGGCGTCGGCGTACACTCCGGAGTATAAATAAGACGCGGATGTTGTCCCTGCGCACTCTACAGAGTATAAACAAGACGTGGATGCCGCGCACGCATGGACATTGTCCTTACGCGTACTCTCTGGAGTATAAATAAGATGTGGTTTGATATTCCCACACAGTCTACGGACTCTAAATAAGTCATAGCGTGAGGTCCGCCTCCGCACGCACTCTACGGAGTATAAATAAGACGTCGCGTGAGGTTCACCTCCGCACACACCTTCACCGCCCGCAACGCGCGGAGGCTTGCCTCCGCGCGTAGTCTACGAACTCTAAATAAGACGTAGCGCGAGGTCCGCCTCCGCACGCACTCTACAGAGTATAAATAAGATGCAGCGGGGGACGCCCCCGCGCGCACTCTACGGAGTATAAATAAAGACGTCGCGCGAGGCCCGCCTCCTCACGCACCTTCACCGCCCGCAACGCGCGGAGGCTTGCCTCCGCGCGCAGTCTACGGACTTTAAATAAGACGTAGTGCGAGGTCCGCCTTCGCACGCACTCTACAGAGTATAAATAAGACGCGGATGTTGTCCCTGCGCACTCTACTGAGTATAAACAAGACGCGGATGCTGCGCACGCATGGACATTGTCCTTACGCGTACTCTCCGGAGTATAAATAAGACGTGGATGTTGATCCCATGCACTCTACGGAGCATAAGTAAGACGCGGATGTTGTCCCTACGCACTCTACAGAGTATAAACAAGACGCGGATGCCGCGCACGCATGGACGTTGTCCTTACGCGCACTCTACGGAGTATAAATAAAACGTGGATGTTGATCCCACGCACTCTACGGAGTAAAAAAAACTGCACGATGGCCAAGACACCAAGGAGTGCATCGCTTTAGCGACGCAACACCAGGATATCGCGCCCTCGCGTGCGTTGCACCAGGGAGTGCGTCGCGAGTTTTTGAAGGTAGGGGAACGGCGGCTCCGCCTCCTGCCTCCGCACGCGTATCGCCCTCGGCCTATGCCGCAAGCGCCCGCTCTCCGCGGGCACTATTTTTGAAGGTAGGGAAACGGCGGTGTCGCCTCTCTGCCTCCGCGCCCGTATCGCCCTCGGCCTACGCCGCAAGCGCCCGCTCTTCGTGGGCACTATTTTTGAAGGTAGGGGAACAGCGGCTCCGCCTCCCTGACTCCGCGCGCGTAACGCCCTCGGCCTACGCCGCAAGCGCCCGCTCTCCGCAGGCACTGTTTTTGAAGGTAGGGGAACGGCGTCGGCACATCTTCGGCGCTCGACTCCGCCGTCCGCCTTGTAGGCATCGCCTCGGCGGGACGGCACGGCTCCGGCGCAGGACTTCGCCGTCCGCCTCGTAGGCATCGCCTCAGCAGGACGACATGGCTTCAGCGCTCGACTCCGCCGTCCGCCTCGTAGGCATCGCCTCGGCGGGATGGGACGACCTCGGTGCTCGACTCCGCCGTCCGCCTCAGCATTGCCTCGGCGGGACGGCACGGCTCCGGCGCAGGACTTCGCCGCCCGCCTTGTAGGCACTGCCTCAGCGGGACGGCATGGCTTTGGCGCCCGACATCGCCATCCGCCTTGTAGGCATCGCCTCGGCGGGACGGCATGGCTCCGGCGCAGGACTTCGCCGTCCGCCTCGTAGGCATCGCCTCGGCAGGATGGCACGGCTTCGGCGCTCGATTCCGCCGTCCGCCTCGTAGGCATCACCTCGGCGGGGCACGGCCGGCGCTTGACTCGCCGTCGCCTCGTGGGCATCGCCTCGGCGGGGCGACACGGCCGGCGCTGACTCGCCATCCGCCTCGTAGGCATCGCCTCGGCGGGACAGCACGACCTCGGCGCTCGACTCCGCCGTCCGCCTTGTAGGCATCGCCTCGGCGGGACGGCACGACCTCGGCGCTCGACTCCGCCGTCCGCCTCAGCATCGCCTCGGCGGGACGGCACGGCTCCGGCGCAGAACTTCACCGCCCGCCATGTAGGCACTGCCTCAGCGGGACGGCACGGCTGTCGAGACCCGAATATACAAATCCGGACTCTACTGTGTATCTTGCACTAGTCCAGGATCACGCTAGTGCACACAGCGTAAACAAAGACAAATATCATCCACATCACGATATTCTAAAGAAATTCCAAATTATATTAATAACCATCAGAGTACGACCTTATGGCCAAGCTTACAATTATTAGCCTGAAGGGCTTTAAAGAAACTAGCAGCGGAAATCCAAAATTAAGCGTAGTAGCCACTCGACATGCCCACAAGCAATCGACTGGGGAGCGAAGTCCTAATCCGTGAAGTCCTCGTAGTAGCCTTCTCCTAGCAACTCCTGCTGATATGGTCCCTCCTCCTCAACTGAGCAACATGGGCATAAAGCCGTGAGTACATTGGTACTCAGCAAGTCGTTTGTAACAAATAAATGCAATATAGTATGCAGGGTTTATCGATGGATGGCTGAAAGGTTAATTTTGCATAAAACAACAATTTGAAGTAAATATAATAAATAGATTGTAAGCGAATTTAACAACGAGACACTAAGTAGATAACCAAAGGAACTAAATAAAACCACAAGTGAATTAACCATTCACTCCCACTCAAACCAAACCAGATTTCATAAAAACTCTACCCTCGTGTGAAATCTCCGAGCATTGTCCATGACCGAGGACACGGCTATTCGAATAGTTTTACACTCTGCAGAGGTTGCACAACTGTACCCACACGATGTGATCATCCTCACGTTAAAGAAAATCACAACAAGGCTTTTACAATGATCCATCTCAACTGATCCCACTCGCTAAGGTTTAGCTGTCGAGTAGAGTAACCCTCTAGTCGATAATTGCCCCCTTGCGCCACAACAACATCGATAATGAAACCAAAGTTGAGACTTCACAAATTATTGTGCCAGGTCTATCCCATACTAGACATGTGGTTTGCACGATTAAGCTCGGATCAATGGCGCACAAAGTTAAGTCCTTAATTGTACTCGAGCGAATCATCCACATCCTATGTGCCTCTCGCACTTTCTTTATCGCACGATCAATCGCCCAAGTGAAAGCCCGTTTGTATAACCAACACCAATGACACTACCCATGCCATGGCAACAAGTTTTATAAGCGTGGTTAACCACCACATTCAAGTATATCATTAAGTCAAGATTAATTAACCACATGTGCCGATGAACCCTTTCGCAAAATAAGCAAGGCTAAGCATTCTAATCGTACCAACCCAATGTGACAAATAACATAGCATCACTAATTAAATTCCCAACCTAAGGTGACAATGGCATCAAGGTATTCCAAAATATCAAGGAGGAAATAACCAATTGGGACGATAACTACCAATACAAGGGTTTTATAATAAAGTAGCAATGCATGATAATTTAAAACAAAGTAATACATAATAGATTTGAAAATTGGGTTCAACATGATCAAAGAACACGACTTGCCTTGGCCTTGCTGGTGAGGTCTCTTGATCTTCAAATCCAACTTCCGCTCCCTCGAACACGCGATCTAACGAGAAAGCGAAACAAAAAGACAAAATAAATTCAAATAAAATTCAAATGAACTCCAAAAACTTTCAAACCTGAACCAAAAGGTAGAGCTCGATTTTAGATGAACTTAGAAAAAAGAACGGGGTCAATCGGGGCTAGAACGAGGGAGAACGGGCTCTTGGAAAATTGGATTTTCTGAAAATCGGGAAAATTGGAAAAGTGCCTTTGTCTTTGTGGACCGGCGCACGGGAAGAGCGGGTCACGGTGGGCTCGGCTCACGGAACGATGCGGGTGGTCGGCTTGGACGCGGCGCGCGTCTTGACATGGCAGCGACGGGCCGACACGTGGGCGGTTTTGGCGGCGTGGCATGACATGTCGGCCTAGGGTGGCGTGGTCGCTGCGGTCTCTGATCTCGGTGACGGGTGGGCCGGCCGCGGCGAGCAGCGCCGCAGTGGGCGGCATCCACGGAAGACGGCGGCGGGGTTGTGTCGGCGGCGAGCGCACGCCCGCGCGAGCAGAAGCGAGGGCGCGGCGGCGCGGCGCGGCGTGTCCACGCAGCGGCATGCGGCAGCGGCGGCGATCTGCGGCGGGCGGCGGCGCGCGGCGCGGCGACCTCTGGCGGCGGCTCGGCGCGGCTTCGGGAGGCAACAGCGGGGTTCGTCCGTGGCGAGTCTTCCCGGCGCGGCAGCGAAATGGCTGCGCGGCGCGAAGGCAACGCGATGAAAGCGCGAACGCGGCGAGGCACCGGCGTCGCGACGCAGCGGCGCGGAGATGGCGGCTCGGGGCGGGAGAAGCCGAGGGTCGCCCCGCCATACACAGACGCCGAGGCGTCCGGATGGAGGACGGCGGAGGAGTCCCGGCGGAAGCAGCGGCGGCGGCGAGAGACCGGCTCGAGACGTGGAAGGGAGTCCGGGTCGGGGGCGACGCGCGGACAGTGGGCCCCACACAGCCGGTGGCGCGTGCGTCGGGCGGCCGGGATGCGGCGCGCGGCGCGACGCGGCGGATGGCGCCACGTGGCGCGCATCCGAAGGACAAAACGGCGCGGATCGCGACGCGTGGCTCGAGCGAGCGAGCGCCGAGCGAGCAGAAGTGCGGTGGGCGGTGGCGATTTCGCCCACCGGCGGTTAGAAATTTGGGGTTTTCTTTTCATAAATTCATTTAAATCCTTTTGAGCTCTAGAAAATAGCAAATAAATCCGAAAAATTCAAATAAACTCCTTGAGACACAAAGAACTCAAATAAAATAATTTTGGCAAATGTTCATGTTCGATTAATCATATTAAATCCTTTTATTCATAAAAATTCATTTAAGCTTTTAATTGATTTGAGAGAAATTCAAATGGTGAATTTTATTTTAAAAGCTTCAAAATACTCGAAAATCGGGATGTTACAAACCTCCCCTTAAACGGAATCTCGACCCAGATTACGGCTCTCTAAGGAATAGGTTTGGAAACTCCGCTTTGAGATCCTCCTCGCTTTCCCAGGTGGCTTCTTCCTCTAAATGATTGCTCCACTGAACTTTGCAAAAGCGAACAACTCTTCTTCTGGTGACACGCTCTGACACTTCCAAGATTTTGATGGGATGCTCTTTATAGGATAGATCCTCCTGGAGATCCACAGCCTCAATTGGCACTGCTTCCTCTGGCACTCGCAAGCACTTCTTTAATTGAGACACATGAAACACATCATGTATCCCGCTCAAGTCCTCAGGTAGCTCCAGCTGATAGGCAACTTCTCCCTTGCGCTTCAAAATCTTGAATGGCCCCACATACCTTGGTGCTAGCTTTCCCTTCATTTGAAAACGCTTAACTCCTTTGAAAGGTGTGATCCTGAGGTACACATAATCATTGGGCTCAAAGCTTAGATCTCTTCGGCGAGTATCAGCATAACTCTTTTGCCTGGCTTGAGCTGCTCTTAGCCTCTCTTGAATCAAGCGCACTTTTTCTTCAGCTTCTTGCAAACACTCTGGCCCAAATATTTGCCTTTCTCCTGTTTCTTTCCAATTGAGTGGGGTTCTACACTTCCGACCATACAAAGCCTCAAACGGTGCCATCGCAAAGCGGCTTGTAATCGTTGTTGTAGAAAAATTCTGCAAAAGGTAGGCAATTGTCCCACTTAGCTCCGTGATCCAAAACACATGCTCTCAACATATCCTCTAGGATTTGATTTACACGCTCTGTCTGACCATCGGTCTGCGGGTGGTATGCTGTGCTGAAATTCAGATGAGTACCCATTGCTTCGTGGAAACTACTCCAAAATCGTGAAGTGAACTGCGATCCACGATCTGACACTATCCTCTTAGGGACTCCATGGAGACTCACAATTCTGGACACATACAATTCAGCCAACTTATCTCCAGAATATGTGGTTTTGACTGCCAGAAAATGGGCTACCTTTGTCAATCGATCCACAATTACCCATATTGAGTCGTATCCTTCCTTGGTCTGGGTAGACTGTGATGAAGTCCATGCCCACATCTTCCCACTTCCATTCGGGATTTTCAATGGTTGCGGCAATCTGCGGGTCTTTGATGCTCTGCTTTCACTCGGGCAAACATCACAAAGTGCCACATACTCTGCTATTTCTGCTTCATACACGGCCACCGTACTTATCCTTGATGTCTTGATACATTTTGGTCTTGCTGGATGAATCGAATATAATGACTCATGTGCCTCCTTAAGCAACAATTGCTTCAACTCTTCCTTATTGAGTACGCACAACGCTTTTTGTACCATCACGATACCTGATCGTCTTCCATAAATCCTATTGCTTTTCCTTCCTTCAATCCAACCTTGATCCGCTGGATATTTTCATCCTCTGGTTGCGCTTGACGAACCTGACTATCCAATGTCGGCTGCAAGTCCAAAGCGGCTAACATCCCTTCCTCAACCAACTCCAAACTGAGCTTTTGAAATTCCTCGTGCAATGCTTTGGTTGACTCTCTTTGACCATAACTGTATTGCAATACACCTTCCTACTCAACGCATTTGCCACTACGTTGGCTTTTCCTGGGTGATAGTGGATTCCGATGTCATAGTCCTTTATCAACTCCAACCATCTTCTTTGTCTTAGGTTGAGGTCTGTTTGGGTGAAGATATACTTGAGCTCTTATGATCATGTAGATCTCACATCTGTTACCCATCGTAATGTCGCCATATCTTGGTGGCATGCACAATCTGCTGCTAACTCGGATCGTCGTGAGGATAATTCTCCTCATGTGGCCTTAATCGCGCGATGCATAAGCTACCACTCTTTTGTCTTGCATCAATCGCACCTAAACCTTTGCGGGATGCGTCACAATAAATCTCAAAATCTTTCTTGATGTCTGCAAAATTAGGATCAGTCTTTGTTGTCGGACTTTCCTTTAGCTTCGAAAACTCTTCTCGCACTCTGGCGTCCATTCAAACTTCTTTTCCTTCTTTAATAGCTGGGTGAGAGGTCGGGCTACCTGGAGAATCCTTCAATGAATCTTCGATAGTAACTGCCATTCCTAGGAAGCTTCGACTGGTCAGCGACGTGGGTGCCTTCGGTGAGCACATCTTGTACTTTCCCGAGTCAACGGACACTCCTTCTGCTGTCAACACATGACCCAAAAGGCAACTTCCTTCATCCAAAATTCACACTTGCTGAATTTGGCATATAACTGATGTTCCCGCAATCTCTGCAATACCAACCTCAAATGTTCCTCATGCTCCTCCTCATTCTTGGAGTAGATCAGAATGTCATCGATAAACACAATGACAAACTTGTCCAAGTAATCCATGAACACTTTGTTCATCAGGTACATAAAGTAGGCTGGGGCATTGGTTAAGCCAAAGGACATCACGGTGAACTCATACAATCCATAACGAGTTGAGAAGGTTGTCTTGGGTATGTCCTCCGGTTAATCCTCATTTGGTGATACCCGATCTCAAATCAATCTTGGAGAACACTCCGGCTCCTTTTAATTGATCAAACGGTCATCAATTCGGGCAACAGATACTTATTCTTGATAGTAACTTCATTAAGAGCTCGGTAATCCACGCACATCGCTGCTACCATCCTTCTTTTGACGAACAACACCGGTGCTCCCACCGAGAGGTACGGGTCCGACATATCCTTTATCCAGAGTTCTTGTATTTGCTTCTTCAATTCGCTAACTCATTGGCGGGCATCCGTAAGGTCTCTTGGAAATTGGCGAAGTGCACGGTGCTAACTCAATTCACGAACTCCACTTCTCTTTTTGGTGGCATCCAGGGAGGTCATCAGGAAAAACATCCGGATACCCTCTGGCAACTGGCACTTCACTTAGGGCAATCCCTTTACTTCGGCACATCATCACTTTTTCTGGCTGCTTCATGTCGGCTTCAAATCTAACCTTGCTTCCACCGGGACCGTCCAAGGTGACCGCTCGGCTTCCGCATTCCAACACTGCTTGATGCTTCTTGAGCCAATCCATACCCAAAATTACGTCCAAGGACTGGATATTCAGCACAACCAAGTCTGCGGAGAACTCTACTCCTTGGATGGCTATCCTAACTTTGGGGCATCCTAGGTTTGTACTCATCTCAAAGCCTGGGGATTGAACCAATAAAATGGAACCAAGTGCAACGACTTCCAACTTATGCTTTAGGGCAAAACTCCGGGAAACAAACGAATGTGAAGCTCCAGAATCAAACAAAACTGTGGCAGGTACTGAATTTACTGGAAACTTACCGATCACCACATCTGGCACTGCTTGAGCTTCCTCCATGGTGACGTGGTTCACCTGGCCACGTATCACAGTCTGCGATCCTTTGTTGGGTTGATTTGATCCTTGAGGTGCTCCGCGTCCTCACCCAGCTGCAGGGGTACGATCTGGTGTGGCTCCCAAGTTGAAACGAACTGGTGTTAATGCTGTATTCTGCGGGCATTTGTTGGCATAATGCCCCGTCTCATTGCATTTGAAACAAGTGACTACTGACATGGGCTTGGTAATCCTCTGCTGTTGGTTTCCCACTGGATTTGGTTTTGGCACTGAAGAGAACTGACGGGGAGCTGGTGTAGGAGTTTTGAACCCCGTCTGTTTGAGGAACTCGAGTGGCTGAAAATTATCTTGAGCGGGCTCTCGAGCTTGGTGCATCTGCGATCCCTGCTGCATCATTCTCCTCTTGCGAGATTCTTCCAACTCGCGACGACTTTCCTCAATGAGCATTGCTTTGTCCACCATATTTTGAAACCGGCATAATCATGTCCCACTACTTGAACTTTCAACCCTGGGTTCAATCCTCTCTTGAACCTCTTTTGGCGAGCATCATCTGTGGCAACATCCTCTGGAGCATAGCGGGCCAACTGAGTGAACTTGTTGAGATATTCACTCACGGACATGTTCTTCTGCTGCAACTCCCGAAATTCTTCCTTCTTCATTTCGATCACCCCATCCGGGATATGGGTATGACGAAAAGCTTGCGAACTCAACCCAAGTGATGCTCTCGGATCCTCATGAGCGGCACAATAATTTTCCCACCATTCTTTGCGGCACCCTCAAGCCGATGGGCTGCATACAACACCTTCTCGCGTCGATTACACATGGGCGAGTTAAGCTTCTTTTCCATCTTTGAACGCATCCATCATCGACTTCTAATAGCTCGAAGACCGTGAATAGGTAGGAGGCCTTGTTCTCATAAATTCGCAAATTTGACCGCTTTGCGAATCCCGGTGGAGGCATGGCCATGTCTTGATCTGTCGATTCAACATGGCGTTCATGTTCTGCATCATGGTGTTCATCAAGCGATGCAGGCTGCCATGAAGCGACTCAAGGTCGGATCGATCCAGTAGGGTTTGCATGTCGCTCGGAGTTGCTTGATCGCTCTCGGGATCTCGACTCATCGACCACGTCTGCGGAGCTCAGAGTATCAACCATCGAGAAGAAAATTCACTTGCTTGAGCGGCTTCACGGGCTTACTAGGTAAGAGGAAAAGCAAGGATAAGTGGTAAGTTAGTCTAAGGGGATATTCTAATGGCAATTCTGAACTAAGCAATCACTTTAGCCGAAAAGCTAACAAAGAACCAAATAAATCACTTCAATAAAAGATTTGATATGACGCAACATATTGCTTTTGAGGGCAAAGCGCAGCTCACATCGCACTCAATGCAAACAAAAACCACCCCCTAACCGACGCTATCCTATGCTACGGTCTACTCTTCTGGCTCCCACTCGGGTCCGGCGAGGTACGGTGTGCGTTCTTCTTCTCCTTCTGCATCACTGTAGAACGTCCATCGGTTGCGGAACTACGTTGTGGGCGCTGCTGCTGGAATGACAAGTCGAAGGTACTCTCGGCGATCATCTGCCATGCGTTGCCTTTCCTCCGGGCTGGGTGGCGTAGGCGAGGGTGGGGGTGTTGGCGTCCGCGGGGTGTACTCCTCAGGTTCATAATTCCTCTTGTACTCCTGGATGAGCTTGGTCAAACTGATCTTGTACCGTCGACAGAGGTGAGTAACGGCTTTGCGAGCAGCTGCTTGTGCATTTGAACCTTTGAAACTGTGGTGTACGACGTGTCCTCCAAGCTTGGTAGTGAAGTACAACCGTGTGAAATGGTATCCTCTTACTTCATCATCCATGGAACTATAAATTGGTGTTCTTTTGAAACCAAGACTTCGTAGCAGCACTCGAAGAACTCTCTTCCAATCTCCTGTCCTGCTATAGTTGCTTTGCGACATCTACAGCACGGCACAAGATAAGAGTCAGTTTAAAATTTTCATTTTCGCAGAAATTTTAAGGTGAGAGGCAAGAATCCCCAAGAATAAGGTAAGAGAGTAAAGAATTTGCTAGATATCAGGTTTGGTTGTCTTGTCTTTAGAAAATAGGTTTTTGAATTTTTGAGACAACGACTAACTGACTAGGGTTTCGTCCTACAGTCGATATGGCTCTGATACCATCTCTGTCGAGACCTGAATATACAAATCCGGACTCTACTGTGTATCTTGCACTAGTCCAGGATCACGCTAGTGCACACAGCGTAAACAAAGACAAATATCATCCACATCACGATATTCTAAAGAAAATCCAAATTATATTAATAACCATCAGAGTACGACCTTATGGCCAAGCTTACAATTATTAGCTGAAGGGCTTTAAAGAAACTAGCAATGAAATCCAAAATTAGCGTAGTAGCCACTCGACATGCCCACAAGCAATCGATCGGGAGCGAAGTCCTAATCCGTGAAGTCCTCGTAGTAGCCTTCTCCTAGCAACTCCTGCTGATCTGGTCCCTCCTCCTCAAGCCCGAGCAACATGGGCATAAAGCCGTGAGTACATTGGTACTCACAGAAGTCGTTTGTAACAAATAAATGCAATATAGTATGCAGGGGTTTATCGATGGATGGTGAAAGGTTAATTTTGCATAAAACAACAATTTGAAGTAAATATAATAAATAGATTGTAAGCGAATTTAACAACGACACTAAGTAGATAACCAAAGGAACTAAATAAAACCACAAGTGAATTAACCATTCACTCCCACTCAAACCAAACCAGATTTCATAAAAACTCTACCCCTCGTGTGAAATCTCCGAGCATTGTCCATGACCGAGGACACGGCTATTCGAATAGTTTTACACTCTGCAGAGATTGCACAAGCTGTACCCACACGATGTGATCATCCTCACGTTAAAGAAAATCACAACAAGGCTTTTACAATGATCCATCTCAACTTTGATCCCACTCGCTAAGGTTTCACGTCGAGTAGAGTAACCTCTAGTCGATAATTGCCCCCTGCGCCACAACAACATCGAATGAAACCAAAGTTGAGACTTCACAAATTATTGTGCCAGGTCTATCCCATACTAGACATGTGGTTTGCACGATTAAGCTCAGATCAATGGCGCACAAAGTTAAGTCCTTAATTGTACTCAGGCGAATCATCCACATCCCATGTGTCTCTCGCACCCCCTTTACTGCACGATCAATCGCCCAAGTGAAAGCCCAGTTTGTATAACCAACACCAATGACACTACCCATGCCATGGCAACAAGTTTTATAAGCGTGGTTAACCACCACATTCAAGTATATCATTAAGTCAAGATTAATTAACCACATGTCTTGATGAACCCTTTCGCAAAATAAGCAAGGCTAAGCATTCTAATCGTACCAACCCAATGTGACAAATAACATAGCATCACTAATTAAATTCCCAACCTAAGGTGACAATGGCATCAAGGTATTCCAAAATATCAAGGAGGAAATAACCAATTGGGACGATAACTACCAATACAAGGGTTTTATAATAAAGTAGCAATGCATGATAATTTAAAACAAAGTAATACATAATAGATTTGAAAATTGGGTTCAACATGATCAAAGAACACGACTTGCCTTGGCCTTGCTCAGCTGAGATCTCTTGATCTTCAAATCCAACTTCCGCTCCCTCGAACACGCGATCTAACGAGAGAAAGCGAAACAAAAAGACAAAATAAATTCAAATAAAATGCAAATGAACTCCAAAAACTTTCAAACCTGAACCAAAAGGTAGAGCTCGATTTTAGATGAATTTAGAAAAAAGAACGGGGTCAATCGGGGCTAGAACGAGGGAGAACGGGCTCTTGGAAAATTGGATTTTCTGAAAATCGGGAAAATTGGAAAAGTGCACTGTGCTGTGGACCGGGCGCACGGGAAGCTGGGTCTACGGTGGGCTTGGCTCACGGAACAGTACGGGCGGTCGGCTCCTGACGCGGGCGGCGGGTGCTGACGTGGCGCTGACGGGGCCGACACGTGGCGGTTTTGGCGACGTGGCGTGACATGTCGGCCTAGGGTCGACGTGGTCGCTTGCGGTCTACTTGTCTCTGGTGACGGTGGCACCGTGCGCGCGAGAGCAGCGCCGCGGTGGGCGGCATCCACGGAAGACGGCGGCGGGGTTGCGTCGTGCCGACGCCACGCCGCCGCGGAACCGAGGGATGCGGGCGCGGCTGAGGCGCGGCGTGTCGGCGGCGCGCGCGCGCGGCGGCGGATCTGCGCGGGCGGCGGGCTGCGGTGGACGGCGACCGCGGGCGGCGGCCGACCAGCCTCGGGGCGACGGCGGGTTCGTCCGCGGCGAGGTCTTACCGGCGGCAGCGGAAAGCGGCGCGGCGGCGGCGAAAACAACGACGGCGCGCGAACGGCGGCGAGGGCACGGGCGTCGGCAGACGGCGGAGAGCGGCGGCGGAGATGGCGGCTCGGGACGGGGGAGAAGCCGAGGGGTCGGCCCCCTTAAATACACGGACGCCGAGGTGTCCGGATGGAGGACGGCGGAGGAGTCCCGGGCGGAAACGGCGAGGCGGCGGCGGAGAGACCGGCTCGGAGACGGGGAAGGGAGTCCGGGTCGGGGACGACGCGCCTGACAGGTGGGCCCCACCTGTCGGTGGCGCGAGCGATCGGGCGGCCGGGATGCGAGGGCGCGGACGCGGACGCGGCGGATGGCGGCCACGTGGCGTGCATCCGAAGGACAAAGCGGCGCGGATCGGCGACGCGGCACGCAGGCGAGCGCCCAGCCAGGCGAAGCTGGCCGGGCCGGTGGCGAGTTTCGCCCACCGGCGGTTGGGAAATTTGGGGTTTTTCTTTTCATAAATTCATTTAAATCCTTTGAGCTCTAGAAAATAGCAAATAAATCCAGAAAAATCCAGAAAAATTCAAATAAACTCCTTGAGACACAAAGAACTCAAATAAAATAATTTTGGCAAATGTTCATGTTTCGATTAATCATATTAAATCCTTTTTATTCATAAAAATTCATTTAAGCTTTTAATTGATTTCAGAGAAATTCAAATGGTGAATTTTATTTTAAAAGCTTCAAAAATACTCTGAAAATTAGGATGTTACAACGGCTTTGGCGCCCGACTTCGCCGTCCGCCTTGCAGGCATCGCCTCGGCGGGACGGCATGGCTCCGGCGCAGGACTTCGCCATCCGCCTCGTAGGCATCGCCTCGGCAGGACGGCACGGCTTTGGCACTCGATTCCGCCGTCCGCCTCGTAGGCATCGCCTCGGTGGGACGGCACGGCTTCGGCGCTTGACTCCGCCGTCCGCCTCGTAGACATCGCCTCGGCGGGACGGCACGACCTCGGTGCTCGACTCCGCCGTCCGCCTCGGCGGGGCGCGCGGCAGAGCTTCGCCGTCCGCCTTGTAGGCGTCGCCTCGGCAGGACGGCACGGCTCCGGCGCAGGACTTCGCCGTCCGCCTTGTAGGCACTGCCTCAGCGGGACGGCACGTCTTCGGCGCTCGACTCCGCCGTCCACCTTGTAGGCATCGCCTCGGCGGGACGGCACGGCTCCGACGCAGGACTTCGCTGTCCGCCTCGTAGGCATCGCCTCGGTAGGACGGCACGGCTTCGGCGCTCGACTTCGCCGTCCGCCTTGTAGGCACCGCCTCGGCGGGACGGCACGGCTCCGGCGCAGGACTCCGCCGTCCGCCTCGTAGGCATCACCTCGGTGGGACGGCACGACCTCGGCGCTTGACTCCGCCGTCCGCCTCGGTGGGACGGCATGGCTCCGACGCAGGACTTCGCCTTCCGCCTTGTAGGCATCGCTTCGGTGGGACAGCACGGCTCCGGCGTAGGACTTCGTCGTTCGCCTTGTAGGCATCGCCTCGGCGGGACGGCACGGCTCCACCGCAGGACTTCGCCTTCCGCCTTGTAGGCACGACCTCAGCGGGACGGCACGGCTTCAGCGCTCGACTTCGCCGTCCGCCTCGTAGGCATCGCCTCGGCGGGACGGCACGGCTTCGGTGCTCGACTGCGCCGTCCGCCTCGTAGGCAGCGCCTCGGCTGGACGGCGCGGGATTCAGCGCAGGAGTTCACTGATTTCTTCGTAGGCATCGCCTCTGGGGTCTACAAACTACCAGTTGCATTGGCTCACTAGCCAGCACCTTGCGCTTGCTGTCGGGGAACGGGGGGCTGGGATGGTTGATCGCATCAACTCGCCCATCGGGACCTCAGCGCTTGATATCGAGGAAGTACCTGTTGTGGAGGTGGCCCAACCCCCCGCGACTGGGCCGTGCAACTAGTTCAACATGTGATAGGCCCAATGGTGTAGAGGAATATACCAGTGTAAATATACCAATGTACCCTCATTCCTTGTAATTACTAAGGGGTAGAATCCCATTCTACCCCACTCATATATATATAAACCCCCAGGAGGGGGCAAAGAGGGCAGATCCTCTCATTCTCACCAACTCTCCCAGGTGGATCTGGCTCCTCTCTTCCTCCTCTAGTCCCCTTCTCTACTGTTTGGCCTGTAGCTGCCACAACACATACATTTTTGCTCTAGTGATGGACGAGGTCACACGGGACATACAAGGAGATATCCCTTGGTGTATGCTCTTCGCTGATGATGTGGTGCTGGTTGATGAGAGTAGGATAGATGCTGATAGGAATCTCGAGTTATGGAGGAAGATCTTAGAACTGAAGGGCTTTAGACTTAGTAGGACAAAAAAGTCTTGTGTGATAAAAAAAGTCCCTCAAAAGTTAAAGGCTAAGTTCTATAGGATGGCGATCAGACCCGCGATGCTATATAGAGCAGAATGTTGGGCGACTAAAAGACAGCATATACGAAAATGAGTGTAGCGAAGATGAGGATGTTGCTGTGGATCTGTGGTCATACAAGGTGGGATCACATCCGCAATGATGATATACGTGGTAGGGTGGGGGTAGCACCAAGAGAAGCTTGTCCAACATCGCTTGAGATGGTTCGGACATCTCCAACGACGGCCTCCTGAGGCACCGTGCACTCCCGAGGCCTGTGCACCCCCTCACCTCCGAATTTCTTAGGATTGGAAAAATTATAGGCACCCGCATGGCCCAAGAAGGCACCCCACTGTGCCGGCATGTAATAAGCCCAGCCACCACGTTTCAGAAGTTGTGCACCCCCACCCATTTGCTCTAGCTTCGCCACTGCCGGTACGTAGTGGAATTTTAAGATGTACTGAAAATGTAATAAGAGACAGAGGTCGACCAAAACTAACGTGGGAGGAAATAGTTAAAAGAGACTTGAGGGATTGGAATGTATCTAAAGAATTAGCTTTGGATAGAAGCACATGGAAGTTAGCGATCCACGTACCGGAACCATATGAAAGTTAGGGGCAATATTTTAGGCTCTTGGCTCAGATAGTAGGTTGTACGGCTTATGGTTTTTAGTATTGTAGGTTTTATTTCAAGGCTCTTATCTCTTTGATCTTGATAAGGTTTCATTCCTAACCTACCCTAACTTGTTTGGGACAAAAGACTTTGTTATTGTTGTTGTACTTGTAGTACTCTTGATGGATATAGACTAATGAGCAATGCTTAGTTATCAGCATTATTTTCACTCCCTAGTCCTCATTTTTCTTCCATTTGCCCACAGCTGACTAGCAGAGGCAGTGACTTGGGCAAGATAAATATAAGTGACAGCTATTTGTGGTCCGTGGAGATGGGCATATGGTTTCCAATGTTTTGGGCTTCCTAAATGCTAGCTAAGTGTGTGCTTTTTTAATTCTTCAACGCCTGATCACCTTAAGGCTTGAACATCCATTGCCTCCACACAGCTACAGCTTCTGTCATTTCCTTAAATCAGTAAGTCACCCACTATTACCATGCTAAAAGCAAATTGGAAGAAAAACGAGGAGAGCAAAGAAGGTTTATGTTCTGGACATTACATAATGCATATTCGTTGAACATAACTGCTAGGAGCAACACATGAGGTTTTAATTTTCCTTGTAATGTAATTTGAGAAAATTGCTGAACAAACTTGCAAGATGATTATCCTTCCCTTGATACCAACAGGCAAGGGACTCGACTTCCTATTGTAGAAGCAAAAGTCGAACATATTTCTTTTATAGACCTATCAACAGATAGAAGCGATACTTAATTGTCGTGTGACCTAACATGCAAGGAATGTTGTGAAGTCATCTCATGTGGTCATATTAATTTGTTGGGTTCAAATTTGTGGGATATGTGGGAACAAATGCAAAACTACAAACTAATTTGTGACTGTGAGTTCTTTTCTGGAAGTTGTTAAATCCAGTTATAATTATAGCATCAAATAAAGTGAAGTGTTTTGTCCAGCAAATGGCTATGTTAGTAGCGAAGTAGATCAAAAGGGTGATCTAGTAATGAATTGTAAATTGTATTTTATTTAACCTTACGTATAAATGGCAAATGACTTGAGATTTTGCTCAATTTGCATATTTTGTGACTGTACTATGGATTAATGCTAGACAAATTTTCCTGCGCAATGTGATTTACAGTTTTAGTTGGAAGTATTTTTTATCATTATGTATGATTTATGGCGTGAATATTTATCAGTCTGTCATAGTCAACTAGGACCGACAAATAGAGATACAGAGATGGACGATCCTTGACTGAACTTGCTGGAATGTTTGGCTATGCTTATGCATTGCATCTTGCATTATGTAACCAGGCCCTGAATGATTTATGGAAATAAGCAAACTTGTTACTGCCAATAAAGTTGGTTATGAAAATATCATAAGATTCTTGAAGGAATAATATACCTGGCTGAGTGTCATGGTACACATCAATGCCATTTGGTGTCTTTGGCTTGCATGATTCAAGACACGTGGTTAATGGCACATGCAGCTATATACCAGGGATTCATCAAAAAGCTGTCGTCAGGCTGGATCAGATGGAAGTAGTCAGCTGACTCTAAAAGAACCATCTACTAATGTGGTCTTGGCTGATCATGTTGTTACAAAGAAATCTCAGCAAGTTGTTGATTTGATGACCACCTCGATGATATTAGCAAGTTGGAGACTATGAGTTAACACATGCCATGAAGTTATAATTTTCATTAAATGTTTGGAGTTCATGCTTGCATCTGGTTTGCTTACATTATTTTGCCTAATATTTTTGCAGGGATTGGTTGAACCCAACTCTACTTGATTGAAATTATTTTGTGATTTGATCGTTTTATATTTATTGGAACTTGCTAGAACCAAGATGTTGAGGCTCGTCCCACCGAATCATTACATTTCTATCAATAGCCAGAAGAGTGTCATATCAATAGCCAGAAGAGTTATTTGACACGGTTTGTACTTTAATACAAACTAGGAATTTTGTAACAACTAAAAGCAGGTGAAAATGCTAAGATCGACATTAAGATCGGTGTTTAAACAATAGATTGGTACTTTTCATGCCATTTCTTCCCAGGGACATGTTAAGTGCAAACCCCTCTGATTTTTTCAAAGCTGATATACTTCTCAAAATATTATTGGATTGCAGGATAAATTGACACTGCAACTTTTCATAATAATTACGAGTTGTGAGATCAGAAGCATTACGACTTGCAAGAGCTGTGTATTACCAGGTTCGATCGGGTCATGAAGGGGGTTGTGGACCTGTGAGGCCTGTGACGGGTTGCTTGCATGCGTGAACCAGGATGTTGGTTCACTTGGTTGGGATATCCTCAAGCAGATAGCAGTTGCTTGGTTGATTGCGTTAGGTTATAATGTTATATATTATCAAAGTTAATAATATGGCTAATGAGATCATATCCTTTGGAGCAATTTTTATTAATTAACCCCTTCTTTACCAGTGTATTAAAATAACCCCCACACTAATTTATTTGAAAATTGACATGCTTGCCACGACATCCTTCGTGGCATGGCAAATGAACGCCACACGTTCAAACTTATTTTTGATAAATGTATTGCAAGAGATTGTAACAAGTGTTTGAGAATAAACTGTTGCTTCTTATAAATTCTGAATATGTACATGATAATTTATAGATGATGAGGGGGTGGCAAGAAAAGGTGTCCGTTAGAAAACGACGTGTCTGTACGGAAAAGGCATCTGTACATTGGGCACTTTTGGTTTGTAACACTACGTTGTCATAGTGCCTCATTAAAAACCTTGATGAAAAACCTTAGAGGGAAAACTCATAAAGGGAAAAAGAGTACAATATTTATATTTGAACAGGTTAAATCTTAGAAGATTTCTCCCCCTGACATCTGCAAATCACGTAGTCTTCGCATACCAATTCCATGAACACATTTTTGGAATGTGGAAGTTGGTAATGACTTGCTGAATAAGTCTGCTAGATTATCACAAGACTTAGTTTGCAAAATATTTATTTCTCCACTCTCTTGCAATTCATGTGGGTAAAATAGTTTAGGTGCAATATGTTTTGTGATATTGCTCTTTATGTAATCCGTTTGCATTTGAACAACGCAAGCAGCATTATCTTCGTAGATAATGGTAGGTGATGCAATAGCACCTATACCACATGATTGTTATATGTGGTTAATCATTCCGCGAAGCCATACACATTCATGTGATGCTTCATATAATGCAATTATTCAAAATGATTAGTGGATGTGGCCACTAGAGTCTGTTTCGAAGACTTCCAAGAGATGGTTGTTCCACCGTGTAAAAATACAAAGCTTGTTTGAGATCTGGCATTATGGAGATCTGATAAATAGCCAGCATCTGTATATCCTATTAAATCCACATTTTTATTCTTCTGAAAGAATAGACCGAGATCTTTAGTGCCTTGAAGATATCTAAGGATATTCTTCACTCCTATCCAATGTCTTTTGGTTGGAGTAGCGCTATATCTAACAAGTAGATTTACTGCAAATGCAATATCTGGCCGGGTGCAATTTGCAAGGTACATAAGCGCTCTGATGGCACTGAGATATGGAACCTCGGGTCCCAATAACTCTTCATTGTCATCTCGGGGTCTAAATGGATCTTTGTCCCTGTCTAGAGATCGAACAACCATGGGGGTTTTCAATGGATATGCTTTGTCCATATTGAATTTCTCCAATATTTTCTGGACATAGGCTGATTGATGCACTAGGATGCCTGTATGAAGGTGCTCAAGTTGTATACCTAAGCAAAGTTTGGTTTTACCCAAATCCTTCATTTCAAATTCCGTCATAAGATGATTACGTGCTTCATCTATATCCTGTGTGTTACCAATGATATTAAGATCATCAATATACACAGATATAATACAAAATCCTATTGAGGATCTTTTGATGAATACGCATGGGCAATCATCATTGTTGGAGTATCCCTTTTTGGTTAGGAACTCACTTAGTCGGTTGTACCACATTCTACCCGACTGTTTCAAGCCGTATAAAGACTTGTTCAATTTTACACAATACATATTGCGATTTGCGTTTGGATTCGAATTGAAATTCCATCAGAAACTTTAATGTATATTTCTGAATCAAGTGACCCATAAAGATATGTAGTCACTACATCTATCAACTGAAAAGATAGATGATTTTTTACTACCAATGAGATTAAGTATCGAAATGTTATTCCACTCATTACTGGAGAATAAGTTTCATTGAAGTCAATGCCGGGTCTCTGCGTGAACCCTTGTGCTACAAGCCTTACTTTGTATCTCACCACCTCATTGTTTTCATTCCGTTTGTGAACGAAAACCCATTTGAAACCGACAGGGAATACTTTGGGAGGTGTATGTATCACATTGGTGAATACATCTCTTTTCTTGAGCGAGGCTAACTCCGCTTGAATTTCATCCTTCCATTGATTCCAGCCCGAGCACTGTTTGCACTCTGCCATGGTCTTAGGATCTGGATCATTTTGAAGGTTATTTGCAATTGTTGTGGAGAAATAAATGTCGACAAGTGTAGTCTTACGATCATATGATTCTCCGTAATCGAGATAGTTAGTGGAAATTTCTTGGACCCTCGTGACTCAATGTTATTTCCCAAAAAAATTGAGTCGGGGTATTCCGATGTCCCAGGATCAGAATTTGAGTGCACTGTTGATCTGGGTTCAAGGATCCTTTGGTGTCTATCAACTTGAGGTTGATCTGCATTTACATTCTTTTGTTTCCTTTGTCGCTTGTTAGAAGCTATATCCGCCATTTGTACCGTACTTCTCCCTCTTATTTTGAATTGGGAGTTGAGTGGTATTTTGTTATATCTCCACTCTTTCAGGCACATTTTTGGCAGGATAATAGGATTTTGTGACACCCTTATAATCAGTAAATGCACCTGGCAGATTATCTGCAATGTTTTGCAAATGAATGATTTTCTGAACTTGAAGTTCAATCTCTCTGGTACGTGGGTCTGAGGCAGGAATGCCTTGTACATTCCAATCAATTTCTTGGCATTTAGTTTGGTACTTGTTTTCTCCCCCTTATGCCAGGAAATGTTCCTTATTGAATATGCAATCAGCGTACCGGGCTGTAAACAGGTCCCCTGTTACGGGCTTGAGGTATTTTATAATTGACGAAGATTTATACCCAACATAGATCCTAAGTTTCTTGTGCGGTTCCATTGAGGTACGCTGCGGTGGTGAGATCGGTACGTATGTAGCGCAACCGAACTTTCGCAGATGGGAAATATCTGGTGGATTTCCACGTACTAATTGTAGCAGGGAAGTGCTATGATATGCAGTTGGACGCAGTTGGATTAAGTCAACAGCGTGTAAAACTGCATGACCCCAACATGATGTTGGTAAGTTGCAATTCTGTAGTAATGGTCTTGCAATAAGCTTGATTCTCTTGATAAGAGATTCTGCTAAACCATTTTGTGTATGGACATATGAAACAGAGTGTTGAACTTGTATCCCAAGAGCCATACAATAGTCATTGAAGGCATGGTATGAATATTTAGCATCATTGTCCATTCGAATTGACTGAATTCGATATTCAGGATAATTTGCTCGTAATTGGATAATTTGACCAATTAACTTAGCAAATGCATGGTTTCATGTGGATAAAAGACACACATGTGACCATCTAGTAGATGCATCAATGAGAACTATGAAGTATCTGAACGGTCCACACAATGGTTGTATAGGACCACATATATCTCCTTGAATGCGGTCAAGGAATTTAAGTGGTTCAGCTCTGATTTTAAGATAAGAGGGTCTTAAAATCAATTTTCCGGTGGCACAGGAAGTGCACACAAAATCTGAGAATTCCAGAAGTTTTGTTTTGAGGTATGTATGACCAATTGAATTGCCAATAATTTTTCTCATCATTCCAATGCTTGGGTGGCCAAGGCAATCATGCCATGTTTGGTATGTGTTAGTGTTTTGGAAAATTACTTTGTACGCAATATGTTGAATGGGTTTGATGTATGTATAGTACAATCCGGAGTTTAAAGATGAAATTTTTTCTAATACTTGTTTGCCATATCCGTTGTTTTTGGCTAAGAGGAGATATTCCTCTTCGTTGTCATTTTGGGTTTCAACATGGCAACCATTCTTACGGATATCTCTATAACTAAGTAGGCTACGTGTTGAATCGGGATACAAGAGTGCATCCTCAATTTCCAATTGTGTACCCATAGGGAGAGTGATAGAGGCGCGACCAGAGCCTACTATCGTTGCATCGCGTCCAGCGATGGTTAAAACATTTCCTTTCCTCCTAGTAAGAGTTAGAAAATATTTTGTGTCCCTAAGTATAGAGTTTGTGGTACCACTATCCACAAGGCATAATTCCTCCTCCATTGGATCGACTCCAAAAATCTATATACACAAAAGAAGAATTTAATGAAATTCTTATAGTAGTATATATATAATACATACAAACTTTATTTTACAATACCGAATATGTTCGATATATGATTGCAGCATACAAGCTTACAACATTGTTTATATTACAACACTATAGTACTTAGTAGCTATGGGACTAGGAGTCTAACTGAGATCTCCAAACATGTCTTGAGAATTAAATTCTTCAAGTGTGTCCTCAATGCACATGAGATCATCCTTCTTTGTAGAAGCACATGTGTCTTTGAGTTCTTGAAGGAACTTTTGAGAGCATCCGGCTTCATCATTGTTGGATGTGAGATTAAAGTGTGCTTCAAATCTCTTCTCTTGAGCATTCTTATCTTGAGCCAAAGACTGGAGGTAGAGGTTCACAAGATGCTTCGGGGCGCGGCATTTCTTGTTAGGATGGTTATAGCAACCACACTTTTGACAAATTTCAGTTTTATCAACTCTCTTACCAGAATTGCCTTTACCTTTCTTGAATCTACTTAGTTTTTGCTACTTGCTGCGTTTGTTTTTACGTTTAAAATTCTTTGAGTGGTCTTTTGAACCACTGAACTTGTTGTTATTTTGATTAGCATGAACTTCAGGAAGTGGAGCAGCCCCAATAGGACGTTGCTGATTGTTCTTTAAAAGAAGTTCAGCATGCTTCACTGCCTGAAGTAAAGTATGCATAAGATCAAAATAAGTTTGGTAAAATATGGTCGCAATTCATATTATAAGTAAATTGCAATAAAGTAGTAATCCTACATATGTAAAAATTATAGAAATGTGCTTGCACATTTATTTAAACAATTACATAATTTTCAGGACATGTAGGGACTGAAATGCTAATTTATAACAGTACAAACTGACGGGTACAATTATAAATAAGCACAAGGACTACATTGCAAATACTACAATAGAAATTTACTTAAAAAATTCTGCATTTTCCACGAAATAGAGGGGAAAACTGCAAAATTTCGAAAACCTGGGCTAAAGCCCGTTCGGCCTTTAGGCCCAAGTGGAGAGGTGGGAATCTTTTTTTTAGAATATAAAGGAAGCGGAGGGTTAGGGTTTCCCTAACCCCCAAACCCTAGCCGCCGCCGGCACTTTGGGCACCGCCGCCGGCCGTCGGCGACGCCACCGCCTCCGGCCTTCGAGCGCTGCCGCCGCCGCTGGTTGGGCGCGCCACCGCGGCGCCTCTTGCGCGCGCCGCCGCTCTTGCCGCGCGCCTCGAGGAACACCGCGGCGCGCCGGGCGCCGCGCTGCCGCCGGGCGCTGCCGCTTAGCGTCGACGCGCGCGGCGCCACCGCCGCAACGGGCCGGGCGACCGTGCGCCGTGCCGTCGGCCGCACCTTGTCGCCGGCCGCCGGCCACCTCCCCTTCCCCTCTTCTCCCGATCTACATAGAAGAGAATGCCTCTTCTGCGGAGGAGGCCGGTGGAGGAGTTGAGGCGCGGATCCGAAGGCCTGGACGGCGGTTAGCCGCCGCGGAAGCGTACGCCGGTCTCCTGTAAGGGCCATAGCGCGGGCCCTCGCCGGTGGGAAGGCATCGTGTGCCTCCCATGGACAACGACGACGCGGCCAAAAGCCATGGCCGGTGGCAATGAAGGTGGTGGCCGCCGGACGTGGTGGTGGAGGCTTCTCATGGAGGGGAGCAAGGAGTACGTGCAGCGATTCGCGCAAAGAATCGACCAAAGTAAGAACATCCAGGAATGCTTTGTGGTGCTTCTCACATAGTGCCATACCTTGCGTTGCTTCTCTGTTTCACTTGTGTGTATTTTCGTGCTGATAGCGTATTGCCAAAGATTGTAACAAGTGTTTGAGAATGAATTGTTGCTTCTTATAAATTCTGAATATGTACATGATGATTTATAGATGATGAGGGGGTGGCAAGAAAAGGTGTCTGTTAGGAAACGACGTGTCTGTACGGAAAAGGCATATGTACATTGGGCACTTTTGGTTTGTAACAAAATGAACGTTTTGCCTTGCCACCACTGATGACATGGCAAAACAACACTGCCAGCAAATTTCATAGAACTGCACTTATTTTAGTATAACCGTAAGAAAAACTATTCATTTCAGTTTATATTTTACAAGAATACACATACTTTGGGATAACATTTCGGTAGACATTTGTTAATTCCTGTTAAATGTGACGAAATCTGACATGTGGGGGCCATTTGTAGGCGTGATTGACTGGTGTGTAGTTTTCTGATAGTTTTGATGAGATATGTACAATTTTGTGAAATTTACTAAAAATGATCAAAAAAAACCAAATTAAAAAGTACCCAAGTTAAAATAGGGGCATGTATAGTACAAATTAACCATCACATATAGGTACAACTGTGCAAATTATAGCCTTTTTCACCAAATAAACATAAAATTCACAAAGAAAAGTTGTGATGGTGGTTCGTAATTTAGCTTACAACCATTTAAAAATTCCAAGTCAAAATCCAATTTGTGTTTGGAGAAACAAAGAAGGAAATGATAAAATATAACGTAAAGGAAAATAAAAGGTAAAAAAACAAATTACTATGTACAGTGAATTTATTTATTTATTCATTTCTCCTAAATAATTTTTTACATTCACGTACAGAGCAATAACGTAAAAAAAGCTTTCTTAAAACAAAACTATAGAGACGCACCCTAAAATGCATATGTATTAATAGGAGTAAAATTTACAAAACTATACATATTATTGAAGACTATAAAAAAGCTACAAGAGATGTTTCTATACTTTTCTCAAAGTGATTTGCACAACTTTTAAAGTCGAACTGAATGGTGGATAGTGATTACTTATCTCTCCGTGTGCTTTGAGATTAGTGTCATTCTTATTAGAGTGGAAAGTATGAAAGCACTACTCAAAAGCTACACATTTCACATAATTACACATAATTTTGCCACTAACAGGTGGGTCCCACATGTCATATTCCATCGTATTTAACGTGAATGATCAAATGTGTACTTTATTGAAAATTACGTCAAAGTATATGCAGTTTTGTGAAATTTAAACTAAAATGTGTAGTTTTCATATAGTTATATCAAAATAGGTGTAGTTTTGCGAATTTTACTCTTAATAAAAATTGTTCTATGATGCACCTACTTTTAGGTGCTATCTTGCATTTTGTTTGAAACACAATGAGAGCGTGTATAGTCCTGCTCCAAACGGTTTTAGCTTTTTTGGTTTTTATTTTTTTACTTTATTCCTTTGCATTGTCCTAAAAGATATAACGGTGGTTTTCATTTTTTTAAAAAATTTTTACTATTCTTTCTCTTTTTTTTGACTCACAAAAAACCAACAACTGCTACAATGTTTTTGCAGCCACAATACAGAACTCAACTTTTTGCATGTTATCATGTATGATTTGAGAAGGAGTTAATGGCTGTAGCGTTATTTCCTTATTGTTCCACATGAATTTATACTGATTAATTCTATCATCATGAATAACAGAACGATCATATTGCCACGGCCTACCTAATAACAAGTACCCTACTTCCATGGACACAACATCACATTCTACACTATCACGATAAGAACCAATTTGAAAGCTAACATCAACAGTATACCCAACATTCATGGAACTATTATTATTCAACCTCTGAATTTGATATGGATGTGGGTGTTTCTTGTCTTTCAATCCAAGTTTAGTGCAAAGTTCTTTGCTAGCTAGGTTATGACAACTACCTCCATCAATAATAACTTTGCAACACTTACCATCTTTACTTACCTGAGCTTTTGTTTGGAAAAGGTTGCAGCGCTGTTCATGGTTGGGTTTTGCTTGAACGCTCAATACCGAAGGGGTGAACACAAGGATAGGACCGGACTCGGGGTCACAATACCCATCCCTATGTGTTTCTTCTTCTCTTTCTTCCTCATGACAGTCCTCAAACGCCTCAAAATCAGCAAGGTGCTCTCCATCTTCTTTAGCAGAATCATATTCTCCATTCTCAGTTACCAACATTACCTTGCTATTTGGACAATCATTTTGCATATGTCCGCGACCAAGACATTTGAAGCATTGGATGGAGCTACTCTTGGCCGTAGACCCAACAGAAGATGATGAAGATGGGACTGATCCTCTTTTTGGAAAGGAAGGAGTGGCGTTCTTGGCACTCGAGGCAGCACGTGCACTAGAAGTAAAACTTCCACTAGATTGGTTAGTTTTAAACGAATTGAAACGAGATGTGGTTTTACCTCCTGTAGGTGCTGTACGGGGAGTGTAGGAAGATGATTTTGACACCCTCATGTCTTGTTGTACTTGCCTCTCAGCCTTAGTGGCTTGATGTACCAACTCCACCATGTTGTTGTAGGGTTGAAATTCGACAATTCGCTTGATGGAAGGTTGTAACCCAGCAAGGAAACAGGCCATAGTTTGCTCTTCTTGTTCATAAACATTAGCCTTATCATAGCCATTTCCATCTCTTTGTAGTACTCCTCAATCGTGAAACTCCCTTGCTTTAAATTCTGCAATTTATCAAAAAGATCATGTTTGTAATGTTTAGGAACAAACCTTGCCCTCATATGGTACTTCATCTCTTCCCATGTAGTGATGGGTGGCTCATTGTTCTCCATCCTTTGGTTTTGCACTTGTTCCCACCAAACCAAGGCATAATCATTGAATTCTAGTCCCGCCGTATGGATTTTCTTTTCTTCAGAATAGTTGTGCAAGCGGAACACCTTGTCTACCTTGAGCTCCCAAATGAGGTATTCTTAGGGTTCATGTGTACCTGAAAATGAAGGCATTGTAAATTTGAGCTTACCAAATTTCTCCTCGTGTGGTCGTTCTTCGCTGTAATGATTACGGCGGTGGTAGCCATCGTCGTAGTGCAGAAAGTCATCGTCGTCAACGTGAAGTGCTCCCCCACCACGACCTCCATGTCCATGGCCCCTCCCCGGACCATGGAAGCCGCCCCCTGCACCTCTCCCAGGCGGGGGTGGACGGATGGCGTTTGCCACCATGCGGTCTCGCCATTGTTGTGCATTGGCCAGCAACGTCTGCTTCCTCATCTCGCGGAGGTATGTCACCCCCACAATGAACACTGCCTTCCTCTTGTTGCGGTCGAAGGGCACGCACCACGTCGTTCACGATGTTGGTATGTAGCACATTCATTTGTTGGTTCATCTCAATGTGCATGTCTTGTGTGGAGTTGTTGATCTCTGCCTTGAGTTGCTCCTCGAAGGCAGAAGTAGTAGCGGCGAACTCATTGCGCAAAGTTCCCCTCAAAGCTTGGAATTGGAAACGAGTCACCGGGGAATTCACACCATGCTCCTCTCCCATGTTGTCGTCTCCACCTGACATGGTTAGTAGCACAAAGAAGACACAAAAGCCACAAATATATGGGTAATATGTGGAGTCACTCTATCTCACTTTTCCTCAACCAAGTAAAGTTCTTACCTTTTCGAAGTGAATTGAGGCCAAAAGAAACTTACACTTGGTGGTGGCTATAATAACAAGTGATGATCAAGCGGATTTAAAAGTGACTCACAATTGCACGGCAAAGGATATTATGTGGACCTTGGTTAGGAAGTTTATATCCTACACGATCTGAATTTCACGATGTTGTAAAATTAAGTAATAATCCAAGCTAGAAATTATTGCCTATGTGCTGATCCAAAAGATATAAGTGAAGTGTATGAACGCACACGTAAAGATCAATGTGACTCAATGCAACAAAGGAATGAGCTAGATGGGAACAAATAGGAACAATAGCTCGTTTGCATCAAGTACTAGGGGAGACGCTAGCCAATTGCAATAACAAGAATAAAGGGCACAAGATTGCTCAAATCACTCACCCAAATAGGAGCTAGAACCACTCACCCAAATCAGCATCCTCACCTTTTTTTTTGCTCTCTTTTTTTTTTGCTCGCCTCTTTTTTTGGCTACTGAGCCACTGACCCAAATATATTCAACTCACTATTCTGAGTCTATTGAGGTATATGGGTCATAAACTTTTTGTGGAAGGTAGGGGTATAAAGGTAATTAAAACTTTTTTTGGCTACCGAACCACTGACCCAAATATGTTCTCTCTCTCTCTCTAAACTTTGAATTTTTTTTGATCGGCCGGGGTGGTGATGCACAACCCCAATGTTCAACTAGGAGTGTTCAGGAGCAGCCCTCAATGCAATATCAATGACTAGTCTCAAAGTATTCAAAGGATATAAGTAACAATGCCGTATTCAAAGGATATAAGTATTCAAAGTATTCAAAGGATACAAGTAACAATATCAGTGCCGTATGGTGTTCAAGGAAGCCAACACGGACAATAACACCTTCTAGAGTTGGTTTCGGATGGCAACTCCCAAACGGATTCGGAAGTGGACAGCTAGCCAAACCGACTTGGATTCTAGGGTTGTACTCGGATTGATCTGGAAGGAGTTGTAGATGCGGACTCAACTTCAAAAGTAAATTGAATCTATTTTTTTTGTTTTATGGGGACACAAGATCAAGTTACGCGAAGGAACACAAAGATCAGCACGTAAACAAAATTTCTAATGGATCAAGACTTAATAAAACTCACGAAAATAGCAGATGTGAAACTAGGGTTTGGATTTTTTTGTGTGTTTTCGGTTTATGGACTATAGGACAGAAAGTAATATACTGAAATTTAAAGGGATAAGATCCTACCGAGTAAACCGCGCTCTGATACCAAGATGATGTGGGGTCGCCCGATCTTCTCGACGTAGGATGGATACTCACGGGAGTCTTAATGAATCGTAATGATCCTCCAATGCCAATGCAAGGGATGAACACTTCTTTAATCCACCAAAACACACTCGTGTTGATTTCGCCGACCACCAAGCGAAGATCTATCGTGCACCCAATTCCCAGCGGAAAGGCTGAACGATCTTAATTGAAGAAAACACTCCTTCGGCAGCAATGCTAAACTCGAGAACTTTAGTAGATTGATTTTTCTCAAACGTGGTCTTTCGTTGATTAGCTCCTTACCCGCATGGACTCTTCTTGTCATGACTCGTGGCCACTTGGTCCTTCTCCACTTGATCTTCTGTTGCTTCAAAACTGAGAACACATAACATATTTGCATTAGGTAGTATGCTATTTTCATCTAACATAATAGAAGACTCTCTAAGAAACAAAATCACCTGTTGTTGAAGTAGCTTAGCTCTTGCTCTTGTCATAGAACCTTTTGGAGCCTCATCACTAGCTTTGTTATGCACACTTGGAGTGGATGAAGAATGTGTAATAGAGATGTCCTCATCAAATGATCATGAAAGATTTTTCAAAAGAATAAAGCTCACAAAAATGCTTGTAGATTGTGACACTATAAGAAATTTACATATTTAAGTATACATTTCAATAAACTACATATAGTTAGGCAAAATGTGTTAATAAACACCATCTCAGTCAAACCTATTATATGCAATGAATATGACATGTGGGATCCACTTGTTAGTATGATTGATATGTGGGACCCACCTGTCAGTGGCCATCATTCCTCTTTGCCTCGTTGTCATCGTCATTCAACGCTTGTCTGCAGAAGCTACAAGTAGCGGGAGCTCGACAATGATGGGGCAAGGCAACTAGACATGGCCCATGTCAGTAAGTACACATTAGTATTCCCTCTAGTCACAACTACATATCATTTTGGGTATCGATATGATCTCTAAAGTTCTATTTTGACCATTGATTTCTATTGTAATATATTTATAAAACTCAATAAAATTGTAATATTATAAAAGTGTTTTTCGAGATAAATCTACGGATATAATTTTTATGTATCTAATATAAATATTTAAAAATATATCATTTGATAAAACTTTTACTGTATATTTTAAAATAATATATATTTATGACCGGATGGAGTACTTGATTGATAGTTGTTAACAATAGCAACACTGTTAGTGGAATTTTTTATAAATAATCCATATTTTATTTGAAATAATAGAAGTATACCCACGCTAACATTTTTTTATATAGAAATGGACTCTAGTCGCCGAACCATTGGGTGACTGGAACCTATCGCCCAATGATGGCCGTGCGACAAGCAAGCAATCTGCTGGCCATTGGGCAACAGGCTATAGTCGCCGAACGGTTCAGCAGCTGCAACCTGTCACCAAGCGGTTGGGCGATTACAATTGCAGTTGCTCGGCTGTGCAGCGAGTGCAAACAAGCCTTAGTGTGGATTAATCCATTTGTGATTTTCATAGATTATAAATGGTAGATAATCTATTCGATTCACAATAAGAGTTTACTATCGTTGTATGTTGTTGTAGTGCAGGAAATTTCATGATTTTTTTTAAGAATGATTGAAATGACAACGATCAGTAAGTACAAAGATAAGTGATATTGCGATGTAATCAAGAATTCGTACATGAGAACTTATTTGTTAATGTTGTTGGATGACTTTCTCCGCGAATAATTGAATGCGAAAAAATGAAGAAATATGCTCATCCGAATTAAAATAGACTTCATAGTACATTTGGGAGTAACACGGCGTGTAGGGTTTGATTACATGTATAACAAAGAGCATCATGTACGATACAACAAACTAAACTGCTCCTATGATACATACGCGCCTTTTTGGAATGGAAGTAAATTTGACCTTGGGGGGAATAGTTAGTGTGGGAAGGCCCGACTTACTGGGTGGACCAGGCCATTTTCCCTTCCTTGTGAGCTCGGCGTTGAACTTCTCGGTGACCTCTTTTGCCTTGGCCACCATTTCCCTCTTTTTCTCGCACTCCCTCTCACAAGCCTCGCGCTCCTTGTGCGTGCACACCTCGAGATGAGTTTTCATCTCCCGATGTATATGCTTGGTTTGATCGTCCTTGCGGCGCTCCTCCTGCATCTCGTAGGACCTTTTGACGTTCCACTCATTGAAGTCGAGAGCCCACTGGTCATCTGGGTGGATCTCAAGATCGATCCATTCGCGGTAGCCACATAGGGGTTCAGATGACTGTGGGTAAACAAGAGAGGTTGTTAGTGCATACTTTAAAGGAGAAAAAGTAGGGAGAACTTCGTGTAACTGGTCTTTATCGGCTTCCGATAGCTGGTGTGTCCCGACAGCGGTCGGAATAATCACTGGAGTAGTTTGTGTAACCCTAGTAACGTATACCTAGGCTGAGGTGGTGCTTAGACTTGAAGAACTTGCACGGATCCTGGCACTAACATAGGGACGACGTCTCCCCTCAGGCAGGTGTTGTGGTGGATGCTCAGTAGGACGTTCAGGATGGGGTTGTTGCTATAGGTGACGTCATTGCGGGGAGCTGACCTTGTAACACGCTCGGCTTTTTCGGCCCGGGCTGCAGCAACCCCTTGCTTTTTTGTCACCGGCGGCAGTAGACCTTGCTCGCATGTCTCCTCCCATTGCTTCATCATCTTGTCCCATTGCTTCTTCTACCTCTTATCCATCCTGATGTGGTGAAGCGAAATTCGGTGTAGTCTTGGGTTTGTTTGTATAGTGTTCTCTCTCAAATCTCTTTCACCTCCTTTTATAGAGCCCACTGTGGTCTTCTCATTGCATGAAGCTGCCCCATATGGTCTTCTTGCTGCATAAAGCTGGCCCACCTGGTGTCTTATCACTGTGGAAAGCTACCAAATGTGATCTTGTCCGTACGCAAAGTTGGACAGTCAGGTCTTCTCACTGCGCAAAGCTGCACCCTCTAGTCTTGTCACTGCACAAAGCTGGCCTATGTGGTCTTGCCGCTACGTAAAGCTGTTCCATCTGGTGTAGTCGCTGTGCAAAGCTGGACCGTCTAGTCTTCTTACTGCGCAAAGCTGTACTCTTTATTCTTGTTGTTACGCAAAGCTAGCCCGTGTGGTTTTGTCGTTGCGCAAAGCTATTCCATTTGGTGTTGTCACTGTGCAAAGCTAAACCGTCTGGTCTTCTCACTGCGCAAAGCTGGCTCTGTGGTCTTGTCGTGGTGCAAAGCTACCCCGTTCGGTCGTGTCGCTGCGCAAAGCTGGTCCGTATGGTCTTGTACTAAGGAAAGCTGCCCCATGTGGTCATGTAGCTACGCAAAGCTGCTCTATGTGGTATTATCGCTACACAAAGCTACCCCGTCCGATGTAGTTACTGCATGAAGGTTGCACACGACGCGGTTTGTTATAAAGCACGCCGCGACATCCCACGGGATATAAAATGCATGTCTGAGCCATTGATAGTAGAAACAACTATCTTCTCCATCTTAGAGTAAGATACCATGATAGGCGTTGAGAGGCCAATCGAATATGGGTCACCAAGGGGGACCTTCCGCTCGAAAGGAGGGAGGACTTCGGCATTAACTACCGCTTGTTGCCAAACAGGCGTGCTCAGCCAGTGTAGCTAAAATACAGACACATGGAGGACGCGGTCTTGCAGGTGGCAGAAGGCAATTTGGATGGCGAGCGATGTTTCTTCCGATGCCCACACTCCGGGGTACAATTAGGCAATCGTCCGTTTTATAGTACTGCTAATAGAGTTTCAATGTTAACCTTCCTTTGTAGTAGATGGCCAAATGTGACTTCTTGCGATAGATTAGTCCTTCTCATGAATGGTACATTGCGAGATACATGGATACGTTGTGGGAGCAAATCGTTGACTTGGAGGCACGAATTGAAAGTCTCGAAAAGCACAACGATGACCTTCGTCGGTAGATAAAGCACGAGAGGGGCAACGAGGAGGTCATCAACATAGGAAGTTTGTACGATCCAACATGCTGCTGCACAAACCCTAGTTGCATATGTGCTTGCCACTACAACGACGGCCAACCACGTTTGAGGCGGCCCCCTCTGCAACACTATATTTGGGTAGCACAAGGCTCGTTCTACATGTAGGCACCAACGTATAAGGGTGTACTGTAGTACTTTCTCTTATTGTCTGTGGTATTATTCAATGGTGTAAAGCATGTAATCAAATGGTTGCATGTTGGTGCGGTTGCCATTAATTGAGTGCACAGTTTGAGTAGTGTGGGTGTTGGCGTGGTTGCTATTAATTGAGTGGTATGAGCATCGACACGGATCGAACAAACGAACACCATAAGAAGAAGTACAACTATGATCGCAACAGTATTGTAAACATCACTTAGTAAATAAGAAATGTAAGTAGTACACGAACAACAAATGTACAATTAGCACTACCCCCTGCAACAGCATCCCCAGCCCCCCTCCGTCGCCACCTTGGCCCCCTTCGTCTCCACGTCCACATCCTCCCGTACGACCTCGCTTAGCTATCTTCCTTAGCACTGGGTGTCGGCGCCCAACAAGGTAAGACTGTTAGGAGACTATCGCACATGTCACAAAGCTAGAGAGAACCTCCAGGAGTGTGGCATGAGGTGCGGAGCCCGTCGCCTGGTAGCCTAGTCTGAGAAGCACTGGTCTGTGTCGTCCTGGCCCGGGCAGACCCCACATTCCTTGTTTGCAGGTATAAGACCTACAGTGTAAATATTGTTAGTTCATCAAATAAAGGAGTGGGAGAAAACTAAAAAGAGGCAAAGCGTACCCTCGGTTAGTGCCATGGTGTGGTCAAAGCCGTTTGTGTGGGGAAGCCGGAGAAGTACAGAGGATGCCCAAATTGCTGCACTGGTGGTGTAGGGGGCCATGCCTAGGCTGACCCCCCAGCCTTGTCAAGCTAACGTGGTGTAGGACGTGGCCATGTAGAACCCCCCGCGCGATGCCATGCTGGACGGGGTGGCCCCGATGGACGCACTGTGTGTGCATCGGGCGTGGGTGTGCGAACCTCCCGTAGCCTAGTGCACGACAACAGGGCGATGACACGTGCACCCATGACCTGCACACGATAGAAAGCCTGCACCACCTCCTCCTGTGTCATCTCCACACCACTAGTGATCCTATCCTCCATGGTGCGAGAGTCCCTCCAAATTGCAGCACCGATGTCAGCCTGTAAGGAAAACACGAAAAGGTGAATCCTATTAGTGGGATTACTAGAAGCGAACATTTACAAATTTGATGTAACGTACCGTGACGTGAGTGTCCCATGCGAGGTGCACGGGGTACGCGTCTGTTGGTGTTGCATGTGTGCTGGGGATAGGTCGACAACATGTACCAACCTGGTACATGTCCGAGGCTGATACCAGCGAAGTACTCATCGTACGCGCTACTGTTATAGGGGGTGGCCTCCTCCACGCAATCCTCCAGCGCACCCTCCCACTGGGCTATCCACCCCTCCATCTTTGTTGTCCAAGTCGTGCCGCATTTGACTCCCTTCCTAGAGTGCCTGCAGGAGATAGCATTTCATTACAAGTTGTAAAATGAATTATCAGTAAAAGGAAAGTCCTATGAGGCAGTCACTCATGTGTGGACGTTCTGCAGCACCGATCACCCGACTGGTACTGGAACGACTTAACGTAGGCCAAACTGGCGCATGACATGATGCGCCGCATAGTCCTCGACGAAGACATCGTACACGAGCTTCTGGCGCATCAGCCATAAAGCCTGCTCGCGCTTGCACAGTGAGGACAACCGTCAGGAGCATGGCTCTGCAATGCCTCAAGTAAGTACGGCTCCCAGCGCACGTCGTCAACCGTAAGGCAGTCCAACTGCTCCATGAAGGGCAAGTATGCCCGCGTAACGTGGTCATGCACAAACTATACCTGCAAGGAACAATGGTTGTTACATACGATCATCCTTAATATGAAGGAAATAATTGCAAGTTAGACTACTTATCCATCTACGACATTAGAGAGAACCCACCGTAAGCTGGTCCACGTCATCTCTCGGGTACATCTCGGTCTCGTACGGAGTCATGTCCTTGCGCATGGGCCGTCCGAGGCTAATGTGCTCGAATGACCACAACTGCAGTAGTAGCGGACACCCATGAGGACTGAGTTTACCTTGGTCCTATCGCACGCGTCGCACAAGCCGTGATAGGTCGTGGCAAGTGCGGACGAACCCCAGCTGATCTGGGGGGGCCTCCCCCTCAGCGATGGTCTAGCGTGAGCGATGAGGTGCGTGTTGACAGTGTTGCCGTGGCTGGTGGTGAAGAGCACCCAACCAAACAGCCACAGCAAGTATGCCTCCAAGTGCCGCGAGACCTACTGCTCATTTGTGGCTGGGTCATCCGCTTCACCTAAATACAATCAAAAAGTTATCAATACAGCACAGTGAAAAGGAGAGCACAAAGGATTGAACAGAAAGGATGTCAGGCACATACCCAGAATTGTGAGAGCCACCTCAGTGACGGGCCGTGTGTCTGACCCGGTGAGTAGACGTAGTACTCCTCCGTGGCGCCAGGCAGAAAGACTCCCTAGAACCTGTCTAGCAGGTCTGCCTGCCAATCGGCCAAGGCTTTGATAGAAAGGTAGCAGCTCCCACGATAGGAAGGCCAAGCAATAGGAAACGTCCTGCAGAGTAGGAGCCATCTTCTCGAATGGGAAGTGGAAAGTGTGCGTCTCCAGCTACCAGTGGTCCACTAAAGCTGTCAGCAGGGAGCGATTAAGTGGGAAGCATCGCGATTGCTCCGCACCATCGTCCTTGCCCACAAGCAAGGCTAATCCATCCTCGTCAGTAGCCTGCACCATCCGGGCGAGAGGGAGTAGCCCAGCATCATGCAGCCTGCAAAACAAAAAAAGGCCAGTACACAATCTACGTATGGCAAGAATACATGCTGCCGGAGTGCAAACCTGGCTGTTCAGCGTGGGTGTACCCTCCAGGGCATTTGAGGTGTGCGTGTGGGGACCACCCCAAGTTATCCATCTCCTCTGCCCTCCCTGGAGGTGGGCACGATGGGAAGCGCAACGTAGTTGGTCGACGTGCTCGTCCAACAGGCTGTAAGGCCAGTCCGATCCGCACAACTCATGAGCCATACCTACAACATGAATTCAAGTTAGTATTTATGTAGAACAAAAAATATCAAATGTAAAGCAACAGTAAATAGAACATGTAAATAAACAAAGAAAACAATACTAGACTACCAGCACAATACCTACTACATTACTGAAAATGGGGAAATACCACAACAATTGTACAAATGGTACATGCAATGTACGATACAATTAGTGCGACAGAATGCACGTCAAAAGTACCAACTAACAAAGTACAGTTTACAATAGACAAAGTGTAACAGTTTTGGCTTATTGCACGAGTAACAAGGGCACGAATCGTCCCAAATTCGGCTCTATCCTAGAGTACCACATCAAAACAAGGCTCCCTATTGCCCATGACGTGTACCGTGTGCAATTGGTCCTTCTATGCCTTCATCTCTATGTATGCCATAATTTTTGACAAGTACGATGTTCTTGGGTTGGCTGCAAGAAGTGCGGCATTTGTATGCCTCTCCCTGAAATAGCTAATTGTGTTGTACAGAACACCTTCTATGATGGCAATGAGGGGCTGAGAACGAAGACCCCTGAGAACCTAATTGTACACCTCGGTAAGGTTAGTCATCGTTATGTCGTACCTTGCACCGTCCGTGTCGTGCAGCAAGAACCACTTCTCCATTGGTTCTCTCTTGATCCACTGCTAGAAGCACTTGATGTTCTATGAGCTCCTTTGCCTCAAACCAACTACGTTAGGCTCATCTAGTACTATGAGGCATTTAGGTTGTGTCGCCCCAGGCATGGCTGGCCCCTTGTTCCTCTCGTCGATGTGCTTCCTTCTGTGCTCGTCCAACAACGCCCATAAAGCGTTAAATTTTCTCTGCTGATTCTACATAGCCAGCCTCTTGAACAGCTTCATCAACGGTTGCTTCGTGAACTGTTGAAGAAGTTCACCTCTAAGTGATGAATGCACCATCTGTTCCTCATATCCGACCATGGGAAGTGCTCCTCAGGATGTTCCTGAAATTTTCTTATGGCCTTCACTATCCCAGCATCGTAATCATGGATTACGCACACCAGGACGAGCACCGGCAACTCCAACCCTCACATGTCTAAGGAACCACAGCCAGCTGTTGTAATTCTTACTTTCCACGAATGCGATGGCCAAGGGCATAATTTAATAGTTGCCATCAATGCCAATGGCCGTAAGGATCTGGCCCTTATATTTGTTGGTCAAAAAGGTCCCTCAACTGAGATCACGGAAAGCATATGCTGAATGCCTCGATGCACGCACCAAAAGCTAAGAAGGCCCTCTGCAACACCGCATAACCTGGCGGCCTTATAGATGGCTTGTTCTTCACAGCAATGTACGTGCTCGGGTTCCTTTCCTGCAATACCTGAAGCATACAAAGAAGGTTGTCGTATGCCACCTCGAAAGATATAAACCTTTTTCCAATACCTTCTGCTTCGCACACCATGCCTTCGTGTAGCTAATCCTGTATTTGAATTTCTTCTCAATAGCCACCATGATATGAGTGGCATCCATATCCTTCTTCTCCACTATCTCTCTATATATTAGATTGGCTATAAAGCCGGACGTTAGGTTACGATGCCTTGGCAAAACACTGCTGAGAATGCAGGAGTGCGGCTCTACCTTCGACTCCACCTTCAACACAATCCAGTGAGTCTCATACTTCGTTCTACGTACGTGCACCCTCCAAGGACAATCGGACTGCTCGCACTTCACGGTGTGTTGCTCCTGGTTAGATTTCATGACCCTGAAAGTCCGTTGCATGGACAGGATCCACAGCTTGATGGAATCATGCAACGATGTCTTGTCAGTAAACATTGAATGCAACTGAACTTCTATGCCATAATACTCCCACGATGATTCATGCTCATCATGTGCAGCAACACCCTCAACATTAAATCGGTTCCATTACTACAGGATAGGAGCTTCGTCCTCATCCAAACTGTCCTCGTCGTCCTCCAGTACAGCTTCCTCTTCGGTACAAGCCATCCGGTCATCGCTCTCCATTTAATGCACTATGTACTACATATGCTCCTTTTCATCGGCTTGTCCTGTAGACTCACTATACCGTGATCGTTCTTCCTCTCCTCCATATACCGCATCAGCAACTTCCTTCCCTTCACCAACATGCGGGGCACTTGAGCTACTCGCACCTCCCAAAAGATGGCCATCCGCATGACTTTGCACAACTTCTATTGGGCATGGTTGCACAAGCATCACGCAGTCGTATCAACGGCGTCAGCACCCTTTCACAAACCCCTTCCACGCAACAGTGTTGTTCTCAACTCCCATCATTGTTCGTGGAAGACCGGCTCCAAAGCCCTTGTATGATGACGCTGCACACCTCAAGGTCCAATGAGAAACTGTGGGTGAGCTAGTACATCACATCTACGATTTGAGCATTCTCGCCGTTTAGGTGTACAAGAGTGGCTTGCGTAAAACTACTCAAGTCAACACTGTTCGGACTTTCACGAACGGTGCCAACACTGTAATACACTTTCAATGTAGTGGGTATTGGTATTACTGATGTCTGCCTACATATATTTTCAATATTGCAACTAGTCAAATTGCATCGCACATTATGGAAGTACTGATGTCGTGTAATTTACGTTTCAACAACTGTTCGCCTATCGTAACCAACTACACTACCCTCGTAGCATCAACTCCCTATCGGCAAACCGTGCACCAACGTCGTTCTTGTCTCGCTGCCGAGCTCTCTCCTACTGCGAATAATTCCTAATGGATTTCAAAATTTACATGACATATCGATTTAAATGCCAATATACCAGTTATAATAATATACATGATTTTTCAATGTACTAACGACTTTACATTTATGCTTAATTAATCATAAATGTTACATATTATTATTTTCTACAAATAAAAATATTAAGTTCTTACAAAAAATATTGACTGGATTTTGAATAACTACAAATTTCTACGGAGGCTTAATTTCTACATAACATTGACTAAATTTTCTATTATTACAATTTTGTACGGATGCTGCTTTGCTAAGGATGCTAATTTTCTACAACTACATGTTACTACAGCTGCTAATTTTTCTATAACTATATTGACTAAATTTTTTATACCAAAGTTGTACTATTTTTTCTACATCTACAATTTTCTACCGATACTAATACTAAATAAACTATCTACTTCATATACAAAATACAAACTATAACATACAAAAATATTCACAGAAACTGTGAAACCTCTCCTTCCTCCTCTCCCTCTCCTCTCCTCTCCTCCTCCCTCTCCCTCTCCTTTTCTCTCCTCTCCTCTTCTCTTCTTTCTTTCCCCCCTACCTCGCGACCTCATATCTTCTCTTCTTTCTTCCGCTCTATTCACCGCGTGGCCGTGTTTGGCTGTGCAGTGAATTTATATGCGCCTCCAGTCACTCAACCATTAGATGACTGGAATTGCAGCCGTCGAATCGATGAGAGACTAGAAGCAGTCGACTGGCGGTTCGGTGACTGCAATTATTTCACCGAATGGCTAGCGAATTGCTTGCGTATCGCGCGGCCGTTGGGTGATAAGTTTCAGTCGCCCAATGGTTCGACGACTGGAACCCATTTCTGTAAAAAAATATTCATGCGGGTATATTTTCTGTTATTTTGAATAAAATATAGATTATTTATATAAAAAATTTTCGCTGTTGGTGTCTACTTTTTTTCCTCTTCGTGTGGTCCAGGTGGCAAAGGCACAAGTGCTGGCCACGTGGTGGCTGGGGGTAGTGGCAAAATAGTGAGTTGGGGAGAGGATGGCCAGTGAAAGGTAAGACCCGTGGAGAGTTTATTGGAACATTTTATTATGTGTGGTTTGGCAGAATATAAATTTAAATATGTAGTTTTGATAATTTATTTGTAGTTTTTGAATTTACTCTAATAAAACATTGACACCATTGGCACAAAATCAACTGGACTACTAGAAATCTGGTGAATATTTTTAAAAAAATCAATCGAATTTTTCACCATACAATCTGCAACAAGATCCATGCCACTGTAAGGTCCTTATCATCATGCACATCACATTATCCACTAGTCCAGCACTAGAACACCTAGGGTTTGGGGGGATCGGGAGACTTACGGTCGGCAATGAACGCCATGAGCGAAGACCTCGTGCCTGCGTGATGCAGGCGTGGGGATGAGTCGGTGAAGGTCGGGGACGGCTCGCGGTCAGGAGAGTCGTCGGCGCGGTGTAGAGGGTCGTCGCCGGCGAAGTCCTACAGTGACGGTCGGTGACCTTCCCATTGCTAACAGCGCGCAATAGATCGGGTGTCTTAGGGTTGTCCGGGGTTTTGGCTCTCACGGGAACGACTCACCCACGGGAGAGGCCGGGACTCCGTTTTTATCTAGCGCTGTTGCAACGGGGGGACTGTAACCAAAACGATTAGGCACCCCCGATCAGGGCGCGTGAACGTGGGTATCACCCACGTTTCCTTCTTCGGCCGTTTGGCCTTAGATCAAAACCTAACAGCCACAAGCCCTTCTCCTAGCTTCGGCGTGGCCGCCCCGTCTGAGCGCACGTGAGCACTGCCACGGGCAAAGCCACGTCATTGTCGCCGCCAAACACCCCTCCACCACATGCCTCTTCAATGAGGACGGCGACGCCGGCAAGACGGTGTGACGGCCGCATCAGATCCACACTGAGAGGTAGAGGTGGTAGCAGCGGCGCAGTAGCGGTGGCGAGTGGAGGTTATTGGCAGTTGGAGGCTAGGGTTTTGTCTTGCTTCGTATTGATAGGTGTGGGGGCTAGCTCTTTTGGATTGACATCCAATAGGTCAGAAATCTGAGGGAATCAGTCGACTGAGTGATAAACAAGCCCCAAAATCAATATATCGTGACACAATTCCAAATCTAAATTTGATAGACAAATGAAAAAAAATGATTCTGCTGAAAAGTAAGTCTGAAAAAAAAGGAAAAATACCCGACAAAGTAATTTACTGAAATGTCGGTTTCTTGTGCTGTGCATCGATATTAGAGCAACTTTTGTGAGTTGCTTGGTAGTCTCATCTCATGACCTAACCAAATTTTGGCAGATTGCACTTTAATAACCTTTTTATTAATGCATCCACCTTATCCTTGCTAAAAAAACTTTAACACATGTTAATCACCCATCCCATCATGTCATTAGTTTCAACTTGGACTTGTACACCCAAGTGCTCAATTTGGGCTTTCTCCAAGATAGGCTCACAAGAACCTTCGCATCAAGAGCAAGCAATCAATCTTTAAGCCCTTACGTAGATTCTAGAAACCGTGATGAACCTTCTGCAGGTAACCGACAAGCATCACAGAAAAACCTTGGACAATTAACACCGAAAAGTCATCTATGCTCACTGGTTACAGCCAAATGGTCAGCCAAAGTGAAGTTCTAAAAAAAAAAGTAAGGCTACGAAGGTGAAGTTGAAGTTGAACAATGAGCCAGGCTAAGAAAGTTGACGCTCTACATTTAAAATAATAAAAACAAACACTTGCCTAATGCCACATTCGTATTAGCTTCTACTTATGGCTTACCTAATTTTTTGAAACTTTTTCTCCACTTTTCACACTATCATCTTACTCCGGGAATAAAACTGAGGACCACATGTAACTCCTCGGCCCTCCACAGGGCCTAAGATGCTACCATCACTCACTTACCATCTCAACTGTGAGCAACCAACATACAAATATACTATATTAGCAGTAAGCTAACTAACTTCATATTGCACATAACTGGAACGTAAATAGAACTCTGAACTCCATGACCATGGAGACCCCCTTCATTGCTCGCAAGTAAATTGAACCAAACGGCGAACCACAAAAGACTTAACACTAAATTAAACATAAAAACTCAGTGCAAGGCTAAGCTGTTATTTTATATGTGCAGTGCCAAAAGGACTATTCCTATTCCATACATGTTGACATCATTCACCTAAAAACAACAAAAGAGTAAGGGTGAGTCCGGAGACTCAGCAAGCACATGATAAAACAGTAACATCACTTTTGCAATTCAATCGAGTTTATGAACTGTGAGCTGTAAATCAACTCTATGACTGTAAACTATAAGTCACATCCGTAACTGTAAGCTGTAAATCAATTCTATGTCTGTAAACTGTAAATCAATTCTACGACTATGAATTATAAATCAAATCTGTAGCTGTAAACTATAAACACATTCTATGTCTGTAGACTATAAATCAATTCTATGACTATAAACTTTAAATTAAGTCTATAACTGTAAAATCATAACTCATTGTAACTATATCACTTTCTCTGTTATTTTCATGCAATGTAATACCATGCAATGCATCTGTAACTATAACTTATACCGGTATAGCGGAGGTACATCCGTCGATGTCACCCTCTTCCTCTATTCCGTGGAGGTGCCTATCTCTGTAGGTTTTATTCAAGAGCACTCCGGACTAGTCATATAACTTTTTCACCGACCTACCTAACTCATGCATTTTGCATGATGCAACATTCTCTAAATGTGGATGTCTAATCATAAGCAGTACTCATCAAGGTATGATTAGCCCACAATCATATACATTATCTCATAAATACTATAAATCATAGCATGAAACACACGAATAACAAACATTCGCATAATTCACTGTTCTACCATGCACTTCCCTGTTAACCTGGCGGATGGTGCATAGACGGCACCAGACTCGAATTGCCACCTGAACAAGCATTAACCATTTCAATTCATTGCTAATGCTATACATTCATATACGAGCAAATGACATCGCTCTAACACTCAATCCGACACAACCAATTCCTGTCCCACCAGGCAATTTCCCATTGTCCTAGTGCTTAACCAATCCAAACATTTAGCGATTTCGTCATTTAACTCGCGGATCGAATTCTACACACTAAATCTCCCTTCATCCCTTCCTTCTCTCTTTCCCTCTCCCACCACGGATCAGCCAGATCGACAATGGTAACACCGATTTCACCATCCCAGTATTCATATTAATAAGCGACCTCTTCGTGGCCACACGAATCAATTCTAACAATCCGCATAATGACTTATGCAAAATTCGGTGAATAAGCAGGGAGAAGGGTTTTCGAGGCATTACCCTTACCCCGAGTGACTAGATCGGGATACTATCTTTTTTCCTTAGCCAATCTGACAAATCTGACGACGGGTCAGACTTTCCTTTTTCCCTTCTTCCTCTTTTCCTTCCTCTCTTATTTCCTTTTCTCCTCTCCTTTTGCTTTTTTCCTTTCTTCTTCCTCTTCCCCTTTTTTTCTTTTCCTCCGGTCGGCCGACTCCCTCCTCTTTTCTTCTTCCTTCCCTTCATGGCCAACTCCTCCCATTCCTTTCTTCACTCTGACAATCCCCTCTCCTTCCTTCTCTCAATCGGCGGTTCCCTCCCCTCTCTTCCCTCTGCTATCCGACTCTCCCCTCCCCGCTGATGACCCCATCTCCTTCCTTCTCTCAATCGGCGGTTCCCTCCCCTCTCTTCCCTCTGCTGGCCAACTCTCCCCTCCCGGCTTGCCCTGGCTCTCCCCTTACCTCCCTCTGTGTGTGACGTGCAGCGACAACCGAGCAAAGCAAGAGTAGCGACAAGCCACCAGGCGGAGCAACGACAACAACAAAGGACAAGGAAGACGAGACACGACCGACCAACGACACTAAGCGACAGAGGCGCATGTCTATCGATGGTGACACACGGGTGACAACAACACTGGGCGATGGCAACACGCCAGCAATAAGGGATAGGGACAGTGGGGCACGACGACACCAACAGTAGCAAACGCAATGGGGAGGCAGCGGCAACTGAGTGAGCACAGGGGAGAAGAGCAAAACGAGTTTTGCTTTCCCCTGTCTCTCTCTTATAGGCACTGCGTGGGCCAGACTATGCCTCATCCGGCCTAAGCATTACACCACAAGTATATCACACACCCACTGCTCGCTCCCGTCACATGCACACATCTCTATTTTACTTTTTCCACTGCTTGTCCCCTCCTAAAAACCACTTCTTTCAGTTATTACTATTCATTTTCAACCATAAACCATAGATAAACACCATCCGAAAAGGTAAATACGTACACCCCTTAAGAATAGATAGATAGGTAACTAAAGTTAGGCGTAGCCACTCTGCAGCAAAGCAACTTCAAGAAAACATGAACAGCAAGGGGCATACAGCAGTATTGAGCAAGTTTGTATGCCTGGGGTGGGACAAAGATTGTAGGCAAGGCATCTTTTGCCAATATTGGTATTTAATTGGAAAGTTGGGGCATATATCCATACTGATTTTACAACCTCAAACATGTGACCAGAGCTATAATTATGCAATCATCTCAATAATTACTGCGATGCCTAAATGATTGATGATTTTCAAGCCGGGCTGGAAAAAATGTATGCTCAACAACCAATCTCACTGCTTCCAAAAACTCTCCAAAAACTATCTCAGAGACAGCGCCGCTTATTTCTCCTGTCAAGAAAGGCAGTGAAAGGTAAGTTATCTCCAGATACAAAAATAACTCACAAAAGATTATAAATTTGGGCTGTTGATATTATTAAAAAGACGATAAAGTGTTTTTTTTGTTACCCACCATACTGCCCAAAATTGACTTAAGCTGAAAATGTTGAGCTGCCAACAGGAGGAACAGCAACAACCTTCCCTACAGCTACTGTCTTTCCTGCAACCGTTAAGGTAAATGGAACGGTAAGTAATTCCACCGATAGTTGGATAACACAACCAATAAATATGGTATGGAAAGTGCACCCGAACAAAGAGGACACAAATAAGATTTCACAAAATAATATAATACAAAGCAGTGGCAAGGATTCTAAAATAAATGAAAAAAAACTATAATAGAAAAAAAAACCCTATAATGATGTCTAATAGAACAAACAAAAAGGAGGGATTTGTTGAATTAGTTCTCTTCGTTGCATCGCGCATGCTCTTTTTATTCACTCCAAAAGGGAAAGAATACAATATACAATCCAAAGCATGTATACTTGCCTTCCGTTCGAAGTGTAAACCTTCCAAGCTGAGGAAAATCAGAGAAGTTCTCTATGCATATCAAGTTATTCACCTAGTTGCAAAACACATTAGAGGAAAATCAGAGAAGTTCTCTATACATATCAAGTTATTCACCTAGTTGCGAAACATATTAGAATTAGTAGAACCTGCAATGAGCATTTATGAAATACTATTGATGTTTGATGAAAATACCTGAATGCGGCAAACTACAACCGCACCATTCTTCACAAAAAGAGGCTTCCTCTTTGGCTTCTTCTTCTTTGGATCAGTTTCCTTCTTTTTCTTCATGTCAATTTCCTCTATGAGATCAACAATCTCACACTCTTCAACGACAGAGTGGATATGCAACACTGCCTTGTAGCCCGCGGTGAAAATAGCCTAGCACATTGAGATAAGTATAAAATGTTACAAAACATCCTGGGAAAGTAGAATGTTGATCGCTACAATAGAATCAACAGTTGGAAAAAAAAATAATGCCATCAATCTTCACAATTGCGTAGCGGAATACTGATACATGGCATGGTGTAAACTAATATAAAAAATTCAAGTATTCGTGGAATATTAAACTAAAAAACTATGACATACTAACCGTGTGACAATAATCATAGAATTTACATTTCGTATTGAAAGGAAATATCCCACAAATAAATACAAAAGTTGCTACTACTAGTATAAATACATAAATATGGCATAAGCTACATATTAGACCTGTTCATGGGCAGCCCAACCCGATTTTCTGGGCTCACGCCTAGGGCTGTAAAAAAAGCTCGAAGCTCGCGAGTTACTCGAGTTCGGCTCGTTCTAGGCTCGATTCGAGCTCGATTCGAACTTTAAACGAGCCGAACTCGAGCTTGATCTCGAGCTCGCGAGCTTCACCGAGCCGAGCTTGAATAGTTCGCGAGCCTTGATTCGAGCTTAAATAGTAATATATATTAATTCTTACCGAGCTTTTTCGAGCCGAACTCGAGCTCAAGCTTTTCTTATTATTAAAGATTAGTGTGTATTTGAATTATTTTGACTGTTATCGAGCTTATTAGAACCGAGCTCGAACTTAAAATTTTTTTATTATTGAAAAATAGTGCATAATAAATTATTTTAATTGTTATCGAGCTTCAACGAGCCAAACTCGAGCCTACTCGAGCTTAGGCCGAGCCGAGCTCGAGCCCAGGTTCGGGCTCGGACCCCAACTCGAGCTCGGCTCGAGCTTCTACCGAGCTCGAGCCTGGAAGGCCGAGCTCGCTCGAGCTCGGCTCGTTTACAGCCCTACTCACGCCCATATTCTCAGCCTGCAGGCCCAGCCTGAAGCTCAGAAAGAGCCCGATGACATTACAGAAAAAGCCCAATGGCATTAATTAACTAATAAATATTTTATTCTGGAATATGGATTAAATAATAATATTTTTATTCCAAAAACAATTAAATAATGATATTTTATTCTTAAAAAGAAATTTGCAGGCTTTGGGCCTAGCCTATGTTGGGTCGGGCCAGGCTCAGGCTTGCCCATGAAAGACCAGGCTTTTCAGGCCCAGCCCAGTTCGGCCCAGATGTTGAACGGGTCTACTACATATTGAACCGAGATTGCATTGTACAATTTTAGTTTAAAAGAACTGCTTTCCAGATCCAAACAAACAGTATATGCATCTGTATCCAGGTGTGCAACAACCAGATGTGCAACAACCATGTAGTCCCATCAGCAAATTGAAATCAAACAAAAGTAAGTCGACCATTATATACAATATAGTTTTGTGCATATTCCACTTCAAAGTAAAAAATCTGAAACTGCGTGGCAACCATCATAAACATGTCAAGTAGTTTTTTGTAATTTATTTATGTAATTAAAAGGAGCAAGCGACACTTACATTGTCAAGCAATTCTAGAATCTGCAATTGAGCATTAAATTCAGTGACAGCACCAACAGGATTAGCTGCATGGATAGACATCAAGATGAGAACTTAAGTCAAATTAGGAAATGATCCACAAGACCACAAATGAACAACCTTCACAAATTTTTAAAATTTTACCCGTGCCATGTTACGCAGAGCTAACATAATTATCCAAGTGTACCAAATATATCCGATGGATAGCACACAACAGGTTAAAAGAAAAAACACCCCCAGTTTAACCAAGAACTGGCCAATTTGTGGCTTGCCATATGGCACAATCCACTAGCTTATGGGGTCGCAAAATTCATCCTGTCTTGACAGTTTATTAATGGTATTGTAATATAAATTCACCCCCAGCTTGACCCACTTCAGCCCTTTTATACAGGGAAGGCACAGCCAACCCAACCCTGGTCTGAATCCTAAATACACCTGTACTTTGTCAAGTGCTAATATAAACACATCCTAAATCCACCTGTTACTTTGGTTGACAACCCATTAAACCCTGGTCTGAATCACTATCAAACAATAACTAGTGCTATCAAACCAGAACTTCACCAGCTTCAGAATTTCAAAACTGGATGCAATATTAACTTTTCTTGAAGAATATACTTACCAACACTTGAAAGTACAAAACCAGCCATAATATCATCCTCTTCAATTCCTGACAATTTGACACGAACGTTCTCGGCAGGTCCAGCACGACGCACTTTGTTCTCATCCAAGCTTATACCAATGACTTTCACGTTGGACTGTTACAACCAGACATATTGCACCAAAATTGAATTGTAGATTCCCAAGGAGATCAAATATGCCGGGAGAGTTAAATCAGAAAAAAGAAAGAAAGAAGATACCTTGTTTGGCATAACCAACAAATTGTCACCCTCTCTGATAGTCCCAGACTCTATTTTCCCCATAACAACAGTGCCCATATCTTTATATTTATCAATTATTGGCATCCTGCATTTGTTGATACATAAAACTGTAAAAGTTTGCATCTGGCATCTGATCAAGACCATAATTCAAGCAGCCTTCTATGAGTGCACAAAACCAAAAGTATGATAAGCAAAGATATTTTATCAACTGTTCATTTAAAAGGCCTTTTATTTTGGAACAGAGGTTCGCGTAAAGCATTAACAATGAACAGTGACCTGAAAATAGAAGAAAAGTCTTCTACATTAGCTGTTCTATTATTACTTCCTGTGCCAAAAAATATTTGTTATGGCTCAATTTGTGTGGGTTTTCGGTGGATGGTCAGGGGAGGTAACAGATTGATTCGGGAGTGAGGATGGGAGCACAATGGATAACAGGAGGCGAGGTTCTCGCTCCCACACGATTGGTCAGGGTTCATGCTGGCCAGCGTTGGGACTCTTGAGGAACCGAACTTGGAGAAGATGACTTCTTATTGCTTACCGAGAGAATACAGCATGTGTCCCATATATAGGACAGTACAATCCAACTCCTATAGCATATCATAACCGATTCTGTTAAGCAGATTCGGTAATCAATCCCTTACCCGACTCAGTCCTAATATATCTCTTACTTTCCTCAACAATCTCTCCTAAATAAGTATACTACTTCCTACCGGACACAGACTCCTTTCGGCAGTGCAGACCGACGCCCCATCAGACTGTAGCCCGTCACGCCTTTGCCTCTGCAGTCTTGCCGTCGAGTCCAACGACTACTGTCTGGCACGAAGATTGCCTTCCTGCAGATCGCCGCATATAATGCCGACCCCAATATGTGTCCACAACAATATGATGCTTTATAAAAGGGAAATTTTGACATATAACACTCCAAAGTGACCTATATAGATAAATGTCATTGCAAAATGGCGGCTTCTAGAAAAGCCAGTGGAAACTTGTTCACCAAAATGCCGCTATCTACACTAGTAATTGGTATGTGCTTTGCACGCCAGACAGAAGATAGGGGTACAACTCAAAAGAAAAAAAGAACACTGACATGGAGCTCATAAAATAAATATATACCAAGAGCATTTATAGTTAATTATTCAAGACTAGGTGCAAAATATAACATACCAAAATATTCAAATTGCAATAGTAGACATCGTTGTTTAGTTATTTTTCAGTAAGTCATGCTGCATGGTTTATAATTTATACCGCACTGTAGCCATATCTATTAGATTAAGGAGGTAAAAACGCACTCCATTTTATAAGAAAATTATGTATAAACAAGCAAATATAAAAATTCTTAATGTACCAAGTCCTTCAATATCGACCTTCTACAACAAGCAACAGATTTCATTTTGATCCTAGAAATTTCATGAGCTCCCCAACTCTACTTTTGCATTTGAGTGAACACAAAACAATAGAAGGTGCCTAAAAAAGAGCAAAGGAAGTGGTGTCTTCCTGCATGGTGGGAGGGCAAGCTGAGGAAACATCTGGAAAAACAAGAGAGAAACATCCAGACTCCATTTAATTTTCAGTGGGTCCCGTACAACATCCGATGGCACTCTCTAACGTGAGCCATTTGATGCACACAGATCAACAGCCATCATTGCTGAGATTCACATGTGCGCTGACCATTCGACTCAGTGTATCAACGGTTGTGGTTGTTCCTTGTTTGGATGGCAAGCAAATTCAAAATTCAAGTATCGCTACCTATGTTATCAAGGCGTCGCCTAGGCGTCCAGTTGCTCGAAGGTGGACGCCAGGACCTGCCGCCTAGTCTTTCGAAGTTAGGCGCTCGACTAGAAATTCCAGCCGTCCAGGCGTGGTGCTGCGGCGTCCAGGCGTGGAGTCAGGCGCTCGTTTAGTTGCATACCTGTTAACCTAAAGGGCCAAAGGAGTGAGAGGAGAAGCCGCTTCACACCGCCTCGCCTCCGCCGCGACCGCAGCTGCCGCATCGCGCGCCGCCTCGATCCGGCTCGGCCGCCGCCTCGCCTCGCGCGCGCGCGCCGCCGCCTCGGATCGGCCGCGACTCGGATCCGCCTCGGCACCGCCGCGCCTCGACCCTGCGCCTCGGCATCGCTGTCCCGGCTCCCGCGCCTCGCCTCGGCCTCGCCCGACTCCGCGCCTCGCCTCGGCCGCGACTCGCGCCTCGCGGTTGCCGCTGGGGCGTGGAGCATGGCAGCAGGAAGAGGAGCGGAGCCATCGAGGAGGAGGCGAAGGCGCGAGCCACCGAGGGGGCGGGAGAAGGGAGGACCGCGGGGGCGGATTCACCGAGATCTGGGAGCGAGCGAGGCGGAGATGAGAGGGTAACGAGAGGAGAGGGAGAGGGAGCTGCGCGGAGAGGAGAGGGAGCGAGCGAGGCAGTCGCTCTGTTGCTGACGAGTGTGCTAGGGTAACGGGTTAAAAGGGATATGTGTGGTATTTTTGCAAATTACTCTCTAGAGTTCTACAAAATTACAATTAGATCCTTTTAGGTCCTTCCTCTTTGGATTTCTTCCGATTTACTCCTTCAGAACTATCCTATTTTCTTATTTTCCCTTTTCCCTACCATCGTCTAATCATCGCCTAGACGCCCGCCTAGGCGCCTAGGCGTCCTGGCACCTCCGGAGCGCCTCGCCTCGCCTTGTCGCCGTGACAACATAGATCGCTACAGTATATAGTAGTATGGAACTATAGATATTTTGCAAATATTGGACAATATTGCCCATGTCTTCTTCCAATCCCCATCTCTCAATTAAAGCTCATCCATGGCTACTGCCATCAAGTTTGAGCAGCCGGCCACCATGATGCCTCCCTTTCCCACACCATTTAAGGAGCACTGCTGACCCATGCTACAAGGTCAAGGTTTGCCACAAGGTAGAAACTTGCTAGCACCACCGAGATGCTTGTGGGTTGCCACAGGTAGCCACTTGCTAGCACCACGAAGATGCTTGTGGGTTGCCACGTGAGTCCAGAGGCTAGTTCTCGTGATCATGCTGGTGAGGTTGATGGAGGTCCACACAACACCAAGATGAGCTACCACTCAAATGAGCAAGGCCACCAAAAGCCTTTTTTTGCTGGATCTTCGCTGGAGAGTGCTCCTTAAACTTCTTTGCCCACCGTAGCCACCACCATCACAGGCAGAGAGGAAGAAGACAAGGGCATTATGGTGGCTACCTTCCAGATCTCTGCCGCCAATCTCGCCATCAGCCAACACTCCGACGAGCTCCTGGTACCCCAAAAGTTCGCCTTGGCCGAGCCTGTCACTCCAGTGTGGTCGCCACCAGCACCTTCGTCTTTGGCATGCTCCCTGGATGCAGCTCACTCTGGTGCAGTCCCCCAGCACCTCCATTGTTGTTGGGCTGCTCCCACAGAGCTCAAGTCTGCCTGCCCACTTCTACAGGCAGCGCTCGCTGGAAACCGATGGTGAGGAAGGATGTTGAGGGAGAATGTAGGGGGCAATTTGGCCCACTATGGGCTAACCACGCATAGCAATGGCATCTTTGTGAACAAATGAAGTCTACAATGGCATTTTTAGGGGTTTTTACTTTGCAGTGGCATTGCTCTAAATTGGTCACTTCAGAGTGGCATATATCAAAGTTTCCCTTTATAAAACATGTAGCCATACTTTCTTGACTTTTACCACTAATATATACAAAAGTTGACAATGTGAAAATAATATCATTAGATTTGTCATGAAAAGTAGTTCCATAATATAACATTTTTGTAACATATTACATTATTACTATAGAAATTGATTGCCAAAATTAAATATTGGAGACCATGTCATCTCCAAAGCGTCATATACTTATGAACAGAGTATGTACAGTTTCAAAATATAAGCATAGGTATCTTACCTTACTGGACCTTTGGGGTCACGTAAAGGAACTTCAATACGGTCCAGAACTTCAAAAAGACATGGACCATCCCACCAACTACAAATGCTTTTATCCATCCGGGTCTTCATATTAGTTCCCAAAAGACCAGATATTGGTAAGAACTGGACATCTGACAACAAAGCCAATGAAATAGTAAGAAACAGTATTTGGTTGGCCATATCATCACAGTACCTACAATAAGGTTGGTAATCGAAACTAACATCATATTTTGACAACTGGTTTCATGCTAAAATTTCTTGTTAAGTTCATGCTAAAATTTCTTACCAAGATACGGACAAATACTACAAAGTACAAAGTAACACCTGCTAAACAAAAGGAAATCCTAAGCCCTCACTGAGTTCATGAATAGTGTGGACCAGGGTTAGAAAACCCAGCGGTAACAGGCCGGTTACCGCCGGTAACCGAAAATACCGGCGCCTACCAGTAGAAAAAAATACCAGCCGAAAAATTTCAAATTGAAGTTTGAATTTAGGACTGCATAATGCAGTTCGTAGGTTGGTTTAGGTCTTTATTATGGTACATTACCTATTGTTTGAGGTTAATATGCATGAATAAAAACCGGAGGTTTTTTATTTAATTAAATTTGAAATTTTGAATTAAAAGTTAGTTTCCCTAATGATATTTACATTGTTAACACTAATGGAATGTATTAGGAAGATGCATGCACCTCCCGTACTTGACTTCATGCTTTTTGCCATGTGTTAGGAATTTCCAATTTCAAATTTGAAAAACCGGTTTTTAGTGGTTTTCCCTTTTTTTAGCGGTTTTTCTTGATTTATTGGGCGGTTTTTGGAACCTTGGTGTGGACCACAAGGTAGGTGTGAGCTTAGCACACAACAAAGTGATTAGATCTAGAGTCTCAACATCTAATTATTTTAACCATGAAGCAAAAGAGGCATCAATTGATAAACACATCAATATTGAAGGCACAATTTGCAAAAATGATTACTTTAGAACTCCACTTGATCATTCAGCTTTTAACATAAGAAACAATTGTCACATCAAAACAATGATTTAAGCTTGAAAATGAGTGTTTATGATAATCTAGACTTTTGAGGTAACCTCAAAAGTAGAATAATACCTTTCTTAACATTGTATCCTGAAGATTTGAGGAAGGGAACCATTTTTGCTTCAATTTCATCATACCTGAAAAACGTAATAAGATTCATGAGTTTCCTCAAGCTATACTGCTATGATATTAAAATCTTTCAATTTGCAAAATAAGCATACCTTTCTTTAGACCATTTTACAGTAGGTTCATCCATCTTATTGATGACAACTACCATCTTAGCAACGCCTAAAGTTTTAGCAAGCAGTACATGTTCACGTGTCTGTCCTCCTCTTTCATAACCAGTTTCGAATTCACCTTTTCGAGCAGATATAACCTAAAACAAAAAGATACATGTTTACTACCAGATAAATGTCAAAGCTAAATGTAAGTTCAGCAAACAATGCACTGAGCCCATGATTACCAGGACACCAATGTCAGCTTGAGATGCACCACTTATCATGTTTGGAACATAACTTTTATGACCCTGCAAATTCAAATCATACAAGTAAACAAATATTGCACAGGAAACAAGCATTTCAGCTCATCAGCAATTGCAGGTAAACCAGTCACACACAAGAAAGAATCATCAGTAAAGAATTTTAATGTGTAAACGGAAGTGCCATATGTGTGTGTCAAGTCATATGTTGGGCACAGTGGAAAGTACCAACTGTGATTAATAATGAAATATGTCCACATAACAAGTATGAGATCTACCAAGCATGAAGCAGAACAGTGTTGTTGTCAAAAAAGAGGGAATTAATTAGAGCGGTGATGAATCCCTTTATTCAAAGACAAATACAAGAATCTGTGTTAATGTATAAGTGTAAACAAGATAAATAGAAGTTCAATTTTTCACTAGAAACAAAACCATTTAGCTGGAAAAAGAATAAATCATAGCACATTTCGTAATGTTAAACCGTTTTCACTTAGACCTCAATTGTTATATATGTTAAATCTTTTGTTTCCACAATTATGTTATGTAAAAGTTAAGACTTAAATATTAATCCAAAACATGGTATCATGGCACAATTTTCTAGCATAAATGCAATTGCAAACCCATTAAAGGACAAGTACACCTGTCATGGGCAGCCCGACCAGGCAGATTGTTTCAGGCTTGGGCCCAAGTTTCCAGCCCACAGGCCCAGCCGAAAGACCGAAAAAGCCGAAAAACATAATCAATAATAGTTATTCAGAAAATAATTAAGTAATATTTTTTAAAATATTTTAAATTTTAAAAAAGGAATGAATTTTCGGGCTTGGCCTTGTTGGGCCAGGCCAGGCTCGGCCTTTCAAGGCCAGTCTTTTCCAGGCCCAGCCCGAATCCATGCTTGGCCCTGGCCTTAAACAGGTCTAATGATAAGTCAATCATATGTAATAACAGTTTACGTTAAGTCTAAAATCATATAGTAAAAATTATTCAAGAAAGAACCTAAAAACTAGAAAATGGTCTTAGAAGCAATCTATCCAGTGTTCAGGTTGATCACATAGTCATTAGTCATAATCAGCAAAATAGATTCCACAAGAACACAAACAGAAAAAATTATGTACAGTAAAAACTAGAGTTCCAGTCACCAGAAAAGCTATTGTGGAATAGAACACAGTGTCATGAAAAACAATAAACAACCTAACAAGTATATGGATTTATATTAGTATCATATGTAACACAGCAAAAGAAAAATACCGGTGCGTCTAAAATAGTGAATCTTGTATTTTCTGTCTCAAAGTGGGCTCTACCAACTTCAACAGTCTTCCCCTGAACACATAAAAAATATATAAATATAAATAATTATGATAAGTAAAAACCGGCCTAGCAAGACAAAATCACCTGGAGAGAATCTTATCAGCAAGCAGAATAAAATACTATTTGTTGTTAACTACAGTTTGGAGCATGCATCAGGCTAGAGCAAACTAAATAGATAAATCATTAAAACAAATTGTTCCTCAACAAATAAGGCGTTTCAACACCACAAGACAATTTTTAACAGAGCTCTAACTTACTAATGATGAAGATAACAATCAATATGGAAGTGATACCTTAACTCGCTCTTCCTCATTTGTGTCCATAATGTAAGCCATGTACCTGCAAATATTTCAGATTATAAATTATAATATTTAGCAGTATAGTGAATTGAAAAGTCAAGTGTTGGCAAAATGGCAACCCCGAAATAAATAAGACATGAGACAGCCAGCATTCGTTTCTGGTTGGGCATGAGGCTTTTTAAATAACATATAAAAGATGCTTCAAATGAGCGTAGAAAAAGAAGAAAAAAATGAATGTGTTTGTTTACTACAGTGGAAAGGCATCTTATTCAAACATATGAAGATCACAAGACATGCAAAACATGGAAAAATGCAATATTTAAAATGACAATTTTCCATGATTTAAGAGTTACGGCAATAGAAACCAATCAACAAACAACGTTGCACCTGTAGATAAAGGTCAAAACATGACTCCATTAGGGCTTCTAATGTATCAATGCGCAAGTTTTTCAGTAGTTATTTTGTTTAGAGTTACCGCAATCTGAAGTTTTAAAGATAGGTAGAAGTTCACAAAACAATAACCACAGATCCTGGATAAAGTTTACCATTAAGAGTAAGTTCGTTAACATCCTTCAGTTTCTCACAATTCTTATATTGGAAAAGAATATGGCATAATCTACAGTGTCCTACCAAACAAAAAAGCAAAAGCTCTTGTTGCATTTGATGCTTCCTGTAACAATAATATCCCTAAGGATGCTCTTGTCTTCTCTTTTCTAGCGTAAAGAATATACTGTGTATTAAACTCAAAATTTTCTTCTGCTCCCAGTCTCCTACAACTATGCAGTATTTTTCTGTTGGACTTACTTTTACCCTACACTAACACTTATAGATGTTAGAGATAAGAGTCTGTTGTTAGATAGATAAGGTCTTGCGTGCAGATCTGTTATATCAGATCTGTTCCAGACCGTTACCCTTAGGGATATCTCCCCCAATCTCTTGTATTTGGTATCCAGCCGTGAGATAGGATAGCAGATCTGTTAGGTTTAGAAAGTTTGTTTTCCCTTCCTTGTATAGGTTGATCAAATCTTCCCTTTCCATCTCACGGCTCCTGTAACCATTCTGGGCTCTAGCCCTATATTAACATGGAGGGATCGGCAGAGGTCCTTAACGCCAAACATTAACATGGTATCAGAGCCTTCCCATCCAATGGCAGGCGCCTCCAATTCCTCCTCTATCTTCCCCTTTGCCGTCCCGGTAACAGAGAAGCTCACCAGAACCAATCATGCGCTGTGGAGGGCGCAGATTCTTCCCACGATGCGAGGCGCCCAGATGATGGGACTTCTGGATGGGACTACCAAAGCCCCGCCAGAAGAAGTTGAAGCCAAATCAGGCGAGAAGACAAGCAAGATCCCAAATCCAGAGTATACTCAGTGGTTGATCAAGGATCAACAGATCCTGGGCTACCTGCTGTCATCTCTGTCCAGAGAGATCCTTGTCCATGTCGCCATGAAGAGATCTGCTGCTGAAGTATGGCAGACTCTTGAGGCAATGTTTGCCTCACAAGTGCGTCTTGCGATCCGTCAATCGCGCATAGCACCGCCACAACCTGAAGGGAAACTCGGCGTGGCTGAATATATTGGCAAGATGAAGATGCTAGCGATGAGATGGCGTCTGCGGAAAAACCCTAGAAGATGAAGAGTTGATCTCTTATATTCTGAGTGGGCTTGACATGGATTACAATCCAATTGTTTCAACAATTGTTGGCCGTGCTGAACCAATCTCAGTTGGAGAAGTTTACTCTCAGCTTCTCAGCTTTGAACAGCGGGTCCAACTCCTTCAAGAAGGCGCTCGATGCAATCCTCCGCAAACTCGCTATGCGCGGCGTGGAGGATTCGGTAGCGGTGGCTTCGAGAAGAATCGAGGCGCGTCGCGCTTTGGAGGTCGCAACAACTACAACAACACCTCAAATCGCTCAAGCAATGGCGAGGACACCCGTCCGAAGTGCCAGCTCTGCAAGAAGAGAGGACATACTGTTGAAGCTTGCTGGCACAGATTTGACGCAGACTTCGTGCCTCCAACTGAGAAGACAGCTGCAGCAGCCTCCTCTTATGGTATTGATACTAACTGGTATGCTGATTCAGGTGCTACAGATCACATTACCAGCGAGCTCGAGAAACTGACTGTTCGTGACAAATATGGAGGCAATGATCAGATTCATGCAGCAAATGGAGCAGGTATGGACATACGGCACATTGGTCATTCACATATTCACACCCCTAATCGTAGTCTTCACCTTAAAAACATCCTTCATGTTCCAAAATCTGCAAAGAATCTTGTTTCCGTTCATCGATTTGCTACTGATAATCATGCTTACTTTGAGTTCCATCCTGATTCTTTCTTAATCAAGGACCAAACAACGGGGCAAGTTCTTCTGGAGGGCAAGAGTAGAGGAGGGCTTTATCCCCTCTCCTCTGTTCACGCAAGAAAACAAGTTTTTGGAGTCTCCAAGCCTTCTTTGTCGCAATGGCATAGTCGTCTAGGTCATCCTTCATTACATGTTATTCAACAAGTCATTAGTCACAATAAGTTGCCTTGTTCTTTAGAATCAAATAAAGACTCGATTTGTAATGCTTGCCAACAAGCAAAGAGTCATCAACTTCCTTTTTCTAGATCCTCTAGTGAGTCTAGTGTTCCTCTAGAACTCATTCACTCCGATGTATGGGTCCACCCAAGAATCGTAGGCGAAATAAATATTATGTCAGTTTCATTGACGATTTCAGCAAATTCACTTGGATATACTTGCTAAAGAACAAAGCAGAAGTGTTCCAAAAGTTTCATGACTTCCAAACTCTTGTTGAGAGATTGTTCAATAGAAAAATTCTCTATGCACAAACAGATTGGGGTGGTGAATATGAGAAACTCAACTCCTTCTTTCAGAAGATTGGAATCTCTCATCGAGTCTCATGTCCTCACACCCATCAACAAAATGGTGCTGCAGAGAGAAAACATAGGCATATAGTTGAGGTCGGTCTTGCTCTCCTCTCTCATGCATCTATGCCCCTTAAGTTCTGGGATGAGGCTTTCATTGTTGCCACCTATTTGATAAATCGCACACCAAGCAAAATTTTAAACTGGTCCACTCCCTTAGAGAGACTTTATGACACTCCTCCTGATTATTCCTCTCTTCGTATCTTTGGGTGTGCTTGTTGGCCCAATCTCCGGCCTTACAATAGTCACAAACTTCAATTCCGCTCAAAGCAATGCGCTTTTCTTGGCTATAGTAACTTACATAAGGGGTTCAAGTGCCTAGATATCTCCACTGGACGAATTTACATATCCAGAGATGTTATTTTTGATGAGGAAGTCTTTCCTTTTGCTCAGCTTCACCCAAATGCAGGTGCCAGACTTCGGTCTGAGACTCTTCTTCCAAATACTTCCTCTCCAGTTTGTCCTGTTCTTGATCAAGGGGGTGACACTGTGATTGATCAATCTGCTGATATATGTCCTGTTTTTGATGCATCTGAAACTGCTAATTCTTCTGTTGAATCAGATAACGTTTCAGATACTTTACTGCAATCGAAACCAGTCATCACTCAAGTCTACAGCAGGCGCAAACTTGTCCAGAATTCCGAGACTGCATCTGAGATTGTGCCAAGACCGCATGTTACTCAAGTTTACAGCCGGCGTGTTCAAGCTCCGGCATCCACACCTGAGATCACGCAGGCTGTGCCAATGCTTTCTGCTCAAGCTCTCCAAGAAGAAGCCACTCACTCCCATTCAAGCAGTAAGATATCTTCCTCAAATCATAATACTACAGCTCCTTCCTCCTCAGGTGACAACAGTACTCCAACCACATCAAACAGTGACTCAGAGCCATCTGGATTCGGCCCTATCTCAATGTCACCTCAGCATCGTCCAGTAACAAGGCTACAAAGAGGTATTATCCAACCTGTAACCTTTACTGATGGTAGAGTCAAATACACTGATGGTAGAGTTAAGTATAGCTTCTTCACTTCAAATGAAGAACCTCATAATTTAGAGGAAGCCTTGAAAGATAGGAATTGGAAAGAGGCAATGGATGCAGAGTATATGGCATTAAAAAACAATAAAACATGGCATCTAGTTCCACCTAAGAATGGAATAAACTTGATTGACTGCAAGTGGGTTTATAAAATTAAGAAAAAGGCTGATGGAAGTATAGATAGATACAAAGCTCGTTTAGTTGCAAAAGGTTTTAAGCAAAGATATGGGATAGACTATGAGGATACTTTCAGCCCTGTTGTTAAGGCAGCATCTATTAGAATTGTCTTGTCCATTGCTGTCTCTCAAGGTTGGAGTCTTCGTCAGCTTGATGTACAAAATGCTTTCCTTCATGGTGTTCTTGAGGAAGATGTTTATATGAAACAACCTCCTGATATGAGGAAAATCCTTAAACACTATGTTTGCAAGTTGGACAGATCTTTATATGGTTTCAAACAGGCACCAAGAGCATGGTACTCCAAACTTAGTGAAAAACTGCAAACACTTGGTTTTATTCCTTCCAAGGCTGATACATCCTTGTTCTTCTACAGGAAAGGAAGCACTATAATTTTTATGTTAATTTATGTTGATGATATAATTGTTGCTAGCTCAGATCCTAATGCTACTACAGCCCTTCTTAAAGATTTGAAGTCTGAATTTCCTCTAAAAGACTTGGGAGAGCTACACTATTTTCTGGGTATTGAGGTAAAGAAGATACATGATGGCATTCTTCTAACTCAAGAAAAATATACTACAGATTTGCTTAAAAAGGTGCAGATGTATAATTGCAAGCTACCAATACACCTATGTCGACAAGTGAAAAATTAACAGCACAAGGAGAAAAACTTGGAACAGAAGATTGCACCAAGTATAGAAGTATTGTTGGAGCCTTGCAGTACTTGACATTGACTAGACCTGACATCTCTTTCTCAGTGAATAAGGTATGTCAATATTTACATACTCCAACCGTTTTGCACTGGATGGCAGTCAAAAGGATATTGAGATACCTAAAACATACATTGGGCATTGGATTGAAATTAAGTGCATCATCATCCATGCTAGTCTCAGCTTTTTCTGATGCGGATTGGGCTGGTTGCTTAGATGATCGAAGATCAACTGGGGGATTTGCAGTCTTTCTAGGCAGAAATCTCATTTCATGGAGTGCTCGAAAGCAAGCAACAGTATCAAGATCTAGTACAGAAGCAGAATATAAGGCAGTTGCTAATGCAACAGCCGAAATCATGTGGGTTCAGACTCTTCTTAAAGAACTTGGTATAAATAGTCCATCAGCTGCAAAACTATGGTGTGATAACATTGGTGCAATGTATTTATCAACTAATCCTGTTTTTCATGCCCGAACAAAACATATTGAGGTGGATTATCATTTTGTTCGAGAGAGAGTAAAGAACAAGTTGCTGGAGGTAGATTTTGTTTCTTCAAGAGATCAAGTCGCAGACGGCCTCACCAAACCTCTTCCAGTAAAGCAACATGAAGAATTCAGATACAATCTCAACTTAGATAAGCTGTGATTGAGGGGGGATGTTAGAGATAAGAGTCTGTTGTTAGATAGATAAGGTCTTGCGTGCAGATCTGTTATATCAGATCTGTTCCAGACCGTTACCCTTAGGGATATCTCCCCCAATCTCTTGTATTTGGTATCCAGCCGTGAGATAGGATAGCAGATCTGTTAGGTTTAGAAAGTTTGTTTTCCCTTCCTTGTATAGGTTGATCAGATCTTCCCTTTCCATCTCACGGCTCCTGTAACCATTCTGGGCTCTAGCCCTATATTAACATGGAGGGATCGGCAGAGGTCCTTAACGCCAAACATTAACAATAGATACTCAAAGCATAGGCTACCTGCAAACAGCAGTTGTCACATCAGCTCCCTCTTCAACTGTAGGCATTGTTTTGTTTCTTTAAGTTTTACATGTTATTGTTCAAAGTGTAAATAGTTACATAGTGCAAGACATAGCAAGAATTAAATGATATAGCATTATTTTCAAGTCGATGCAAGAATTAACTGATGTAGGGTATGCTCAAACTCTCTCTTTTCTTTCTTTTTTTGTTTCATATGGTATGGGAGATGAAACAAAGCCAACAAAGCATAAAAATAAGGTGTCAGACAAACCAAGTGGTTAGTTCAGAGAAAAAAAGGCTTGTAATACGACAGAAGATATGAAAAAGAGCATCAATTTAATTACCTAGTATGAACAATCATATATCTCAAGTTTCAAGTTCAAAATGTGGTATGGGTTAACCTCAATCTTGCAAACAGCCAAATATTGCACAAGACTTATTGGCAATGCAGACAATGCAGAGGAACTAGTACTCACCAGCTTTCTCGGCTTTTATCCTTTGCTTCCTTTTCATATTTCTGGATGGTTCTGTCGTCGACTTGACCACTCAAGAATAATATTTGCCCTCCAGCAGTTGATTTTCCAGCATCTGGACCCAGGAAACAACGAAAATAAGATTTGTGTAACCCCTTACAGAACACCAGTACTATTCATTGAATATGGAAATATTAAGAACACAGCATATCAAAAATCAGCAGAAACAAAAATGCAGCAACAAGTCTAACGTAGCAGAAGAAAAGACATTCAAGAACAACAAGCTGGTGCATCAGATGACTAGTCCATAAGCAATAAAATATGAAATTGGAACAAGATAAACATACTTTGGAGCTACAAGCTAGGTATTCTAATTTCTAAGCAGGCGTATGAACCATAATTTGACATCTAGTAGTCAAGGCGAGCATATATGATACATCCATTTGTCTAAATTAAAAGTACTACTTTGTTTGCTTAGATGGATCTTCCAATTTGGTTAATACTTCCTTGCGCAGAGCCGCAGATTATAACCAGCTGAGAGCAACCATCTACTAAGCATCATCTATGAAGGGTGGGTTCTTTTTTGCTGCGGCTGATGGCTTTCGGCCCTAACGCAAGCGCTTGTGTAGACGAACCGAATACCGATAAGATGTTTTGAAAAGATTGTCCCAATAAACCGCTTCAAAAAGACGGTAGAGAAGCTATCCCGTATGTTTATTTGGGGAGGCCATAAGCCACAAGTTGAAAAGAAGAGGGACGAAAAGAACTTGTGCTAGTCAAAAAGGTTGTACAAAGCATTTTTTGGAAATCTAATGGTGCCATGAAAAACATAACATTTAGCAGTAGATAAGATTCTACCCACGATATGAAGTAGGTTGTGCAAGGAGTAAGGACCTGTTCATATTGGCTTCTACTTCTGGCTTCCGCTTGTTGAAGGCAGAAGCCAATATGAACACCCAGCTTCTCGCTTTCCCACTCCTCTCCCTCCGGAGATAAGGCAGAGGGCCACGGACAAATCACACATCCCACTCCTCTCGCTCCTGTCTCGCGCACGCATCTCTCCCTCACTTTCCTCACTGCTTGCGCTCTTCTTCTAAAGGCTACTTCTTTCAGCCACTGCTTCTCATTTTCAACCAAAAACTATCAGCTGCAGCCAATATGAATAGACCCTAAGTAGAATACTACACAAACAACAATAAAATCTTTTGTCCCAAACAAGTTGAGGTTGACTAAGAATGAAACCCCCCTAAGGTCAAAGAAATAAGAGCGTTGTAGTAAAATCTACAAGGCAAAAACCATAAGCCTGCATCCTACTATTTGAGCAAAGAGCCTAAAACACTACCCCTAAACCTTCTTAAGTCATGGTTCCGGTACGTAGATCGCTAACTTCCACGCGCTCCTATCCAAAACTAATTCTTTTGATATATTCCAAGCCCTCAAGTTTCTTTTAATTGCTTCTTCCCACATCAGTCTTGGTCGACCTCAGCCTCTTCTTGCGTAATCCCTCAAATCTCTTTTAATTGCTTCTTCCCACGTCAGTCTTGGTCAACCTCAGCCTTTTCTTGTGTTTTCAGTATATCTTAAAATTCCACTACGTACCGGTGCCTCAAAAAGCGTCCGTTTGAGATGTCTAAACCATCTCAAACGATGTTGGACAAACTTCTCAACAATTGGTGCTATCCCCTATCATGTATATTATCATTGTGGATTCAATCCCGGCTTATGTAACTACAGATCCACAACATCCTCATCTCTACTACACTCATCTTCTGCATATGTTGTCTTTTAGCCACCTAGCATTCCGCGAATATAGCATCATAGGTCTGATCACCGTCCTATAGAACTTATCTTTTAACTATTAAGAACTTTTTTATAACACAGCACACCCGATGCTTAACACCATTTCACCCACCCCACTTTTATCATGTGGCTCACATCCTATGTTATCAAGGCGTCGCCTAGGCGTCGCCTAGGCGTCCAGTCGCTCGAAGGTGGACGCCAGGACCTGCCGCCTAGTCTTTCAAAGTTAGGCGCTCGACTAGAAATTCCAGCCGTCCAGGCGTGGTGCTGCGGCATCCAGGCGTGGAGTCAGGCGCTCGTTTAGTTGCATACCTGTTAACCTAAAGGGCCAAAGGAGTGAGAGAAGCCGCCACACCGCCTCGCCCCGCTGCCGCCGCAGCTGCCGCGCTCGCGCCACCGCTCGATCCGGCTCGGCACGCCGCCTCGCCTCGCCTCGCCTCGCCGCGTCGCGCCTCGGATCGGCCGCGCTGCTCGGATCCGCCTCGGCACCGCCAAGGCCTCGACCCTCTCCTCGGCATCGCTCGTCCGCTCCCCGCGCCCGCCGCCTCGCCCTCGCCCGACTCGCACCTCGCCTCGGCTGCGACTCGCGCCTCGCGGTTGCCGCTTGGGAGGCGTGGAGCATGGCGGCGGGAAGAGGAGCGGAGCCATCGAGGGAGGAGGCGAGGCGCGAGCCACCGAGGAGGCGGGAGAAGGAGGACCGCGCGGAGGCGGATTCACCGAGGAGATCCGGGAGCGGCGAGCGGAGATGAGAGGGTAACGAGAGAGAGGGAGAGGAGGCTGCAGAGAGGAGAGGAGCGAGCGGCGCAACGCTCATTCTTTGACGAGGTGTGCTAGGGTAACTGGTTAAAAGGGATATGTGTGGTATTTTTGCAAATTACTCTCTAGAGTTCTACAAAATTACAATTAGATCCTTTTAGGTCCTTCTTCCTCTTTGGATTTCTTCCGATTTACTCCTTCAGAACTATCCTATTTTCTTATTTTCCCTTTTCCCTACCATCGTCTAATCATCGCCTAGACGCCCGCCTAGGCGCCTAGGCGTCCTGGCACCTCCGGAGCGCCTCGCCTCGCCTTGTCGCCGTGACAACATAGCTCACATCTTTATCAATCTCACCGTCCCACTATAACATTGATCCCAAATATCTAAAAGTGTCCTTACTAGATATTACTTGTCCGTCCAGACTAACATCTTCACCATCTGCACTGGCACAGCTAAAATCCCACCTCATATACTCAATTTTAGTTCTACTAAGTCCAAAACCCCTTGATTCTAAGGTCTTTCTCTACAACTCTAGATTCATATCGACACATATGCTACTCTCAACTACCACTACATCATCAGCGAAAAGTATACACCAAGAGATATCTCCTTGTATGTCCCACGTGACCTTATCCATCACTAGAGCAAAAATGTCATACGAAAGGAAAAAACAGCTTCATTTTAGTGAATACATGTTACAAAAACCTCTGGACAATTAACTAAAGAAGAGGACCGCTGGGAGTGAACACTATGATGTTGAGGATGTTAAGTATATCAAGGCCCATATACTATAGGCCCATGAGGCCCATGTGGTTATCTATATATTGACATCTCCACTATTGGAGTTATTGTCTTCTCAAATCCCTAAAGTAAGTCACATGGTATCAGAGCTATGGATTAGGGTTAGGTTAGGATTATTTTAGTCCTCTCCCAGATCCAAAATTTAATCGCCAACCTGCCAGAGGCGATCGGTTCTTCGGTAGAAATCGCCGTCGCCGTCGCCCGCCGGCCGAGGCGGCCGTCACTTCGTCGGCATCCGTCGCGCCTCTTCCGTCGCGGCTTCTTCCTGACGTCGTCCACCGCTCGTCGGTTGGTACGCGTTCTGCCCGTCTCGCCGTCGCGGATCCTTTGGCGCGCCTCTGCAGCGCGCCGGCGCGCGTCTCGCCGTCGCGCGGATTCTTGGCCGCCGCTCTGCAGCGCCTCATCGTCTCCGCCGCCGCTCGTCCTTCATCCGCGCTCCGTCGCCGCTCGTCTCTTCATCCGCGCTGGATCGAGCGCCGCCGCTCGTTCTTCATCCGGCGCGCGCGGTTCGTCGCCGGCCGTCGTTGCTGCTGGGCCGAAGGCCCTGCGTCGCCTTGGGAGCGCCGCCCAGCGTCGCCTCGTCCGCCCTGCGTCGCCTCGTCGGATCCGGCGCCGTCTGGGGGAGCGCGCGCGTCTGCCATCGCCTGGGGTAGCCTCCTCTGCTGCAAGTCCGGCCTCTGCTGCAGTCCTCGGAGGGATTCTCGGCCGTTTTTCTTTGCTTTCCCTCTGCCATCATATCACGATCCAACACTTCATTGTGGTAACTGCTATTTGTTCCCTGTTCTGCTGTTTTGCCTGCTGTTGGTCATCATGTAGTCATCAATCTCACCCTAGATGGTCAGAATTATCCAGAGTGGGCTTTCTGTGTAGAGACTGCATTGAGGGCTATGGTTTACTTTTTGAGTTAAGATGTGCTTAGGATGATGGTAGTAATCTTTGTTAGAGATATAAAAGAATGGCATATTAATGATGGGAAAGTAATGGCTGCTATGGTGAATAGTACTAAGCAATCTATGATTATGAATCTTTCTAAGTTCAAAACAGCCAAGGGTATATGGGACAACTTGAAGAAGTGCTATGTTCAGGATAGTGGTGCTCTTTTGCATACCTCATGCATCAAACTCATGACATTGAGCGAAATGATATGTCTATTGATGAGTACTACTCTACTTTTGATCGTCGATGGGATCATTGACTTCCATGATACCGAGTGTACAGATTGTTCCTATCCATTACACAAGTTTATTGAAAAGTTTTTACTTACAGATTTGTCATGGAGTCCGGTGAGTATGATTCCATTCGTACCACGATTGCTTCACAATTCTTCCGCTCTCACCATGGCACGAGCATTGTTCGATTTACTTGCGTAAGAAACACGTCTTAAGTCTATGTCTTCTTCGCATCTGTTCTCATAGTGTGTTGGCGACTTCTCGGAGGATCGATGCACCAAAAGTTCCTCTTGAAGACTCTATAAGCATTGTGGAAAGTCCGGTCATCTTCCGAGAATTGTTTTTCTCATTATCCGAGAAGTTGGTCGACTATCGTGCGTCGTCTTCGCTCGTGGTCGTGGTAATCGTTCCACTCCTAGAGGTTCGATGTCGTTCTTTGCCGCTTCACCGTTAATGCTTCTTCGTCGTCTTGGGTGCTTGATTCAGAGCTTCTTTTCATGTGACATCTAATCGGTCCCGATTGATTGCTTGCAAGTTTCATCGATCGTGCTTCGCTCGCATACGGTGATGGTACATCTTGTCATATCACTCACCGAGGTTCTCTTTGCAATCCTCATTTTTCTCGCACTGATGTTTCTTTTGTTCCTCGATTGTCCATGAATCTTCTTTCGGTTGGTCAAGTTCTGACCAACATTGTTTTGTTGGATTTGATGACTCATCTTGTTTTATTCAGACCGTCAGGCGGAAAGTGATTGGGGCCGCCATCGCCGTAAAGGTGCTCCTAGCCTCTACATCCTCGACACCTTGCGTCTTCCTTCTTCCATTGAGTCTCCTCTCTCTGTCATCCGCCGCCGTCTTCCACTCTTCCTTCGCCCAGTGGCATCATCGTCTTGGTCATCTTTGTGGGTCCCGGTTGTCCACATTAATAAATAAAGTTGTTTAGGTCAAACACCTATTGATTCTAGTTTTCATTGTAAGGGTTGTAAACTTGGAAAACAAATACAACTACCATATTCAGCTAGACCTTTTGATCTTATTCATTCAGATGTATGGGGTCCTGCACCTTTTGCTACAAAGGGTGGTCATAAACATTGTCATTTTTATTGATGATCATTCTCGATATACATGGATTTATTTCATGAAACATCGCTCACAGTTGTGTTCCATTTACCGGTCTTTTGTTCGCATGGTTCACACACAGTTTTCTACTCCTATTAGAGTTTTTCGTTCGGATTCTGGTGGTGAGTATTTGTCTGATGCTTTTCGCCAGTTTTTGTCCTCTCGAGGCACTCTTGCTCGCCTCTCTTGCCTCGGCGCTCATGCTCGAATGGTGTTGTTGAACGCAAACATCGCCATCTTATAGAGACCGCCGCACACTTTTGATTTCATCTTTTGTTCCTTCTCATTTTTGGGGTGAAGTCGTTTTCTCTGCTTTGTCTATCTCATCAATAGACAACCTTCATCCAAACTATGCGAAAATGTCCTGGTGAAGTTCTTTTTGGTATTTCTCCTAGCTATGATCATCTCCGAGTTTTTGGATGTATTTGCTATGTTTTGCTTGCACCTCGTGAGCGAACTAAGTTGACCGCTGTTGATGCTTCTAATAATAATATTGATGAGTCATACTATTCCTGATGAGTTACAGGTTGGTCCAAGATATAATCTACGAGATCGTACTGCTATTGGTCCGGCTGACAAGTATGGTTTTTCACGAGTGAATGCCGTTGTTGATGAGCCATCCACTTACTAGGAAGCCTCTCATATTCCGGAATGGCAACTTGCTATGTCTGAGGAGCTTGCTGCCCTTGTCGTACAGGAACTTGGGATCTTGTTCCATTACCGTCACATGCAGTGCCTATTACATCTAAATGGGTATTCAAAATTAAGACCAAGTCTGATGGTTCTATTGAGAGATATAAAGCCTGTCTTGTTGCTAGAGGTTTTCAGCAAACCCAGGGTCGAGATTATGAGACCTTTGCACCAGTTGCTCATATGACTACTGTTCGTACTCTCATTGCAGTGGCTGCTACTTCTTCTTGGACCATCTCTCAAATGGATGTTAAGAATGCTTTTCTTCATGGTGATTTGCATGAAGAAGTTTATATGCAACCACCTCCAGGTGTTGATGCTCCTCCTGGTCATGTTTGTCGCCTTCGTCGTGCTCTATATGATCTTAAACAGGCTCCTCGTGCTTGGTTTGAGCGTTTTGTTTCGGTGATACGGGATGCTGGGTTTACACCTAGTGATCATGACCCTGCTCTATTTATTCATCTCTCTCCACGTGGACGTACTTTGCTTCTTCTATATGTTAATGATATGTTGATTACGGGAGATGATGTGGCACACATTTCTCATGTGAAGAAGCAACTTGGTGAGCAATTTCAGATGTCTGATTTGGGTCCTCTCAGTTATTTCTTAGAGGTGTTGCATTCTGCAAAGGGCTACTATCTCTCTCAGTCCAAATACATACAAGACCTTATTGCTCGCTCTGGCATTACAGATAGTCGAACGGCTGCGACACCTATGGATCTTCATTTACAACTTCGTTCTACCGATGGTACACCTCTTGAGGATCCCTCTCGATATCGGCATATTGTGGGCAGCCTTGTTTATCTCACTGTTACTACCTTGTTTATCTCACTGTTACTAGACCTGATATTGCTCATGCGGTTCATATTCTGAGTCAGTTTGTCAGTGCTCCTACTTCCATTCATTTTGGACATTTGCTTCGTGTACTACGGTACTTAAGGGGACATCTTCTCAGTATTTGTTCTATGCTCATGAAAGTCCGCTTCATCTTCATGCTTACTCGGACTCCACCTGGGCGAGTGATCCAACAGATCGTCGTTCTATCACAGGTTATTGCATTCTTCTTGGTTCTTCTCCTCTTGCATGGAAGTCTAAGAAGCGGTAGTGTATCTCGTTCTAGTACAGAGGCGAACTTGAGCACTTGCCACTACCACTTCGAGATTGTATGGCTTCGATGGTTGTTAGCGATTTTGGTATTTCTTGTGATGCTCCTACACCTCTTCTATGTGATAATACTGGAGCCATACAAATTGCCAATGATCCTGTGAAGCATGAACTTACAAAGCATATTGGCGTTGATGCGTTCTTTACTCGGTCTCATTGTCAGCAGAAAATAATTGCTCTTCAATATGTGCCCTCAGAACTGCAAGTGGCAGATTTTTTCACTAAAGCACAAACTCGAGAGCAACATCGGCTTCACTTGCTCAAACTCAATGCTTCAAAACCTCCGTTTCCACCTTGAGTTTGAAGGGGGTGTTAAGTATATCAAGGCCCATATACTATAGGCCCATGAGGCCCATGTGATTATCTATATATTGACATCTCCACTATTGGAGTTATTGTCTTCTCAAATCCCTAAAGTAAGTCACAGAGGAAACAACTGCAAACAAAAGAACTGATAAAAACCCAATAAAAAAATTTAAATGTGAAACTCCAGCAAAAAAGAATTGATCTAGCACACAAAAGCTTGTCAAAACTTTCCACAAACAATTAGACAGATTTAAACATGATTTCCCATAAACAATGATTAAGGATCTTATTATTATCAAACAAGATGGTAACGATAAAAAATGTAATTCATCAAAGTATAGTTAATTAGTTACTGGGTATGGCTATGGTACAAACAAATTTTAACCAAAAAAAAGTTTTCATGTTTCGTCCCCTTCCACATTTTTCCACCTATCCCACTCCCCACTTTTATTGGGTATTGATGGTGGAAAAAATGCTCATAAAGTGAATAAAAAACTAAAACTTGTGTCATAGTCATCTTGTAATTATCTTAGATCATGTTCATATTGGCTTATGCATAGAAAAACCAAAAATCAATATGAACACCCGGCTTCTTAAAGCGATTTCTCCACTCCTCTCGCTACCGTCTCGCTCCAGGGATAAGGTAAGAGGCCACGGGTGCATCAGACACCCTACTAGCCCACTCCTCTCGCTCCCATCACGCACACGCATTTCCCCCTCACTTTCTCCAAAGCTCACGCCCTCCTTCTTAAAGTCATTTCTTGCAGTCACTACTATTCATTTTTAGCAAAAATCCATCAGCAAAAGCCAATATAAACGCCCCCTCAGTCAATTAAAAAAATTGCATCATGTATTTTTGGTCTTTTGGCCTGTAAAAGAATGTTCCTCCACATCTCGTGCATGTTAACGAAATGTTTTTGGATTTAAGCATATTAACACAACATCCTTATTCCATAGGCACTTAAGGATGTTTGCATTAAACCAAGAACTTGCCTATCAGTGCACGATTGTCGTAACTCAAAAGATCTAGGCCATGTTTGGAACATGGAAAATTTTCCCCGTTCTTGTGGGAATTGAATAGCTTCCCACAAGAACGGGGAAAAACATCAGTTATGAAATCAGACAAAAGGCTGATTGAAAGCAGGCAGTAAGAAAACAAAACTTACCAACATGGCCAATGAAAACCACATTCAAATGCCGCTTTGTATCCTCTTCCTCCTCTACTACCTCTTGAGCATCCTCATGCGCTGCAACTGAATCCATGCAAAAGTTAGGGTTGCACAAGGGTCTATACTCACATAAAAATTTTACAGGCACAGTGAGCATTAACAATGATCTTGGCACTGTCACACAAATAGAAGGGCCATCAGAGAAACTAAAAGGTCTAGGTGCCTAAATTTTTGGTTGCAACAGCATGAAGCAATAGTTCATGACATCTAATAGGAATAAAATAAAAAACTAAATTCAAGAAACCATCTGGATCATCGGCCTCTCCGGAAAGTTGCATTCGTGCTATATGGAAAAAGAGAGAATAAATTCTTTCACTCAGTTAACTTAGTATCATCTTTTAAATTAAGTACGTTATCTAAATTAATAATAGTGTGATGGAAATTGCATCTTAAAATTACTTCCATCTGGTAGTTAAAAAGTCTTAAATGTAGAAAAGCATTTTGCCATTTGCCAAAAATTGCAAGAAATGAAGGCACAAAATTAACAAAGGTTATAACTTTTTATTTGAGTTCTTGACAACTATAACTGCAGTAACAACCTGTACAAGGGTTTCATTCATACCATTTGTCTTCAACTCCAAGGACTGAAGAGATGACTGAATTTCTTTGACACCTGAAAGTACATAGTTCAAATCACAGGTTAGCACATAGTGATCAAGAACTTCAGACCACAACTGTGTGACATATTACCACAGAGGACATCACTAGCCGAAGTACAAAATTTATTTAGGAGGTGACAAGAGTTTTGAGGTTTCCCTAATACAGTAAAAACGAGAATTGCAGGCTGATAAGATTCAGATAGAAGTCTCAAAAAGATACAGGAAATATCGTAACCAAAAAAATTATATGCTTTCTCCAGCCACTACTTGAATTCAGCATTAAGAAAAAATATTTCCAACGTGCACCTAAAAATATCATCTTCCATTTTTTTAAAAAGAGAACTTTTAGGCAGAAAAATTCCAAAGAAAATCATAGAGAGACTTTGCATCATTAGATCAAGTCACAAAGAGATGTAGTTATCCCTCAAGAGCAATAACCCATAATCACAGGGATGTCATTATGTTGGCTAGTAACACTTACAAAACTAAATAGGATGTAACTTTCTTCTCTGTCAATGGGAAAGGGAGTTGATGCAACCCACGGAACAGCTTGCAAACCCAAGCTAGAGTGAGAAGATATTCAATATGGTCAATTGGTCACACTGTTGGGTTCATTGAAATGAGCACAAAAGTTTAACCAGGTTGTTCATCAGACATTTGGTTGACATTCATCAGACATTTGGTTGACGAACCAGAACCACCCAAAGTTTGGAAAACCTTAGTAGTATAACTCTGTTATGCATTGTTTCGTTATGGAGACAATCATGGGTTAATGCACAGCTAATGTAATGCTGATATCAGCATCGGGCCACGTGCTCCTAGATCAGAGATCCTACAGCTACAAGAAAATCGGAGAGTTTAGGAAAGTTCAAAGTGGCGTTCACACACAATTTGGAACCAAGAAAAACTTGTTTGTTCCCAATTTTTCAAGCATGCCAGTTTCCAAGTGTAGATCATGCAGCTCTATATGAATGTTTCTATACATTTTCTGTTCCATTTTAGTAGTTTTTGCCCTCTAATTTTCTACCAGCAGTTCTGTAATAAAGTTCTATAAATGCATGGTCATAATGTTGCACAAAATTATCTTTCAATGAAAAGATAACATGCAGAGGAATTCAGAACCATATTTGTCCCTAGTGCCCTTATTTGCGTTCAAGGAAAGTATCACTTTTAACGGGCTATCTATTTACGCACACCATTAAATATGCATGTCCTAGTTTGTACACTGAACAAGCACAAGACAACAAAACACCAGCCAATTTAAGCTTTTACAGGGGCAGCACATGGAATCACCAACCGACAAAATGAACAGGAGCACAACCAGCTACATAACACTGCCCCTTGTACATTAGCAACCAATGGATGGGCATCATATAACTGACAGGGACTCGAAACCACATAATAATACATATATTGATATATATGATGCCTAGACATCACATACTCGAATACAAATGGGTGTCTAGCCAGAGGGGCTAGATCTATTAACTCAATTTTGCTGTCTTGTCCTTCTATACCCCAATTGAACAAGCAGAAATCACCACTATGTAATCATCATCATTCTGCTCACCCCTTTTCCCGCAGCGGCAACCATCACAACCGCTGCTAACCCTCCTAAACCTAGACGAAGACGCAATCGAGGGCGCCAGCACGACAGATCGGCGCGGAACGAGCTCAGATCTAAGCGCAGCAACCAAGGAACAGCACAGTGGGAGAGAGAGGGGGGGAACCTTCCGTCGGGGGCGCAGGAGTAGCAGCATCCACAGCCTCGCCCCCCTCCGCGGGGGCGCCAGAATGGTGGGAGTCCACAGCCATCGGCTCGGCGTCGTCGCGCGCCCAGTCGTCGACGGCGGCATCGTCCTGAGCAGCGGGCGGCGGGACGTGCGAGGAGGCCGGCGGCACCTCGGCGTGCGCGTCGTGCTCCATCCCGCGGGCGAGGCGAGGCAAGCACGAGCCGTAGGAGGTGGTGGAGATGCAACGCTCGGTGCCGGCGTCTAGGGTTTTTGCGTGGCGGATTTGGACTTCCCGATGGTGTGAGTGGGCGAGGGTTGGACGGCTGATGAGGCCGGGGCGGCGCGTCTGCGCGTGCTTGCCGCACTAGCTTCCTTGCTCTAGACGCTGTCGACGCCTGTTCCGCTTGGGCCTGAGTGGACCAATGGACAGCCTACGGCCCCGTTCAAGACTCCTCCGCTGTTCTTGGTTTTCTGCCTTTTTAGCTTTAAGGGTGATTCTTTTCAGTGGTGGCGGATGATTTATAGATTTAATATAAATGTTAGTTTGAATAAATTGAATATTGTTAAGCTGGTAAATTATTTTAAAAAGACTTTCATGATAAACCACTTCATAAAAAATAACAAAAATGTTGTTCCATTTATGTTCTGGAGAAGACATAAGCTATAAACTGAAAGGAATGGGTTTTTTTTCTTCTCTGAAAGTCGAAATAAACAGAACGATTTTTTAAGTGGATTCTCCAAACGGTTTTCTGAGCCCAAAACCGTGTGCGCCATCCACGTCGACGTCTTCGTCATACGCTGCCGTCTTAAAAAGCACAATAAAAGTTATCATCCATAGCCTAAAAAAATAGAGTCTTTGACTTCTGGTTTTCAAAAGTCATAAGCCATTTTGAACGCGTTTTTTCTCTCTTTTTTTTTACTTTTTTCTTTGCATTCTCCGTGGAGCTATAATAATATTTTTTTCATTCCTCTTTTCTAAATAAATGTCTCAGCTAAAACTAACAACTGCTACCATGCCTATATCAGCTAAACGCCACCAACAAAGAATGTTTTGAACGGACCTAAACAAGCCCAACCCATGTATGGTAGCTGTGAATTAGACTGGGTTCTTTTGGGCTTCATATTTATAGCTTTTGATTTTTGATACAGTAATTAGCTTTTAAATGATGTGCCTTTTCAATGCGAGGTCTACAAGTTGATTGTAGTAGACATTATACCGACTTCAGCTATATCGATCAAAATCACATATGATTATCTCTCTCTTTATACTCTTTATTGTGAATAACTAGAATTCAAAAATCATAGGTCACAACTAAAAAATCAATCCGAAGTTTTGTAGTGCGAACACACTTTTGAGTATTATATTACCGAAACCACTTCCTAAACAAATCCATACTCCAAATCATTGATATGCATACACGTGCACAATGACGGTCTGATTTGTGTGCGACCTAATTTGGGCCTTTGACCTCGCACGCACGACTTGCTTTCATGCAACGCACTCCACTCTAGCTCGACTACTGACTGCACCTCTCGTCACCGTATCCACACTTTTAGGTGGTGATCAGTTGGGCTTTTTTTAATGATTTATGGCTGAAAGTAATGTAGTTGACAAAGACTTATTTAGTATAATTAAATTTAAAAAATTAAAAAATATAAAAAATATGTTAGCCTATTACATATAATACAAACAAATACGGGAAAAAAAACCGGCAAAAAAATACAAAAAAGCCAAAAATTCAGAAAAAGACGAAATTTGTGAATAGTGAAAAATAAGCCGGAAGCCAGAAGCTTAAGCCGAATTGATCAAGGATGTTGCTCGCAGTACGGTATAACTACCGACGCCTCTTCTCTACTTTCCCATCCCAAAACCCTGCCTACTGGCACAACATCAACTTCAACTTCAACTTCGCGAGGCTATCCTGTAACGCCCCATTTTTGGAACAGGGACGTCTTACCAACCGCAACAGCTCAGGAGTTCTGTTGCGGATGAAAAGTGTATCATGCCTGCTCACGAACAATTAAAAGAAGTTAATTTGATTAAAATAAGATCTAATGACCAACCTTAATAACAATACGTGCATCCAACCCCAAAACTTAACTTACATACAGAAGAGCCGAAGAAAACTCCACAGGAATGCTTGAATGCAGTCGTAACCCTAGCACGAACACTTGCAGCATTCTCTTTTCTTCTGGTATCTGTTGTGGGGGGAAGGAATATTGCAAGATTGAGTACAAACCACCATACTCAGCAAATCACATGGGGAAATACTATATAACTACTTGCCAGGATTCTCAAGAGAAGGGAATATAGTTGTTTTATTATGAGGTGGATGCAATTTTATTTGCAAACAAATAAAATTAAAACATTTGCTCCTTAAGATCAGGGGGTTTTATTATCAGACAAAGTTTCATCATTACTCAAATTAACAACATCAGAAACTCTACTTATGCCTCATTGTTGGAATTACCCAATTAACACAACTTCATTAACCGGAAGCACGGCGTATTCGAATACCATTTATTTCACTTGCAGAGTTGCTCAACTTTACCCACACGATTCCTTAACCCTCATGACTGAGTTAAGAAAGCCAGATCATTTCACTGCTCAATTCTTTATATAGGCTCTACCCGGTAGCATCACTCAGTCACGGCCAAATATTAAACATAACTTCCCCTGCCGTTTTAAGCGAACACTACCGTTGTTAGGTACCCGCAGTATACCTAACTCCCCGGCATCCTGTCATCTCATCCTGTAGAGTTTCAATTGAACTGAGCAGCTACTAAACCAGTGTTGACTATGTCTTTTACTTGGCACAAGATTCTTGTCCTTATATTTTTCACCTGAGGCATTCAACCACAGCTTCCATTGTGCTCAACAGCACCAACCACCACCAACCCAATCCAACCTCCATCCCAGGGTAAAGCGATGGGCTAAGTCCGCCACTCGGATTCCCACCAACCTCTCTACCCGAAGTCCAACCCTAGGGAAAAGCGATGGGCTAAGTCCGCCACTCGGATTCCCACCAACCTCTTTACCTTAGGTCCAACTCTTTTTAAATTCTACGGGCCCGCGGCCAAAGTCACTTAGTAGTGTAAAATGTTGAATGGAATGATCTTATATACATTTGTACATTAATTTAATTCTTACTAAGGTTGTCAAGGTGAATATGGCCATCAATCAAGCAGGGCATTTTTCAGTGGTAGGATTTATCTAAGTAGCATGCCATTCTAAATATTTTATTTTAAGCAATTAATATTTCCCAATTATCAATAATGAAAATACATTAAGTAAATAATGTAAATTTCATGGGATTCAATATGATCAAAAACATGTGTCTTGCCTTCTTTCTGTTGCTCTTGATCTCCTTACCAGCTTCAAACTTACTTCATCTACCTTTTCTGTCTTTCAGTTGACCAACTCGCTTGGTCCGTTCGCTAGCGTAGAAAACGAGGTTAAATAGGTTCCTGCTTTGTGAAATGCAAGCTGGGAATAAAATGTAATTAAAAACAAGAAAGAACATAAAAAGAAATGGGTTGGGTTGGGTGGTCGGAGTTCAATGGTGCTTGGATGGCTGACAGGACTAAAATTGGATGAGATAGGTTTAGGATGATCGAATAGATAATATATGTGTTGGACATATTTTTGAAATAGAAGACAGATATTTAGAAATGGATGGTTGATCTTTGAATTGAATGAATTTGGGTTTTATCGAGATTTAATTTGGCAAAATGGAGGAATTTAAATTTATTTGTAGATGATATGGCGGAAGGGTAAAATTTGAATTTGAAGGAATGGAGGTCAAATTTGAATTCAGAGTATTAAACTGGTCAAAATAGTGTATTTTTTTGGGATTTTTGGGGATTTTCTGGATTTTTAATTGGTTTTCTGAATTTTCTTCAATGAATGAACAGCAACGAGCCAGCCCGGGATACACAGTGCAGCCTGGCCGGTTTTCCCGCGCAGCCAAATGGGCCGATCGGCCGGCGGCCCAAGTGCACGAGCCCGCGGCCAAGCAGGCCACGGCCCGGCGCGCGAGTGCACCCGTGCCCGCTCGATGGGCGACGCGCGACTGGCGCTGACGGCCTAGATGCGCGCGGAGCAGACGGTCGGATGGATGGGCGGCAACGAAGCCAAAGGCTGAGATGCGACTAGGCCTGGATATCGAGCTGGCTCGGCTCGGCTCGTCTCGGTCTGGCTTGGTAGGATAACGAGCTGGCTCGAGCTGGCTCGTTATAACTAACGAGCTAAAAAGCTAGCTTGGCTCGGCTCGACCACAAGCTCGAGCTAGCTCGTTTGGCTCGTGAGCCAAGGCCAAAAAATGTAAAATGAAAACTATCTTACATTCCAGTGAGTCATACAGCACATATCCATCCATCATACATGCTAGCAGCAAGCAGCATGCATACACATGCAATAGAGTACAAATTAGGTCCATATCTCCATCATATATTCATCCATCAACTATTATCCATGCAAATTGCAAAGTACAACATCAGCTAGATTGACTAGACAGGAAGGGCTGCATAGACATAACTACATAAGTTAACATAGCATAATGACACATTGTTCAAGTTCCATCATAAGTTAACATAGCATGGCTCGTTTGGCTCGTGAGCGGCTCGCGAGCTGGCTCGAGTTGGCTCGTTATAGCTAACGAGCTAAAATCTTGGCTCGGCTCGGCTCATTATCCTAACGAGCTGAGCCGAGCCAGCCACGAGCCGAGCGAGCTAACGAGCTTTGAGTTTTTCGTCCAGGCCTAGATGCGACCACGCCGCCTCCTCTTGGTCGTCTTCAACCTCGGGTCATCTCCCTTAGAGGAAAAACAGAGGCGCCACCCCACCGTGGTTCGGCTTCAACGATGATCGCCGGCGATGGTGGGAGGTACGGGCGACTTCGGGGAACAGCAGGGATTCCATTTTGAGGCTTTGGAGAATATGTGGATGGGCGGTAGCGGCTGGCAGCAAGAGAGAGATTTGCGAGCTCCCAGGCGAAATTAGGGTGTTCCCGAGGCTCTCTAGTGAGGTTGGCTGCGATTTCACCGTCTAGGGCTCACAAGGAACGCGAGAGTGGCTTTGATTTAGGTTAAGGAGCTCCCTATAGGGCTGTCCACGGAGGAGTGCTTTCAACTAACGGTGGATCTCGTTGGCGGAGCTCCACAGAAATGTTCGTGTTCAATTGAGCTTACCAGTGTGTTTGGCATGTGAGGGAGGTGCTATGGCTAAAAGCAATTGAAGTGTAACGGTTAAACGAGGGAGATAGGGTGAGAGGCTTATCGGGCTCAAGGGAGAACGGAGGCGGAGCTGCGGTGGGAGTGAGCTCAATTAAATGGTTATGAGGAGTAGAGGGGAGTGATGCGACACTGTCTGTGGTAGCAATCGGGTTTTTAAGGTGAGTTGAGGCGGTGGGAGCCGTAAGGCGGTTCAGCCAAGGCTTGCACGTGAAGGGAGGAGCAGCGAGGCAACCGGTGCTCTGCACGAGGGAGGAGCAGGAGAGGGTGGCTGACACGTGGGACCGGCTGCCGTCAGCTCTGGGCAAATCCAGGCGCGCGCGGTCCAAGCTGCGGCCAATTGACGCGAGTAGAGGCGGTGGAGCAAAGGCGGTGGAGAGGCGCACGCGTGTGGCAACGCCAGGAAGAGGAGAAAGCGCAAACAACGAAAGAGGAAAGCGGATTTCCAAAGATTTTACCCAATTGGGAAAGGAGAAGAATTCAAGCTAAAATTCAAGAAAATGGCTCAAAAATTTTGAATTTTTCGGGGTGTTTCATAGCCAGGCTCGACCCTGTTTGCATGCCACCGCCCCTCGGTCACCTTGCTCAATCACATGTTTTGGTATTTAATCGGTGAAAGTCCAAATCTCCTGTTGAAAATTTTAAGTTAACAATTGAAATTTTCGAGGTGACGACGAGCGATAGGGCTCTAAAAAAGTTTGAATTCAATAACTATTTGAACATGATTTAATTAAATCTCGATTTAAGCTTATCTCAAGCTCTAAACAAGCCTAGTTGGAGGTTGCACAAAGGCTCAGTCCGTTTTACGACGCGAGCTCGAGCTATTCGGTAAGGGCATCCGGAGTGTATGAAAATAGGGGATCATAAGTCATCTTAAGGTCGACCTTATACATTACAGGGTTGACCTTAACCAGGCCATAAGCAAATAAGGCTTGAGGCCGGTCCTCAAGCTAAAGACCTGGCCATAAGCATTAAAATATAATTTTCTTTTAATTCTATTGTTCTCTCCCCCCACCAGCCAATTACCAACTATCACAAGCATTAAAATACAATTTTTTTACTGCCAAGTGGGACCCTTGTTACAGCCGAGCGATAGTCTCAAACATAACGAGTCGACTTTAATAATTAAGTGAGGCCTATCTTAAGATCCATTGTGATATATACACTTCTGAAGCCTAACAGCTCAGAGTGCGAACTCAACTTCCAATCCATCTTTCGATGCTTCCCTCAACTGGTTAGCCCAGAAGCCCAAGGCCCACACACATGCCATCGTCAACAACTCCAGCACCAAGTGGCCAAGACCCCACTTAGCATATCATTCCCAAATCTTAATGGGGGATTGGATCATATACCCCCCCCTTAGTTGGGGAATTCAGGATTTACCCTCCCACCTCAATGACATGTGGGGTCATTATAAGTCACTGACGTGTGGGTCAGAAGGGTAAATCCTGAATTTTCATCTAAGGAGAAGGTATATGATCAATAAAACCAATCTTAATCCCCACAAATCCAGTAGTACCCAGCCGCCATAAGAGATGAGATTAGTCACCGCCACCTCTTGTCTTTCCCTGCCGGCTATCGGCGACCACCGCAGACGACTCCACCACCGACAGCACGCACGCCTGGAGGTCTCCTTCACTGATGGTAGCTGCGGACGCCGTTTATCAAGGAAATCCACAGAAGAAAGTGAAAGTAGGTGAGGCGAATCACAAATATGCAGGTACCCTCATTGAAAATCCCCTTCTGAGCATGATGTTATTTGGATATGAGACAAGTTGTCTTTATATGTTTTCTCCATCGGTTCGGATCTTTAAATTTTTCTTTTGAACCTTACGTCGATTCGTTATGTTTATAATTTAGTGAATAAAATATTATATTATTTTTAAATAATATTATTAATATTTATTAATAAGTATATGTTTTAATTGTGAAACTCTATATTTCGATGATAATTATCCGTGAATGATTTCTAGTCGGAAACGAGTACATATATAAATAGACTAGAATATGTATATTTTACAGATTATAGATATGTAGATATCAAAATAATAGTATAGATACATATTAGTGATGGGGTTAGATCGACCCATCACAGGACAATATGAGAACATTGTATTCTTATGTGTCATCAGTTGATCTCATTCATAATGTGTATGCTATATCTTTAGATTTGAGGTCGTCGCACGTATTTGAGATACATAATACCTAACTTGGAGGTTACCAAATGCTACTCCGTAACTTGATTGTTATATAAGTAGCTTTCGGATTTTGTCGTGATGTATACATCGAGATATGGTCGATCAAGATAGAATTTGCCTCTCTAAATAACAGGAGAGATATCTCTAGGCCTCTCAAATGATTGGATTCCAGAAATGTATGGTTACATTGCTTGGTTAAAGAGTTAACAATAATCAGAAATTTGAGTCTCGTGATCAAGAAAGAGTGATGTGCGAAGAAATATTTCACCCATTGTTCGTGGTGATGCTTTGGTTCTTAATTTGCCAACCGTCTACTTTCTTTAAGATTATCCTCAGTTTTTTCTGGTGCAAATTGTTTGTTTATGTTATTTTATATCAGTATATGTGGGTTGTAAACGTGTTCGACATTGATGGGCTATACTAAACCAAATGAATGCTACCTCCATAAAGAAATGCCACTCATTTCGGTTACAAAGATAGTTTCGGCAAAGATGTAGTCAAATTTTTATAAACCTTGACTATCGATATCTCTATATAAATATTTAGATTGGATATTTAAAAATAATATGTGTAGACTTACCTTGAAAAATACTTTTATAATACGGAATTTGTTTTTAGCACACTATTTTTAGTTAAAAGTTTACGAATCTAAAAACAAAGTATAATATTAAGTGATTACAAATTTATACTAACTTATAAAAAATAAATCAAATTAAAGGTTAGATATTGATATCGTCTTGAATATTATGTAGAGGCAAATCATCGATTTGATTTATTTTTTTTAGGTTATGCACATTTGCTTCACCTAATATTAATTATTTTGCTTTAAGATTTATAACTTTTTTTTAATGTAGTGACACTATGAAGTATGAACTGCATGTACTCTCATTATATCATAGTACCAGGAGAAACCTGATCACGGACTGCAGCTTGCTCCATTCCAAGTTCTCGGTATGATCGTACGGCACAGCATATACAGTACAGTCATACATAACAACAGCTACGTGCCAGCTAGCTAGAGCACACAACCGCGGGGGTCCGATCGATAGATGTACCGAAACATCCAGTAACTGAACAAGAGATCCTAGATATATAGATGCATCGATATCGTCGTCGGTCATCGTCTCAGGCGGCGGCGGCGCAGACCGGCAGGTCGTTCTTCTGGGTCGGGCGCTGCTTGAGGATGGGGTTGCTCTCGAAGAAGTTGACAGGCTTGAGGTCGAAGCTGGACGACACGGTGGGCATGATGGGGAAGTCCTCCTGGCTCGGGATGTGGTGGAACCCCATAGTGTACCACAGCACCAGGTCCTTGTTCTCGATCGGACGGTCCCTGCTCGTCCACGTAATCAGGTGACTGGATATTCAGGACTACACGATTCAGCGGTCGAAGGATCAGCAACTGAAGTATGCGTATGTACATACCTCCCAGACCAAGTAGCCAGTGTGTCCTCCCCTTTGCTCTGGTACACGAACAGCCCACCAGCCCATTCCTCGCTTTTGTTGTAGGGCGTCACCCAAATCTGTTGCACAAAAGCAAATCAAATACATAATCACATATAGTTCGTTTGGTTATAGGTCCGTTTCAAACAAGATGGCTTAAGTCAGAAATTATTTAGGTCCTGTTTGTTTCCACTTAAGATTATTATAATCCAGCTTAAAATCATAAGTGGAAACAAACAGCCCAGATTATAAGGTAACTTATTATAATCTAATAGCATGATTATTGTAATCCAATAAGCTCAAAAAGGAGCTTATTTCAGCTTATAGATCTACCTTTATCTTAATGCCATAAGACTTTAGAAAATTTACCCACCTTTGCCATTCATCCCATCTCCTCCCGTGCGCCTCTCCCGTGCGGGCGTGCGGCTCCTTCGTCACCTCTGCTGCTGTCCCGCTCTGGTGCTCGTGCCGTCTTCGTCGCATTCGCTTCCTGTGGCCTACTTGATGGATGGATGGGCGCCGTGATCGTGAAACCGTGACGGGCACCAATCAAAGCTAAGCTAGCTCCATAAGAACGAGTTTGGGAAAAGGAGGTCGTTCAGAGTTGGTGAGGAGCTGCGCATTATTAATGCTCTACTTATCGGTTTTGTCTCCTCATCTGATTGAGAGATACATAAATGAGGGCCGGTCACAAAAAAGATAAGGATATTATAGTCTTTAAACATTCGAATACAATAATCCATAACTCTGATAATCCAGACTGCCAAACACCTGACAACTTATTTCCCACCAGCTTATTATAATCTAACTTATATAATCCCCCACCTATAAGCTGGATTATAATAATCTTAAGTGGAAACAAACAGGGCCTTAGAATGTTGACTTCTTAACATAGCCTTTTCCTTCTTCTTTTTCTCTTTTCGTTTTTATTTATATTATTCGTGGAGATATAATGTTGTTTTTTTTTTTAATTGAGTACCTCAGAAAAAGTAATAACTACTATAATACCATTTCAGTAAAAAGCCACAACACTTTATAACAAGACCATAATGTTGCATATTTGCTTGTGGACTTAGGTTCTCATTGTAACATTCCTAAGCCTGAATTTGGTTACAAGGGACTGAGATCTCACTTGATTGTTTGTGAATGCGCCCCTCTTCTGTGGGGGGTCTTCAGGGTCCAGCAAGCTAGCGGCGGTGCCGACGGGGACGACCTTATAGCTGACCAAGTTCCCGACCCGTGTCTTCTTCGACGGGTTGACGACGTGGAACTCGGCCGGCTCGTAGAGCTTCAGCCGGACCCGGGCTTCCTTCTCGGTGCTCGCGACGTGCCGGGTGGCCTTGAGGTAGCTCCTCCGTGGGGACTCACCGGGCGCGGTGTCCTGGCGGGCCATCTCGACCCGGACGAAGGAGTTGTCGGCGCCGTCGACGTCCATGTCGAGGCGGAAGGTGATGTAGTGGTCGTGGATGACACCGATCACGTTCTCGGAGAGGAGGGTACCGTGCATGTCCTCGTTCTGCCGGACCTGGTTCATGTGGGAGTAGCTTGTGCCTTTCACCATGAGGATCCCGCTGAGCCCAACCTGCCACAGCCATTGCACCGTGAGCTAGCCAGACTGCCAGACTGAGCTCAATCTCTCAATAAATCAAACAGCTAGCAATGCTACATGTACGAACATAAGCCACAGTTTGGCCACCATGAATATGATGAATTTTCCGTAGGTAAGAACAATTAATTTATGCATGTTCGTTATCCTAATCAGAAAATGAGAACAGTTGCTATGCACTGTGGATGGAATCAAGAGGATGTACTTGCGTGCTCCCATTCTTCTCCTGAAAAAGTGAGGTCCCTAAAGATGGGGACAGATGCAACAATGCAATGGGCATTGGACAAATTTCTTGGCGAATCAAAGGGACGAAAATGACGCGACAAATTGGGTAGTCGCTAGTTGCAAGGATGACGTGAAGCTCCACTAGCAAGAATCCCTGATCATTTTCAATAGCAACCAAAGCTCTGGACCCATGAGAATCTGCCTTCAGCTACCTAACAGCTGGTATGTAGACACTTGCGGAGCAATTTTCTTCAGAAGTTAAATCGATGACAGCAAATAGCAAACAGAAACCATGCGCCACAATGCATTGTACATTATGTCAATTAATAATAATAACAGCGTTTGGTGAAGTACATCAAATTTTAGTTGATTTGGTCAGTTTTTTGTGTCCTTACATATGGTATTTCTTGCTCTGTCAGCTACAACTGCCCTCACTTTCACAAGTGTGTGTGTAAACAAGTGGCACGTGTGGATCTGTGGATGGAACGGAGAGGAGAACAACTGACGAGACGAGAAGAGATGGAGAGATGATCTGACTCACCTTGATCCGTATGAGGCCGTCCATCTGGAACTCCCAGTCCGTGATGTAGTCGTAGTTGGCCACCGACGCAGCCATCCGCGCCACAAGCGTCACCTTCGGCCGCGACTCCCTTATCTGCACGTCGAATGCAAAGCAGCCAGTGAATTGCGTCACTCCAAACACAAACAAACATCTACTGTTACAGCATCACTAGTGGAAGTCGATCGATAGCTACTTCCACTTCCAATAGATAATGTGGTACAACTAGATTCCCTTACGTACTCCTTCCCACTCTTCCGCCCCGCTTGGAGCACAGAAATTATTAGTAAATAGAAATGCAATAGGGTTTACATTATATCGCGTAAAATTCGTATGACATTCATCGTCGCGGATTAAAGAGCTGTTTGAATATAAATCCTTACAATTTAGTTCGAATTTGAACTGAGCTCCAAAAATTCCAAAGCAATCCCTTTCATGTATTGATTGATGATAACTATTTCCACTTCCAATATGTGCGCACCTAAATTGGCTAGAGTTCAAAATAAACACGATATCTTTTGGGGTGATATCTGCAATATTGCTCCCGTTCGACTAGAAAAAGAAGTTACTGTTGAAAATGTCCTCAATCTAACTTGTCTTTGTCACCTTTGGCAAGTAGCCAAAACCGGAGGGGCAGCTACTTTTGTCATGGCACGTCTAGCCTGACGTAGCACTGGCGCTGAGGAAATTATTATTCCTAGCGAAACAAACAAGAACAAAAACTTGACTAACATCAGTAAAATTTATCTAAGATAGTGGTAATTACTTCAGTGGCAACACAAAATGGTCAAGCTTAGTGACCTGCCAAGATGGTCTTAGAGTTGAAGACCTAAGTGCCACTATTGCGCAAGTATAGGACTCCTAGTGCAATTCTATTTAAATATTTTGTACCATAACAATTCATTCCAATATAAACGTAGTTCCAAATATCAAGCACAGACAGCATATGCACATTTTGATGTGAGATGTCTTTTTAGCTTCTGTGGATTATCACAAGCCAATCTGGCTATCCTTAAAAAAAGAGGAAAGCTGACATGATTGGAAATCTTGCCAAGTTGTTGTTGTTGCTGTATATGCATTCAAGATACTTTTTCTTAAGGGCTGTCTGAATTAACTTCTGCCGATAGTTTGTACCTGTGGCTGATAGCTTAGAAATGATTTTAGAAGAAGAGGATGTGTAATGTAAAACATGAGGAAGAGGTACGCGCGTGAGATAGGAGTGAGAAGAATGAGATATATGATGTGCCCGTGATCCCGACTTATCTTCGGAGCAAAAAGAGTGGAGAAGTTGCATTGAAAAAATTAGGTGTTTATATATTAGTTTCTGACCTATCTAAATAAGTAAATATAAACTAATATGAACAGGAGCTTACACTCATCGTCCTACAGTTGAAAATATCCTTCACCAATCTTTGTCAAATTGTCACCTTTTGCATTGAGGAACGACTGCGTTTGGCATGGAACGCCCAGCAGGTCATCATTGGAGCCAAGCGGTAGTAAAACGATTCACGTCCGGATATTTTCTTCCTAATTATCATTCAGATTTATGACTATTAGATTAGAGATCCAATGATCATAAATTCTCCCCACCTCCTCCAAAAAAAATCTCTCTCTCCTCAAAAAATAATCCCCCTCTAAAAAAGGGCCGTTGGATCTCTAATCCAACGGTCTCAAAACTGGATAATAGTTAGAAAGAAAACATCCGGGTGATGGCTATACACACCCGAAACAAATAAGCAAGCAGGTACGTGCACTTACGTCCATGCCGGTGATGGGGCTCTCGGAGTGTCGCCACGCGACGTCGCCGGCGTACCGCTCGAAGATGCAGATCATGTTCTCCCGCACGTATGGCCGGCCGTCGGCGGCGACGAACACGCCGTCGACGTAGCGCGCGTGGCGCGGGCAGTCGTTGAGCGGCACGAGCGGCATGGCCTGCAGCCCGAATCCGTACTCGCCGGCGTCCATGTACGTCTTGAAGTACCACGCCTCCGTGGGGTCCATGTACGGCACGAACAGCTCCGACGCCATGCCCTTGTACATCACATCCCTGTGCGCGCCGGTCGCCGGGTCCTGCACCCGCGCGCGCGACACCACCATGCCGGCGCGCGCGTCCGCCTTGAGGTGGAACTCCCATCCGGCCCACCGCACCGTGTGCCCATCCACCACCTCGAATCAGGGGCGGATCCAGGATAAAATCTGAGAGGGGGCACACCCATAAAGCCAAGTATACCTGGGCCTTTTAGTAGAGGGCAAAATGAAGACTTTCTGTTGGCTTTGCCCAGGAGAAAACTCACTCATGGCTCTCCCTGTAGTGTTTCACACACACAAGAACAAAAGAGATCAAGAACACAAAGCTTGGGACAATTTTCTCTGTGTTATATTCTCATGCTCTTTACATGGCTTAAATAGCCTCACTAACACATGCACACACGGACTCCACTACCTGTGGTCATGCGCATGCAGCTAGCAACTGACTCACTCCACCAACCACTAACACACATGCACTATTCTCACGCAGGCACTAACAATTAACCCAACTAACTCACGACTAATTCTTACACCGTGCCTTCGACTGGGTCTGCGCATGCAGAAGCTGCATGCACACGCGCACACTCAGTCCACTACTCCTTCCATGCAACTAAATGCAAATACTAAGTCAAGATTAACTTCTAACAATCTCCCCCTAATCTTGACTTCACTTACTCCAATGCCGATTAGCCGCAGCTTCTTGACCCGCATAGCCGCATCCTCCAAGAAGTTCCGCCTTCTCACTCGATACGGATTAGCAACATAAATTTCTTTTATGTGTCGTCGAATCCATGCTCGCAACCGCTTATCTACCACGTGGTGCACTCCGCCTCGAGGGGCAGTACAATCGCCCTCGCCACGCTATCACTCTTCTAGCACAATACATTCGCCCTCACCATCCGTGACCATGAACATGGGCGCCACCGCAGCCCATGCACCTGGCAGTTCTTCTCGTCCTGACACGGAGATGAGCAGTACATTCGCCCATCTTACCTTGCCGATTGATGACAACGCTCCTTGGTAGCATGTGTTTTGGAGACACGCCGCCTCCACTCTTCACCGCTACCTCTTAAGCCCCCCGACGCCGTGCCGTGCCCTGCAGGCCACTCCGCCGCCGCGCGGAGATGCGCAGCCCCGCGCGTGTCGCCGCCACGAGCCCGCGCGCTCACGCGCACTCCCGCGTGCTCCGGCCACGCGGTGTGCGCGCGTCGCTCCGGCTTCGCGCGCTCCCGCACACGCGCACACCCTCGGCGTGTGCACGTGCTGCGCATCATCCGCCTTGGCGCCACTCGCGCGCAGCTGCCGCCGCCGCCGTGCACATCGCTGCACGACAACGAACGCATTGCTGCTGCGTTACTAGTGCAATGTAGCCGCTGTGCACATGCATGCATGCATTGCATTGCTTCAATGCTGCCGCTTGCTGCTCGCTGCGCACACGCCATACTCCGCCGCTCGCGCACACCGCGCTGTGTGCACACCTGCAAAGACCGCCGCAGCTGACGCGCCGCGCCGCGCGCCGTTCCCGCCGCGTCGTGCTCGGGCCGTGCTGCTCTCGCCCGCACGGCAACATCTCTCGCTCGATACCAATTGTTGGCTTTGCCTGTGAGAAAACTCACTCATGGCTCTCCTGTAGTGTTTCACACACACAAGAACAAAAGAGATCAAGAACACAAAGCTTGGGACAATTTTACGTGTGTTATATTCTCATGCTCTTTACATGGCTTAAATAGCCTCACTAACACATGCACGCACGGACTCCACTACTGTGGTCATGCGCATGCAACTAGCAACCGACTCACTCCACCAACCACTAACACACATGCACTATTCTCACGCAGCACTAACAATTAACCCAACTAACTCACGACTAATTCTTACACCGCGCCTTCGATCGGGTCTGCGCGATGCAGAAGCTGCATGCACACGCGCACACTCAGTCCACTACTCCTTCCATGCAACTAAATGCAAATACTAAGTCAAGATTAACTTCTAACACTTTCTTCATCAATTTGATAAATCACAGATGAGTGAGGGCCTTTTAGTTGGTTTGAGTGGGGGCACTAGCATTAAATCTTGGGCTATATACCTGGACTTTTACGAATTGAGTGGCGGCCTGTGCCCTCACTGGGTCCTCTTTGGATCCGCCCCTGCCTCGAATCCCGGTTCCGCCGGCTGCTCCATCGACGGCGCACGCACCGATTGGAACCCAAGCCCCCTCGCCGCTTTCACATCTTCGTCCTCGGCGTGGTGGCCGTCCCGGTAGTCAGTGTTCTCGGCGGCCGGGATGGGTATGCCGGCGCCTCGGTCGGAGATGTGCACGACCTCCCTCGTGTCCATGTCGATCAGCACGGTGAGGCCCTCGATAGGTCGCATGTAGAAGTTGGCCGTGCCCTCGGAGGAGAAGCACTGGATCTTGATCAGCCGGCGGTTCTCCTCCGTGGGGCCGTACCAGCCGAGGGATATGGGCAGGCAGGCGACGTCCGACATCCGGACGCCGCGGCGGAGGATGGTGGCGTTGAACGCCTTGTCTTTAAACGGCGCCCAACAGAGGGAGGCCTGCTCATCCATGGTCATCGTCGGGTAGCCAGAGGCAGGGACAGGCAGAGAAGTGACGGCGCCCTCGCCGAGGTCGACGGCGAGGACGTGGGACTCGCCGTGGAAGCGGACGACCGCCACGGCGCGGCGCGGAGGGAGCGGGTCGGCGCCCTTTCGCCAGCTCCGGACGACGGACTTGTCCGGCTCGTCGAGCGCGAGGGAGTGCACGAACAGGGATGACGGCGACGACGCGAACGGCGGGTGCGCGCGGACGAGCTCGCGCGCGCGGTTGACCTCTGTCACCGTGAGCGGGTCGAGCGGGTGACGTGGCATGTCGGACTCGTGCGACGGCCTCGGCGGGGACGTCTTCGACCCATGGCCGGTCCGTCCTTGGCGGCAGGCCCATAGCGAGAAACGGGTGCAGCTGCCGCTTCCGCCGTCGTCAAAGAGCGAGGTGGTTGACGTGTTGATGCCGCGGGGCAGGCGGAAGGCGGAGCGGACGACGAGGAGGACGAGGGCGGCGCCGATGGCTAGGAATACGAGGCGAAGCAGGGAGGTGGAGTGATCCATTGGAGTGGCGCATGCTTTGGCCTTTCTGTGTGTGCAGTGAGCAGAGTGAGAGGTAGTTCGGTATATATTGGCCGAGTTATTTTTGATTTATAATTTATAGTTTTTTAAACAAATAAACGAGATGATTTCTCTATTATCATTTTAAAACAGCTTATTGGAATAGTCTTTTTGAAGCAGCTTATAAGTATTCGATTCGTTCACACAAATGCTTGTGCTAGAGCTAAAAATTATAAACTGTAGCCATAAACTATAAGCTGCAGCAAAAAAGAACCAACCCATTGGTGACTGCTTGAGAAGAGGATGATAGGGTGAACAGTTGAAGTCCACTAAGCGTAGGATCGCAGCGACGTGGATATCTATTGGCTTGATGCTACTGTTGAAAATGTAATATAAAATTGGATTTGCTATTTGCCTGAAATTTTGTAAAATCACAGTCGAATTTGCTCACCGTTCATGAAGATCTATGCTCTGACTAGCCGTCATCCTTCTCTCTGGTGCCGCCATCTCCTGCCATTACCGTGGTTCACTCATTTATGATTCGGGTTCACTGGCTCCCTCTAGGCATAGAGGGAGGCTGGAGCGGTAGAGGCACGTCGATGGGTGGCATTGCAACGATGCCACCGCTGGCGCCACAGGATGGGAAGAGGTCGGTGGGCGATGACAATGTGTGTGTGTGTGGGGGGGTGGCAACAAGAAACAAAGAGGTTAGGAGGCGACGACAGATTCTGCGGTGGGAGTGACTGGAGACGAGGAAGAAGGCGGGGGCTCTCACTAGATAGGAAGAATGGTGACACGAGAGGTGCTTGGGGAGGGCAAGGCGATGGAGGTGGCGCGCAGGGAGACGACGGCGGTTGAGTGAGCGTTAGGGTTAGAAGGGTGGTGGTCTGGTGGACACTATATATTTAAGAGAGAGAGAGAGAGATCTGAATGGTTTCATCAAAATTCAATGGTGCAAAAAAATTGAATATGATTTAGAAGAAAACAAGTGATTGTGCAATAGTTCTTGATATAAAATTATTATTTTGAGGATATATATTTGGCAGCAAGCTCTAATTATGGAGAATTTCATGATAATGAAGTGAAATGCAATGCATATGAACAACTTAACCGACTGACTTCTGCTTTGAAATTTTGAAGAGCACACTAGCTAGCACGAAGCGAGCACTACTAGAAAATAAGCTATACGTAATTATCACAAACGGTTTTAAAAGCGTGACTGTCTACCATATGTGGTATGCAACTATCATAGACGGTAACAAGAACCATTTGTGATAAGTTTACACATCATAGATGATTATTAATTAGAACCATCTGTGATAGTTCACAAACAGTTATTAACAAAAACCGTATGTGATAATTTCAAACATCACAGAGGGTTTTTAATTAGAACCGTCTATGAAAGTTCACAAACAATTATGAAGGAACGCGCGTAGGCTACGATAGCAGAAAATAAAAATTTCTACCGCGCACACCGTGACATCATGCTAAGAAGGGATCATAGATCGTTACTACTAGACGCCGCAGCGGCAATGAAGAAGAGTTGGAGAAGCCGATCCAACCACGCGCCGAGGTAGTAGTGGAAGTAGCCGATCGTCCCGAACGGATCGTCTCCTCCACGCGATCAACCACACCACGAGCGGATCCAATCAGATTGTTGATGCCGATCAACGCCGCAACGAGCGGCGCCTCCATCGGTATCCACATGTCCGGCCGAACGCCGATCGCGAGTGTACCAAAGATCGCGAGCGCTAGGGTTTGGCTCGGGAGGTGGCGGCTAGGGTTTTGCTCGGGAGGAACGAGCGTGCATCCTCGGCCCCGCCTCCATATATATAGACCTTCTTACTTGGGCCTCGTGGACCGAGGCCCAATAGGAGTCTATCCGATCTCTATCCGACTGAGCCCACATCCGAATCACATTCAATTAGTGTTCCAACCTGCTTAAGTGTGCGACCACAGAGGTTCACGTATACTTGGTCGCGACCGAAACACCTTTCCGGTCACCCCAATAATAGCGCCTCTAGCAAGACATATTAACCCCAAAGTATACGTAAAGATCATATCTACTGAACTCGTAATGTTCTCATGTACGAATCCTTTGCCTCACGATATAGATTAAGCTCAAGGCGAGACTGTGTCATCCTCTTAATAGCTCAATCACTCTCTCGATTCCGTGATGGATTATAAACTTGTGATTGACTCCTCAATCACATTGGCATGACCATGCACTTTCATAATCCATTACATCGAGGCCCAGATATCTCTCCCATAAGGAGGGGCAAATTCTATCTTGATCATTCACATCCCACTACATGTTTCATAGCAAACCCGAAGACTACTTTTATGACTACCCGATTCTGGAGTAGTGGTTTAGTAGTCCCAAAATAAGCTACTACGCATGTTGGGAACCATGATGATATCAAGTCTAAGGATTCTACATAAACACTACTTGAGACCAACTAATGACACATGGAATCTCTGCAGTGTCTCATGGCGGGTCTATCCAACATATGTTCACTAACACATGTCCATATTATTGATTTGGTATCTCCATACCATGATCCATGAGACATGATCATCAATCAATACATATGCTGATCTTTGAATCATATTTGTTCCTCATATGATATATGATCGGGGATCATTTAGAAATAGCAACATTTTGGCATTAAGAGTCTCATGAATAAGTCACATACTCATTGATCAATAATGATAATGTCTATTTCAAGGAACAAAGCAATGTATCATAAACATAGTATGTGATATATTCAACATCTCCATGTTGCCTCTAGGGCATATCACCAACACCTCCCACTTGCACTAGAGTCAATCATGTAGGTATCTAATACCCATTGCCCTAGTGTGAGCCTCATGCTTTGGTCGAGAAGCGACTTTGTCAACGGATCTGCAATGTTCAAACCGCTTGTACTTTGCATATCTTCACATCGCCTCTCTCCACAATCTCGCGGATGAGATGAAATCGCAGTAGAATGTGCTTGGACTTCAGTGCGATCTAGGCTCCTTGGCTTGCGCAATGGCCCCACTATTGTCACGATGAGGTTCATTGGGCTGGACGCACTAGCCACCACACCAAGCTCGAAACAAATTTCTTGATCCAAACACCTCTTTAGCGCTTTCTAAGTCGCTATGTACTCGGATTCATTGTAGAATCAAGAACCGCCTCCCGCTTGGAACTCTTCCACTCACCGCACGCCATTCAGCAGAACACAAATCCAGTTGCGATCTAAAATCATCTTTGTCGCTTTGGAAGCTAGCATCGGTGTAACCATTTACAACGAGCTCTTCCTCACCCCATAGACGAGGAACACATCTTTAGTTCTTCTCAAGTACTTCAAGATGTTCTTTACGGCAATCCAGTGACTTTCACCGATCCGATCGGTATCTACTTGTAGCACTTAAAGCATACGAGACATCCGGGCGTGTACAAAGCATGGCATACATAATGGATCCCATAGCGAAGCATATGGAATCACATTCATTTTATCCCGCTCATCGTGTGTACTAGGACACCGACTCTTGCTAAGATTTATACCATGTGACATAGGTAGGAAGCCTTTCTTGGAATCCGCATGTTGAACCTTTTCAACACCTTGTCAATGTACGATCTTGGCTTAATCCAATTAGCCTTCTTGATCTATCCCTATAGATCTTGATGCCTGAATATATGCCGCTCCTAAGTCTTTCATAGAGAAACTATTTTTCAATGAAGACTTAATGATTCGAGCATAGGAATGTCATTTCCGATCGATAATATGTCATCCACATATAAGACCAAAAACACGAGTGCGCTCCCACTAGCCTTTTGTAAACACAAGGCTCTTCTTCGTTCTTGATGAAACCAAACCCTTTGATTACTTCATCAAAACGAATGTTCCAACTCCGAGATGCTGCTTAATCCATAAATGGATCTTTGCAGCTTGCATATCTTTCGGTGATGACATGGATCGACAAAACCCGTGGGTCGTGTCATGTACACATCCTCACTCAGATTTCCATTAAGGAAAGCTGTTTTGACATCCATTTGCCATATTTCATAGTCGAAATATGCAGCAATCGCTAGAATGATCCGAATAGACTTTAGCATTGCGACGGGCGAAAAAGTTTCATCATAATCAACACCTTGAATTTGTTTGAAACTTTTGGCCACTAATCGCGCTTTATAGATGTGAACATTTCCATCTATGTCTATCTTTTCTTGAAAATCCATTTGCACTCAATGGTTTTAACACCATCGGTGGATCAACCAAGTTCCAAACTTGATTATCGTGCATGGATTCAATTTCGGATCTCATGGCTTCAAGCCATTTCTCGAGTCCGTCCCACCATCGCTTCTTCATAGGTCTTAGGCTCATCGTTGTCTAACAACAATATGTCCCGTTGTTGAGTAGTCAAGAACATGTACCTCTTAGGTGCACGACGTGACCTCTCGACCTCACGTGGTGCGGTGTGTCCACAACAGGTTCTACAACAGTTTGTTCATCCTGTTGTGGTTCAGAGGAGCTGAAACGTTTCGTGTGTTTCTCGAATTTCTTCAAGTTGCACGTGCTCCACTATCCCTTCTTGAGAGAAACTCTTTCTCTAAGAAGACACCATGCCAAGCGACAAACACTTTGCCTTCTCCTTGATTATAGAAGTAATATCCTTTTGTTTCCTTAGGATACCCGATAAAGAAGCATTTATCGGATTTAGGAGTGAGCTTATCAGATTGTAAACGCTTTACATAAGCCTCACATCCCCAAATCTTAAGAAAAGACAAGCTAGGGCGTTGTCCCGCCCACATCTCATATGGTGTCTTTTCTACGATTTTGATGGAACCTCGTTTAGTGTGAAAGCTACTGCTTCAAGAGCGTACTTCAAAAAGACAACGGAAGATCACTTTGGCTCATCATGGAGCGCACCATATCTAATAAGGTGCGATTTCTCCGTTCGAATACCCCATTCCATTGAGGTGTTCTGGCGGAGTCAATTGTGGAACAATTCCACAATCCTTCGATGATTGCCAAACTCATGGCTCAAATACTCGCCTCCACGATCGATCGTAGGAACTTGATTGTCTTGCCTAAATGATTTTGTACTTCATTTTGGAATTCTTTGAACTTTTCAAAGGATTCATACTTATGCTTCATCGTAGATATACCCATATCTACTAAAGTCATCGATAAAAGTTATGAAGTACTAAAACCCCTCTCGCTATTGAGCTCATTGGTCCACATACATCGAATGTACGAGTGCCAATAAGTCACTTGCCCGCTCACCTTGACCGGTGAAAGGTGCCTTTGTCATCTTGCCAAGTAAACAAGATTCGCATGTCTCAAATGATTCAAAATCAAATGAGTGCAGAATACCATCTCTATGGAGTTTCTCCATGCGTTTCTCATTTATGTGACCTAAGCGACGATGCCAAATAAACGTGGGATTCAAATCATTCGAACGTTGCCTCTTTGCATTAATGTTATAGACCGGTGACTCTTCAAGAGTAAGAACATATAACCCATTCACCAATGGAGTATGACAATAGAACATATCTTTGAAATAAAGAGAACAACCATTGTTCACAGATCTAAAGTCATAACCTTCGCCTTGCAAACATGAAGCGTAAATAATGTTCTTGGAAAGAGATGGAACACAATAACAATTATTCAATTCCAAAACTAATCTTGAAGGTAAAGACAATGGCATGGTGCCAACAAAGAACCGCAGCAACTTTGCTCCATTGCCAACGCGAAGATCCACTTCGCTCCTCCTCAAACTTCTACTTCTTCTTAGCCCCCGCAACGATTTGCAAAGGTGAGCAACCGATCCGGTATCAAATACCCAAGAATCGGTGGATGAAGTAGCAAGATTGATCTCTATAACATTTATACCGGAGAGGAAGTCGTGCTTCCTTCTTCTTCTCAAGATCCTCCAAGTACTTTGGGCGCCCTTTCCAATGACACGATTGCTTACAGAGTAACAATCGCATTAGGAGCAGCGCCCTTCTTGACTTGCTTGGCCTTAGAACCGCTCGCGATCTCATCGGAGCTAACTTTCTTTGACCGCGCTTTCTTGACATTGGGCTTGCCCTTGCCTTTCTGCATCATCATCACATGATTGCTGCTTTTCTTAATGCTTTCTCGACAGACTTTGAGCATCCCATGCAACTCGCCAAGGTCTTATCCATGTTGTTCATGTGATAGTTCAGTATGAATGGCTCAAAGCTCGGGGAGCGACTCGAGAATCACATCGTAGCCAACTCTTGGCTAAGGGAAAACCAAGCTTTTCCGCACTCTCAATGTAGCCAATCATCTTAATCACATGAGGGTCGACGGATTCCTTCGCAAGCTCAACGCAAACAAGGACTTTGAAGTGTTGAACCTCTCACCCTTGCTTGGTTCTCAAACATACCACGCAACCCCACAATGATATTGTAGGCATCTGTGTTCTCATATTGCTTCAAGCTCGAGAGGACATTGTGGCAAGCATGAGACAGCTCACATCAAGGTAATCATTCGCTTGCTTCTCATAAGCTCTCCGTGCGCCGCAGAGCATTATCGTGCAAGTCATCGGGATAAGGAGACTCAAGGACATACTCCTTGCGCTCTTGCTTGAGAATAATTCTCAAGTTGCGATACCAATCCATAAAGTTCGTTCCATTGAGTTTTTCTTTCTCAAGAATAGATCGCAAATTAAAAGAACTGGATGCGACATTAGTTGACATGATCTACAACAAAGAATATGCAAAGTTTAGCACTATGTTTATGTTCATCTTTTATTAAACTATTTAACAAAAGACTCCCACTATGTGTTTTGCAACAAAACTCCCTCTAAGTTACATAGTGGGTCAAGATCCTCATTTCACTAATTCCTAGTGAGTTTTGGCACCACGGCTAGAAAACTAGTGATATGGGTAAGCAACACCTTGCTAATCACATCTCTATGTGACTCTTGCTTGTTTGGTGACATCAATATGCCCCGGCCCCAACCTATGCCCCAAGGTCCAAAACTGTTTTGATAACCTTGTTAAGTAAACCAAATGCTTCCGCATGTAGATGTCCGACATCTACCCCAAATAATGATGATAACCGACGGCACTCTACTTTGGTAGACCTACCATGCGGTGATCATTATCTTTTGGTGCAACATATGGAAGGGCATGAACACCTAATTTTATGAGGGATTCTATCCTACCAAAGCAACATATCACAAAAACATTGCATAAGAATAAGATAGATAATATCACGATAAACACATTTAATCGTGAAGTAGTATGGCCCAAAAATGGTGATCTCCATCTCCATGTAGGTGTAGACGATCTCCATCCTCCACATCACTCCTTTAGGCCACCATGCTTGAAAGCTTGTAACCTCAAAACTAGGCTACTACCTATAATAGCTAGAAATTAAAGATTACAAAGATAGATTCAAGCATTAAGGTCGACACGCAGGTCGTTAAATACAATATAGACAGCTAACAATAACTGAAATAATCATGACACGCAGGCCATGAACGAATGTTACATGCATCACATACATCTCATACATTCCAATAAGATATAGGACCATACTATTCACATCATTCTCTGCAAAAACAAGTTAGACGTAGAATCGTATTCTACCTAACGATGTGAACCCATGACGCTATACAAGGCGGAGTGCACGCAGCGTCCCGGCCGGTCAATGAGCGGGGTTCGGGCGGCCTCATGGGGTTCGAGCAGCGCCACACACCCTACGAAATTCTGATCCAATCTATGAAATCGCAATGGAAAAACTATTCGCACAACCACCTTATGCTGATCCGAGACATTCTCTAGGAAGCTAGTTTTTCCACCGGCCGAGGCCATCAAATCCAGAATCTACTAGTATTCGACATAACCACCTTATGCCGATCCGAGACATTCTCTAGGACACTAGTTTTTTCATTGGCCCGAGGCTATCGATTCATATCCTACTAGTATTCGACATAACCACCTTATGCCGATCCGAGACAATCTCTAGGGCACTAGTAGTAATACAATCATGCCTCATCTAACCCCGATTCACCGATTGATCTCATCAACCCGTGCTACCATCGATTCATCACATGAACCGATTGATCTAGACCGTAATAGATCCAACCTACTACAATCGCATATCAACATATGCACCGATCCGGATCGCAAACTAAGCAAGATGGCTCGATACCACCAAGGAACGCGCGTGAGGCTACGATAGCGAAAATAAAAATTTCTACCGCGCACACCAGACATCATGCTAAGAAGGGATCATAGATCGTTACCACTAGACGCCAGCGCAATGAAGAAGAGTTGGAGAAGCCGATCCAACCACGCGCCGAGGTAGTAGTGGAAGTAGCCGATCGTCCCAACAGATCGCTCCTCCACGCGATCAACCACACCACGAGCGAGATCCAATCAGATTGTTGATGCCGATCAACGCCGCAACGAGCGCGCCTCCACCGCATCCACACGCCCGGTCTGAACGCCGATCGCGAGTGTACCAAAGACTCGCGAGCGGCTAGGGTTTGGCTCGGGAGGTGGCGGCTAGGGTTTTGCTCGGGAGGAACAGAGCGTGCATCCTCACCCCCGCCTCCATATATAGACCTTCTTACTTGGGCCTCGTGGACCGAGGCCCAATAGGAGTCTATCCGAATCTCTATCCGAATTGAGCCCACATCCAATCACATTCGAATTAGTGTTCCAACCTGCTAAGTGTGCGACCAGAGGTTCACGTGATACTTGGTCGCACTGAAACACCTTTCCTGGTCACCTGTTAATAGCGCCTCTAGCAAGACATATTAACCCCAAAGTATACGTAAAGATCATATCACTGAACTCGTAATGTTCTCATGTACGAATCCCTTTGCCTCACGATATAGATTAAGTTCAAGGCGAGACTCGTGTCATCCTCTTAATAGCTCAATCACTCTCTCGATTCCGTGATGGATTATAAACTTGTGATTGACTCTCAATCACATTGGCATGGCCATATACTTTCATAATCCATTACATCGAGGGGCCGAGATATCTCTCCCATAAGGAGGGGCAAATTCTATCTTGATCATTCACATCCCACTACATGTTTCATAGCAAACCCAAGACTACTTTTATGACTACCCGATTCCACGGAATAGTGGTTTAGTAGTCTCAAAATAAGCTACTACGCATGTTGGGAACCATGATGATCTCAAGTCTAAGGATTCTACATAAACACTACTTGAGACCAACTAATGACACATGGAATCTCTGCAGTGTCTCATGGCGGGTCTATCCAACATATGTTCACTAACACATGTCCATATTATTGATTTGGTATCTCCATACCATGATCCATGAGACATGATCATCAATCAATACATATGCTGATCTTTGAATCATATTTGTTCCTCATATGATATATGATCAGGGATCATTTAGAAATAGCAATATTTTGGCATTAAGAGTCTCATGAATTAGTCACATACTCATTGATCAATAATGATAATGTCTATTTTAAGGAACAAAGCAATGTATCATAAACATAATATGTGATATATTCAACATCTCCATGTTGCCTCTAGGGCATATCACCAACAAATTATTAATATGAACCGTTTGTGATAATTATGTATCACAGACGGTTTGTGGTTAGAAGTGTCTGTGATATGTTAGCTTCGTCTCTCTGATGCGCGCCTATTCGATTGTTTTGGCTCTTCGATGGGTCTCTTCGTCTTACGCACTGAATTTGTTCTTAGTTGTATAAAAATGATCATCCGCCATGCACTGAAGATGAATCACCAAACAAATGGTTTTGGCCTCTTCCTTGTTGTCGATATTGATGGCCTACCTGGCCATCCTATACGGGCACCTCGCTGGCTGTATGCTGGCAGATGCTACGAAAGGACACTATGCAAATAGTGTTCTCCCTCCTATATTCGAGGATTTGCTAGAGAAGGTAACGGCCACCTTCGCCGTCTTGACATCCTCCACTACTATGTCTTCCGATTGGTCTCCCACTTTCGGCAAGCTAATCTCGCCATCGATGTAGTCCTTCACAACAACATTACATGTTCGTATTAACAACCGTCTGTGAATTATCATAGATAGTTCTAATAAAAACCATCTATGAAGTCCCATTATCACAGACGGTTCTTTTTAAGAACCGTTTGTAAAACATTATCTGTGATAATTCACAGATGGTTCTTAATGAGAACCGTCTGTGATAATTATGTATCATAGATGGTTCATAGTTGTACGTGTTTAGGATACACCGCGTTATTAAATACCTAGCCAAATCAGTCTCGATAGATCTATCTTCATTGCGCTGTATTGAAGGAGGCGACAGGCTTTGGGGGCTTTGGTCAAAGCATACCACTTATAGATCTAGCTTGTAGATCGATTGTTCTTGGTGATTTGTGGTTAGTATTTTCTTCTAATTATAAGCTCACTTATAGATCTAGCTTGTAGATCAATTGTTCTTGGTGATTTAAGGTTGGTATTTTCTTCTAATTATATGCTTTATAATAAAGAGAGATGATAGCTAGGTTTAGACCTAGCTTGGTAGCTTGCTCCAATTAAGAATGGATCACTACTCCTATTTTACTTAAATATATTTTTGCTTGATATATATATATTGCTTCATGAATAGTACATAGCTAGCTACTTTAAATGGACAATTTATTAAGGTGAATGACAATTATGTGTAAGTATAGGCTAGCTAACTATAGCAGTATTAATCTAATTTGGCACTAATTTGTTACATGCACAGTGTAGATAGATCGAAGCGAGATGTACATTGAGAACCATGTGAGTGAAGAGCACATTGATGGCGTGTATGCTTTTAGAAGAGCGGCTGAGCAGGATATATTGAAGAAGGGGATGGAATATATGTACTACTTATGCATTGATTGAGATAATCTAAAGATGTTTACCAACTCAATGTAGATCACTTGATTCAAAGGGGTTTCAAAAAGGGATATACATGTTGGACCAGTCACAGTGAAGAGAAGATTATTCAAGAAGGTAGTTATAACATCATTAAAGAAAACAACGATATGCCGGTTGTGGATTGTGCTTTCGATGAGGATAGATCGCATGATAACAATCTGGATCAGATGCTATGCGATGCAAAAGGGAACTATAGTGAGAGATATTTTGGTAAATTTGAGAGCTTGATGGAGGACTCGGAGAAACCTTTATTCCTGGACTGCAAGTTACAATATTGTCATCCGTTCTTGAACTGTTGAAATTGAAGATAAGTAATAGTTGGTCCGACAAGAGTTTCATGGCGTTGTTAGATTTCCTAGCGAACATCCTTCCAGAGAAAAACATGTTACTTAGAACTATCTACCAAGCCAAGAAGATTTTTTGTCTATTGGGAATAGAAGTAGAAGAATACATGCATGTTCGAATGATTGTATCTTATACCGTAAAGAGTATGCAAACTTACATATTTGTCCGATGTGCAAAGCATCTCGATACAAGTGTAAGAATGACTTGGTTGATGGCGAGGGCATCGAGGTGAAGTAAGGACCTCTTGCTAAGGTATTGTTGTCTCTGCCTGTAATTCCCCGTTTGAAACATTTTTTGCAAACTGAAAGGATGCATGATTGCTGTGTTGGCACTCGGAAGAGCATAAGAAATATGAAAAGATAGGACACAATGCTGTTCTGCCAGTGGAGGAACATCGATAGGATGTTTGTAGACTTTGGTGTGGAACCATGGAATATAAGGTTTGGGTTGAGTACAGATGGAATGAATCCTTTCGGTAACATGAGTAGCCGACATAGCACCTGGCCCGTGAATATATGCATGTACAACATTTCTCCTTGGCTGTGTATGAAGCGGAAGTACATTTTGATGCCACTACTTATCTAAGGGCCAAATCAACCTAGAAATGATATTTATGTATACCTAGCACTTTTGATGGAAGATCTTGTGATACTGTGAAATGAAGGGGTACATGTATGGGATGCGGAGAAACGAGAGAACTTTGTTCTGTGCACTATGTTGTTCTGCACCATCAATGATTTCCCTGTCCTTGATAGCATGTCAGAGTTGAGTATAAAAGGAGCTAAAGCATGTTCATACTACTTAGATTATACCGAGAGTGTGTGGTTGAACAAATTGTGTACATATGTTACCGTAGATTCCTTACAAAGTATCACCCATACCGCAAGACGAAGAAACAATTTGATGGAAAAAAGAGGAAGGCCTTTTTGCAGGAAAGAGGACAGCGATATGGTTAAGGATATCGGTATTGTGCTTAGAAAGGGACGTAAGTTAAGGATCCGTCAAAAGAACATGTGGAAGAAGAGATCAATACTTTGGGACTTGGCTTATTGGGAGCACTTAGAAGTTCACCGTTATATCGGCATCATGTATGTAGAGAAAAATATATGTGCTAGCTTGATTGGTCTCTTACTGAACATTCATGACAAAACAAAAGATGATGTTAACGCATGGCGTGACTTGGTCGCTATGAACATCAGGATTGAGTTAACACTGATAGACACCGATAAATGCTGGATCAGGATGTAACTTCCCCTAGCTTACTACACTCTGTCTAAGGCTGAGAGAACTGAGCTGTGCTAGTGCTTGCATGTTGTGAAAGTTTTGTTTGGTTAATTTGTCAGCATGAAGAAACTTGTTTCTGTGGAAGATTTGATATTAATTGGTATGAAGTCTCATGACTATTATATGCTAATGACACAATTGTTTTCTGTTATAATTAGAAATATTTTGCCAAACAAGGTTCAAGTGACAATTACGAGGCTGTGTTATTTCTTTAACGTAATTACTCAAAAGGTCATTGATCCTGATGGACTGATGCTTTGCAGGCCAAGGTGGTGATGACTCTATGTCATCTTGAGATGTATTTTCATTCATTATTTTATGATAACATGGTCTATCTTATTGTCCAACTTGTGAAAGAGATAAAAATATGCAGCCCCATGTTTCTACATCATATGTACCCATTCGAATGGTACATGGGAATTCTCAAGTCCTATGTACAGAATCAATCTTGACCAGAGGGTGGTATCCATTGAAGGTTATGCAATCAAAGAGGTCATTGAGTTCTACATTGATTATATGGGTCAGGTCAAACCAATAGGTGTGCCTCTATCTCGTCACAAGGGGAGGTTAGAGGATATTGGGATCATCAAAAGGAAAGCAATAACTCCCAATATGGATACATACTCTCAAGTCCATTTCACGGTCCTACAACATATGACTGAAGTGTCCCCATATATTGAAGGCCGGTCGGAGGTTTGGATCATGAGACAACACAACCGTCGGTTCAACGAATGGTTAAAAGTGCGATTCACTAGGAGGTCGTCAAGTGAAACACTGCAATGGTTGACAAAAGGGCCAAAATTTACAATTATGATATAGTAAGGATACGACATAAATAGGTAAATATTTTATACAACAGATCAGGATAGAAAGAGCACAGTCCAGAACTCAGGTGTCCGTATAGATGCATTTCATAAGTAGTTCAATACCACTGGTCCAAGCTCCTTCTACAGGCTTGTAGTGGAGATTTAGAAGCTCAACTACGTAATTTTTAAGATTCCTCTATTTTGGTGCTGTAGAGTCTAACTCCTATAGGGTGTAAAGGCCGATAAGTATGACATCACTACTGTGGAACTCGAACGTGTAGGATACAAAGATGAACCATTCATACTTATGAGGCATGTTATTCAAGTTTTTTATGTAACCGACCTGGTAAATAAGAAACACAACATAGTTCTTCATAGAAAAAGAAGGTTGTTAGAGTTGCGAATGTCGTGGATGAGGAAGAGTACAATCAATTTGATGAGTATCCTCTATTCAGAGACGGCATCAGGCTCGATGAAGAATCAAGCAATGAAACAAACTGTTGTGGTTACTAACCAAACAGAGAGAGAGAGATGGTAGTGGAGAGGTGGGAGTGTTCTGCCTCACCCTCCCCCTCATCCTGATATATATATTCACATGGAGTATGCTTTTACAGTTATGCCCTTACATCCGTACATCCCCATTAGGGGCACTTATATCATTACACATGTTACTCTGGTTCTTATAACTTCCTAACAGAACTGCTGGCTTAGGTGGGGCCACCCCTACAACAGAGCCTCTCATGGTGAAGGGCTTCACAGGCCGAAGCCATGTCGCTGAGTCCTTTGGCCCTCCGTCCCCGGCGGCTGTAAATTTCTCCAAGCTTGTGGTTGGGGAGCCCGAGGTCCGGGATGGAAGGTGCCTAGTTGGAGTAGACGCGCGCGCTCCGCCCCTACCCTTTGAACGGGTGGCGCGAGGTCGGCGCTGGTTGAAGTAGACGCGCGCGCTCGTCCCCTACCCTTCGAACGGTGGCAGGAGGTGGTGCACGTTTGAAGTAGACGCGCGCTGGCCCGCCCCCTACCCTTCGAACGGGTGGCGCGAGGTCGGCGCTGGTTGAAGTAGACGCCGCGCGCTCCGTCCCCTACCCTTCGGACGGGTGGCGCGAGGCCGGGCGCTAAGTCGGCCGAGGCGCGCGCTCTCGTTCCTACCCTTCGACCGGTGGCGCGAGGCCGGGCGCTGGTTCGGCAGACGCGGCGCGCGCTCGCCCCTACCCTTCGAACGGGTGGCGCGGGAGGCCGGCGCCAAGTTCGGCGAGACGCCGCGCTCCATCCCCTACCCTTCGAACGGGTGGCGCGAGGTCGGGCGCTAAGTCGGCCGAGGCGCCGCGCTCCGCTCCCTACCTTCGACCGGTGGCGCGGAGGTGGCGCCTGGTTCGGCAGATGCGTCGCGCTCCGTCCCCTACCCTTCGAGCGGTGGCGCGAGGTCGGGCGCTGGTTCGGCAGACGCGCGCGCGCTCCGCCCCCTACCCTTCGAGCGGGCGGCGGAGGCCGGCGCCTAGTTCGGCAGACGCGCGGCGCGCCGCCCCCCCTACCCTTCGAACGGGTGGCGCGAGGCCGGCGCTGGTTTGAAGTAGACGCGCGCGCGCGTCCCCTACCGCTCGAGCGGGTGGCGCGAGGCCGGCGCCTAAGTCAGCCGAGGCGCGCGCGCTCCGCTCCCTACCCTTCGACCGGTGGCGCGAGGTGGCGCTGGTTCGGCAGACACGCGCGCTCCATCCCCTACCCTTCAGCGGGTGGCATCGGAAGGCGGGCGCCTGGTTCGGCAGACGCGCGCTCTCGCCCCTACCCTTGAACGGGTGGCGCGAGGTCGGCGCCTAAGTCGGCCGAGGCGCCGTGCTCCGCTCCTACCCTTCGACCGGTGGCGCGAGGTCGGCGCCTAAGTCGGCCGAGGCGCACGCTCCGTTCGCTACCCTTCGACCGGTGGCGGAGGTCGGCGCTGGTTGAAGTAGACGCGCCGCTCCGTGCCCTACCCTCGAGCAGTGGCGGTGGAGGCCGGGCGCCAGTCGGCAGACGCGCGCGCTCCATCCTCGCGCTAAGATTGGAGCTTGGCACCGATATTGCCGCGCTTTGAGCTATTGTGACCTTGCGACCGTAGTGCACTTTAATGGCGGCCGAATCACGCCGACGCCGCCCGCAGCAGGTCGCCGCCGCGTCGTGCACCGCCATCCTGCGGGTGGGACACGCGGCGACTCACGCATCGTGCGTCGTGGGATGTGAGTGGTTGCGTGACCGCGCCGTTCGCCTTTCCCCTGGAAGTTGGACGCGTGTTGAAGGCGTGGGGCGTTGTCGCGTTTGGTCACCCATCGGGCACGTTCCTCTAAGCCCGGCGGTTCTTCTTTCCAAATCGTGGCACCAATCGCCGCAAGTTTGATCTGCTCTGCGCTTGAGCCACATGAGAGGCGAGCGCCTTTATAAGGTGCCGGTGTTGAGGTGGAGGCACCCTTTCTTGTTTTTTTGATCTGCCGCTTTGCTTCCGCCATGCTAATTGTAACGCCAGTGCTCCTTACCCGCTTCTTTCTCCACGGTCGCGAAGAGCGATGGCTAGCCATGACGACGCCACCCACCATCCCGCAGCGGTTCCTTGCCTAGCCGGGCAAGGTGTCCCATCCTTCCGGGAGTACGAGCTAGTGCCGCGGGGAGCTCGCGCCAACAAGTGGTGGGGCGCCATGGAGCACTCGGGAGGCTCGCTGTTCCGTGTGTTGGGAGGAGCCGCGTGACCGGCGGGGCGCCGCAACGACTCGTGGAGGAGAGGAAGATCGCGGATCGCGATGGGGCTCGCCTACCCCATCGGGGCGAGACGAGCCGGCCCCGCAATGGAGGCGATTGTTTTTGCCGCGTTCTTCGACGCCGGCCTTGAATGCCCTCCACGTTGTTCGTGGGCGAAGTCTGCGGGCCTACAAGTTGAGCTAGCCCAACCGACGCCCCACACAATACTACGCCTAGCCGCCTTCACGTGGGCGATGCGACAGAGGGCGGCGTCCCAGCCACGAGCTTATTCGCCACACCGCACGACGACGCCGCCGACCCGAAAAAGTTGACGGGCGGTGTCCAACTTCGCGTGTGGACTTCGTGCTCGGCGCCGTGGCGCGACGTTGTTCCCAGCGCGCGGCCGCCGAGGCAATGGGAGTCCTACCGACTCGGCAGCGGTTCTACTACATCGTGACCGACAAGAGCGGAATGCAATGCCGAGGTGGGCCGATCTCGCTTAACAAGACGCCGAGTCTAAAGGCGGAGATTGACGACACGCAAAGCTACAGAGTCTTGTCGGTGTCGCCGTCGAATGAGCTGCGCAACCTAGCCGAGGAGTTCACAATGTATGGGGTGGCGCCACTCTCCCGGAAGTATGTTGACAGACGGCCCCGCGAGGACGGGTTCACCCATCCGTATCTCACCGCTCGCCTTCCGCTCCTTGTAAGTCGCCAAAGACGCTTTACGCGCCATTGTATCTGCTTGGTCTCCGCCGATCGACGTGATCTTCGCGCGGCTCGGCTAGAAGATGCGAGCGCGCTGCGCGCGCTCCTCGGCCGTACATGCTTAAGGAGCACCGTGCTCGCGAGGCCGCAGCCAAGGCGGCTAAGCAAGCGGGTAAACCGCATATGCGAGGCTTTGGGCATTACCGTGCCCGAGCGCGCGCGCAGCGGGAGCTTCCGCCGGGACTCGGCGCCAGACGGTGATAGCCTGCGGGGGTGTTATCTTCGCGACGCCGGGCCCGCTCCCCGGCTGCCGTATGCGACCCAAAGAGCCTCGGCGGCGCTAGCACAATGAAACAGGCGTGCGACGGCGGTGGGCCCGCCACATCGCCGAGGACTTCGGAGGAGCGCGCCGCCTCGAATCCCCCGGCACCCTCAGCCGACGCCAACGAACCCGTGCTCGCGGCCATCGTTGAGCTGGAACTCGCCAACCCGGGGGAGAGCACCGTTCCCGGCGAGAAAACCATGGTTGATGGTGCGTTATCAACCGCAGCGGCCGGCGAGGGCGCGCCCCCTATGGAGGAAACCGTGGGGGTGACGGGAAGCATAGCCGGTGTTGCCGCGGAAGAATCGCTTGTGTCGCCGCAGGTGAAACGCCCTCGGACGCAGTCCCCGCCGCCAGCGAGGGGTCGATACGCCGTTGCGGGGCCTTGTCGCGGGATTACGGCGTCTGGCGCGGCCGAGAAGACCTCCTTGCCGACCACCGAGGCGCCCGCCTCCACTTGGCGCCGAATCGGCGCCACTTCCTACCGCGCGACGAGGCGCAGAGGTAGGCGTGAGTCCTCTCTTCACATGACTTCGCGAGACTCTCTCCGACCGCTTGCTCATTCTGTCAACATCGGCGAGACGAAGTCTCCGGACGTGGAGAAGGATCGAGCAACGAGGTGTCTTGTGAAGTCCAAAGCCTTGTGCGAGGTGCCCGCAGTGTGCATTCTTGTTGACGTGGCGCGCCTCGGTAAATCTGGCGCGTTAGGGCGGGGCTCGCTCGCCGGACTTCCTCCTCGCCGAGACACTTCGCGTCCTCACTGCAGCGCAGAGCGTGCGACAACGGCCTTGACCGAGATGTTGTCGCCATGCAAGGGGGAACTCCTAGCGCCGCACGCAGCCTCCGAGATGAGGGTAAATATGTGCGCTTCAGCTTGTAAGGTACCGCTGGCGCCGCGACTTGTTTTTGCGGACGCTTGCCTCACCGTCCCTTTGACGAGGCCCGTGTTCGGAGCGGAGGGCTCGAATCCACCTTCGTGAAGCACACAATGCTCGCAGCGAAGGATGAAGAGCTTGCTACCGGAGGGCGCCATGGCGGCCGCACAACTCGAGGCCACGGAAGCCAAGTGCGCCGCGGCCGAGGAGCGCGCCGCCTTCCCGTAGCGCATCGCCGTCCTAGAAGAGGAGAAAGCCCACCGGCGGAGGCGGCAGTGGAATGCGCCCATGGAAAATCGGTCGGCATGGCGGGCCATGGAGTCTCGAACCAGCCCTCCGAGATCTGTGCGTCGAGTGCCGGACACTACGCACGGGCCGGGGCCTGCCGAGACGCCGTTGATCGAGGAGGGGCGGCGTTGCTCTTCGTGGCGCCGTAACCTTTGGCGAGCATCGCGGCTATCTTGGTGCGTGCTTCGCCGCCTCGCTTCACACTCGTGGGTGTAGACATACCCATGAGCCGGCGACCAACCGATCCTCCCGCCGACCGGAGGTTATGTTGACGCCATTCGCTCCATCGGGCCTATCTGCGTAACTTCCATCAACGGATCTAGGGCCGCCGGGAAGATGCGCAATGAGTCGCCGTGCGGCAGACGCCGCATGGGGAGGGGGACCTCCTCGCTAGCTCGAAGGAGTCCTTCAACGCCACGGCGATGATGGCGCGGGTTCGTCGCACGCGCCAAGGCCGAGCGGTTGGTCGGGTAGGGCGGGGATGATGTATCTTGTTCTTATGCTTGTAACCATGTAACCCTTTGCTTTTACAATGAAACCAAGTAGTACTTTATTCTTGGTGTTACCTCCTGCCGAACACGAAGGGAAGACCTCCGCATCTTGTTTATACTTCGAGGTGCGTGGGATTGACATCCACGTCTTAGTGCGCGCGAGGGCGTCCCCCCGCTGCGTCTTATTTAGAGTCCGTGGATCGCACGCGCGAGGCGAACCTCGACGCTACGACTTTCTTTATAGTCTGGAGACTCGCGCGTGCGGAGGTGGACCTCGAGGCTACGCCTTATTTAGAGTCCGTGGATCGCGCGTGCGAGGCGAACCTCGACGCTTCGACTTCCTTTATAGTCCGAGACTCGCGTGCGAGGCGGATCTCGACGCTATGTCTTATTTAGAGTCCGTGGATTGGCGCGTGCGAGGCGAACCTCGACGCTTCGACTTCCTTTATAGTCCGAGACTCGCGGCGTGCGAGGCGGACCTCGACGCTACGCCTTATTTAGAGTCCGTGGATCGCGCGTGTGGAGGCGTAACTCGACGCTTCGACTTCCTTTATAGTCCGGAGACTCGCGCGTGCGAGGCGACGCCGACGCTACGCCTTATTTAGAGTCCGTGGATCGGCGCGCGCGAGGCGAACCTCAACGCTCGACTTCCTTTATAGTCCGGAGACTCGCGCGTGCGAGGCGACCTCGACGCTACGCCTTGTTTAGAGTCCGTGGATCGGCGCGCGCGAGGCAAACCTCGACGCTTCGACTTTATTTAGAGTCCGTAGACTGGTGCGCGCGAGGGCGTCCCCCCGTTGCGTCTTATTTAGAGTCCGTGGACTGGCGCGTGCGGAGGCGAACCTCAATGCTACGACTTCCTTTATAGTCCGTAGACTCGCGCGTGCGAGAGGTGGACCTCGACGCTACGTCTTATTTAGAGTCCGTGGACTGGCGCGTGCGGAGGTGAACCTCGACGCTACAACTTCCTTTATAGTCCGTAGACTCGCGCGTGCGGAGGCGGACCTCGACGCTACGTCTTATTTAGAGTCCGTGGACTGGCGCGTGCGGAGGCGAACCTCGACGCTACGACTTCCTTTATAGTCCGTAGACTCGCGCGTGCGGAGGCGGACCTCGACGCTACGTCTTATTTAGTGTCCGTGGACTTTGTTCTGCTCAGCGCGGACAGACAATGCTCTGGAAACAGCAATCATTATTGAACTCCCGTTTGCGCGGGCGAGCATCGTATAACAAAGGGCTGGTGGCTCTACGCTTGTCGTCCTACTTCTAGGCGTAGTATCGCCACAACCTGTCCGTATTCCATGTGTGTCGGAGGGCTTGTCCTTCGAGCGTGGCGAGGCGGTATGCCCCCTTCGACAATGCCTCCATCACGATGTACGGGCCTTCCCACTTGACTCCAGCTTGCCGGCGGTCTCGCTCGAGCGCCACTCGAGAACGAGATCCCGTGCTTGAATCTCGCGGGCATATAGAGCGGTCCCTAGCACGCATTGTCCGCGCGCATACTTCTCGACATGGTGGGCTGCATCGCGCCAGAGTCTGTCGAGGAGGTCCAGGACACACGGCGCTCCTCTTCGGGTGCTTGGACGAGACCCTCCACGAGCCGGCCTTGATTTCCTCGCGTCACCGCTTCATCGCCGAAAGGAGCTTGAATGGCGTGAATCCCGCCGGACGCGTTATCGCAGCGGCGACCAAAGAACGCCGTGAAGCTCGCTGGCCACTTGCCCTTCGCAACCCGACCAGCGCTTTTGATGGCAGCGGAGATGGCGCCATTCGCCTGCTCGACCGCCCGTTGGGTCGGGATGCCCTACCGAGGCGAATCGGAGGGTGATGCCCATGCCGTCACAATATTCTTTGAAGAGGTGGCGTCGAACTGCGAGCCATTGTCAACCGTGAGCTCCCGGCACGCCGGCGATATATGATGTTTACGGAGAAGCGCCAGATGGCGCAGAGGTTACTTTAGCCGAGGCGACGCTTCCGCCATCCGAGAAATACTCAGCGCGACTACCACGAACCGAGGTCCCACGGAGCTCGGGCAAGTGGTCCTACTATGTCGACACCCTAGCGTGCGCGGTGGCCACACCGAGGAATGGGGTTGAGGCTCGTCGGGGCTGCGCGGATGATGCGCGCCATCCATCGGCACCCTTGGCACCGACGGACGAGGTCCTGGCGTCGGTGATGGCCGCGGGCCGATGAAGCCTTGCCCAACGCCTTGCCGACTAATGACCTCGGTGCGAGTGGGACCCGCGCGCCGCGTGGATCTCCGCAAGGAGCTCCTTTCCCCCCGAGTCGAGAGGCGCGCAGAGCGGTGCGCAAACCCTCTCTTGTAGAGTATCCTTCAAACACCGAAGGACCTTGCGCGGTCCGCAAACGCCGGCTCGGCGGGTCCTCCGGCTCGGCGATGCCTTGCAGGAAATTGAAGATGGGCTCTCGCCAATCACCTAGCCGGTCAATGTGGTGGATAAGTGCCGCGTCCCGGTTGTCCTGCGCGATGGCCGCCTGCACTAATATCTCGTAAAACGCCCCATCGTGGGCGATTCTTGGCCGCCGCCTTAGCGAGGGCGCCGACCGCTCGTTCTCCGCGCGGGGGATGGCCTTGACGGTGACGCCCAAAAAGTGCCTTTCCCTCGCCCTCACAGCCGCAAGGTACTTAGCCAACTCACGGTCCTTGACTTGATATGACTTGTCCACATGACCAGCCACCAAGCGCGAAGTCGGTGCGGACTAGCACCCATCTTGCGCCGATCGCTTTGAGCCGCAGCCAAAGAGTAGCGCCTCGTACTTTAGCCGTGTTGTTGGTGGCGGGAAGGCAAGGCGCGCCAGTATAGCAAATGCTGTCCTTCGGCGTGATTTATCACCGCACCTACGCCGCGCCCGCGACGCCGTAAGCTCCGCCAATGGTGAGCGCCGGATAGGTCATCGTGCGTCGACAAAGTTGGGCGGCGGGTCCATTCGCGAGAAAATCCGCAAGGACTTGGGATTTGATTGCCGTTCGTGAAGCATACGTCAAGGAGAAGGAGCGAGCTCGGCGACCCATTTGCCGATGCGCCTGTGGGACACCTTGTTGTGCAACATCTCTACCGGGGGAATGAGGAAGGCACTGTGATCGGGTGGGCGTAAAATAATACCGTTTCTCGAGGCCATGACCAGCGCAGTGGCGAGTTTCTCAAGCTCCGTGTATCTTGTCTTGGCGCCTTGGAGGGCTTCAGAGACAAAGTATACGGGCCGCTGCATGGCGCCTTCTTCTAAGACGAGGCGGCGGCGATCGCGGTGGTCGACGGCCGATAGAGCAGGAGGGGAGCCTCTGGTGCTGGGCGACCAGAGTGGGGAGGCTTGCCAGGTGCTCCTTGAGCTCGTTGAAGGCCTTCGCGCAATTGCCGTCCCAACGAAATCCATCGCACCCGCGAGTGTCTTGAAAATGGCAGGCCCGCTCCGCCGCTCGGATAGGAAGCGGCTTAGTGTCGCCATGCGCCCGCCACCTCTGGACCTCCTCGTTGTCTTGGGCGGCTCCATTCCCGTGATGGCGTCTACTTTGTCGGGTTCGCTGATGCCCCGTCCGACACGAGGAAACCTAGGAGTTTGCCCGTCGCACTCAAGACACATTTGTCGGGGTTGAGCTTGATGCCCGCCTTCCGAGGTTGTCGGGTCTCCGGAGGTCCCGCCATGCAGAGCAAGCTGCGGGTTTTGACCACCACGTCATCGATGTAAGCCGGCGTTCCTCCCGAGTTGGGCGGCGGGGCAATAGCGACGAGGCGGGTAAAGGTAGCGCTGCGTTCTTCAAGCCAAAGGGAATTCGACGGCGTAACGCCCCAAGCGGTGTGATGAAATTGGTCTTCTCCTCGCCGTCTTCGCCATGTATACCGTGGTAGCCGGAATAGGCGCCCAGAAACTCATTAGTTCGCACCAGCCGTGGCGTCGACCACCGATCGATGCGCGGCAAGGGTAATTGTCCTTGGGCACGCCTTGTTGAGTGTCGTGAAGTCGATGCACATACGCTTAGCCCCGCCGCCTTTTGACTAGTACCGTTAGCGAGCCACTCGATGGTGGACCTCGCGATGACCCCGCCCAAGAAGCTTCGCCACCTGCTTTTGGCCGCTGCGCCGATCCATCGACATACGCCGAAGCCTTTGCTTGACCGCTTGGCGCCGGGACGACCGCCAAGCGATGCTCGATGTTGCTCGGCCTCGCCCTTGATGTCCTCCGGGACCATGCGAAATGTCAACGCGTTGTTCAAGCACTCAGAGCGGATCCTGCTCGACCCGGTGGGAGCCCTCGCCGATGGACGTAAACCGCTCGAGCGGCACCTTGTTGACTCGCCCTCGGGCGAGGCTTGGGCGCCCACCGGGCGGAGGCCCATCGCCGAGCGTGCGGAGAGGGCATGCACCGCGATGCGGAACTCGGCTGCCGACCTCGGCAAGTCTGGCCAGGTCCTGATCGCCGATAACACCCTCTACGCCCGGGAGCTTCACACACAAAAACACGAGTGTGGGATCGCTTTGAAAGAGTTGATGGCGGTCGCCCAATGGCGTTGTAGGGATGTGGGATATCTACGACGCCGAAGATGACATGCTCGGTCCGGATGTTACCCTTGTTGCCCTCCCGATGGAAAGTGACCGGGCGACACGTGCCCCAAGGCTGCGGCGGTTGACCTCCAAGCCTTGAAGTGGAGCTCTGGCTGCTCTAGCCGGCTTCGGGGATCCCCATACGGTTGAGGGCCTCTGCGAACAAGATATTCGCGAGCTTCCCCGCCGACAAGGACGCGCTGATGTCACAAATGATGTGGGCCGATGACTAGAGGGTCTTGGTGAGGGTACTCCACACCGGCGCCGCTCAAGTCGAAGGTGATGTTGCGGGCGGCATCCACACTGCGCTGCTCCCGGGGCCCTTGAGGAGGAACCTCCGGTGATGATGCCGACGGTGCGAGCGTCGCGCCCTCGTTGCGGTGGCTCATATGGGGCTACCCCTTGGGTGCCCCACGTGCTCCGGCGAGGCCAAGGAGGCAGAGCCCGAGACCGGCCGCCACCCTCCGCAGCTCCATGATCGCGGTGCATGCCCTGTGTAATGATCACCGTAGCGTGTACCTCGCACCACTTGCCATAGTGTAGGAGCTCTTGTTCTGCGTGGTGTTGGCCGCCAGAACCGAGTCCGCCTTCCGATCCTCGGTCTCCCCTCCATGAGGCGGGTCGGGTCCTGGCGGGCGCTCTCGGTGTCGAGGACATGATGGGCCGCCAGACTCAGCCGGGCGGCGCCGAGGTTTATGCTCGCTCCTCGAAGAGCCTTCTGCACCCGTATCGCTGCCTCGGGGAGGGCCTCCTCGGGGCTCTCGGCTGTGGCCCTGCTTCGAGGGGGGACCACCCACCCCCACTTCGCGTGGGGGGCGCTCCTCATGGGCGAGGTCGAGGGTGGTAATGCTGCGTCTTCGCGCATCCTCCTCCGCCCGCGCATACTCGTCCATTTTGTCGAAGAGCTTGGCGACTGTCTTGATTGGCCTCCGCGCGTTGTACTCGGCCATTGGGCTCGGACGAAGGCCCTGTATGGCTGCATTAATGATAGTGGTTTCATTAACGTCTTTCACTTGGCATCGAATCTTGGCGGCGCTTGAAGTAGTCCCGAGCTTCTCAGGGTCTTTGCTTCACAAAGAAAGAGTTGGTCCGCATCGACTCGCCAACATAGTTTCCTTGGAAGTTGTTGTGAAAGCGTCGCGAGCGCTCCCACGTAGATGGAGCTCGGCTCTATGGTAAAGAACTAAGATAGCACCACTCCTTGCAGCGCGAGGGGAGTCCTTCGCCTTCGTGGTGTCGCTCGCCCGCGCCTCGATCGCGGTTTCGTACACGCGCACGAACTCGCGGGGTCCGTGTCGCCTTTATACGGTCGATGACGCTAGGAAACTTGAAGTCTTCGCCATGCCGCCGCCGCAGCCCGCACAAAGCGGGACTCGGATCTACGCGCGCAGCGGCACGCGGCTAGACGGGGGCCGCGAGGCTCGGCGCGACATCGGCGCGCGCTGCTTGCTCCCGAGCCTCTTGCATATCTCTGACAGCCGCGAAGGTCCCCTAGTTCCCGCTGGAACGCGGCCGAGGGCTGCTAGTAGGGCGCTTCCACCGCGAGTGCTGCCGGGCCGCTGAACACCCGGCGGACGGTCGGTGCAGGACCATCGCCTCAAGATCTCCGGATCCGCTTGATGCTTCATTGCGCTACCCCGGCCGCTCGTCGCTGCTGCCGCGAGGGGGTGGCGGGGTCTGTCATTGCGCCGCGACGGGTTGGATGTCATTGTAGCGCGCCGCAAGGTCGGCCGTTGTAGTGCGGCGTTGATGCCCGCGACCATTACGCCACGCCGCCGCCCAGCTCCTTCGACGGCCGATGCCGGCCCCGTATTCACGCGCGCCCGACCCACCCGTCTTCCTTCCCTTCGCCGCGCGATGAAGCTTTTTCTGGTGCATCCTTCTTCTTCTGGTCTTCAGCTTGTCCTTGTCCTCCCACTGACGGGCGCCAATCGCTGTGGTTATCTTGACCAAACAGAGAGAGATGGTAGTGAGAGGTGGGAGTGTTCGCCTCACCTCCCCTCATCCCGATATATATTCACATGGAGTATGCTTTTACAGCTATGCCCTTACATCCGTACATCCCCATTAGGGGCACTTATGTCATTACACATGTTACTCTGGTTCTTATAACTTCCTAACAGGCCTGCTGGGCTTAGGTGGGGGCCACCCCTACAACACAAACTATATACATGTCGATCATCATGAAGGGCTTTATTTAAAAGAAAATAACCAAGTGGAATGATCCCACATGGCGAACATCTATTTAGAAATTAGTTCAATGTAATTAAGAAACTCGGCATGTAATTAAGGAATTATTCCGTTGTAATTAATTCAGTAATTAAAAATTACATATGTGATTGTATTTGCTTGCTTTATTTTTAGAAGGCATGGCTAGCATTTCCTGAGGCTAGCCAAAAAAAGGATATGTTGTAGTGATAAATGGAACTATCACAGGTAGTTTAGTGGCACAAACCGTCTATGATACACACACACACACACACTCACCATAGACGATTCCATAATAAAACCACCATATGTGATATGAACCACCTCACAGACGGTTCCATAATAGAACTATCTATGATGTTGCTATCACAGATGGTTCTTTAATAGAACTGTTTGTGATAGTTCCTCCTATAAGTAGTGCCTCACTAGGGTTTGAGCCCTTACTTAGTTGGCCACATCCTTTCGCCTCCTCACCTCTCAAGGCCTAGCCAAATCCAACTCCCCACTGTCGCCCCTAGCCAGATCGACCACCTTGCCATGGCCCTCAGTTGGATCGATACCTCGTTGTACCTCTCTAGAATACTATATAGATAGACCTGATAAATGCCTTAGCTCATTGTGTATCATTATGTAGGAGTTCACGCTGTGCATCCTCAAAGTCAGGCTTATTGGCTCCATTCCCGTTGATGCTGGGCGGGGGATGGCGTATCCATGCCTACCATGGATGCTGGTGCACAGTGCCAAGCTAGGGACTAGTTTCGTGAAGGTTTAAGTAGACATGATTAATGATATTTTTAGGGGCGTCCTGCTAGAGAAACCCTCAACCGAAGAGATCATAATACTAGGTGATGCTGTCCACACGTTCGTTCAGTAGCCTAAGAGGGACATCATCCTAGACCCTTCTGTTCCATGATCTCTACACGGTCCATGCCTATCAAACAAAACTCTCTATGACTCCACCTCAAGCTCCGCTTTAGAAGGCCACAACATCATCTCTTTTGGAGACGACATTAAAGATGTATCACAAGCGAGATGCTAAGGCTCAATCGAAGAAGATTAAGGTGCCTCCAGTGCCCTGGATGATTAAAGATGTATCACAAGCGAGATGCTAAGGCTCAATCGAAGAAGATTAAGGCGCCTCCAGTGCCCTGGATGTACTCCCTCAGAATGTCATTGGTCCCTGAGTCATAATTACCCAAATTTGGACTGGTTTACGGGAGTTTACATGCCTGGTACATGCAAAGGTCCAACAGGAAATCAAACCGGTAAAGTGGATTCACTGTGGGATACGCGGAGGCACATTTTCTCCTCAACTTGGGCTACTTTGTCATGACATTCGAAGACTTATTTGGACTATTTAACCTCGATGCTTCACTTCTACGATGTCGGGCGCTGTAAGTGTACTATACAATCAAGTTCTACATTCATGTAATGCTGATAAATATCATAACTCATTGCTTATATATAGATACATGATCCAAGAAGCTTAGTGATGGTGACAACTGATGGGTTTCTGGACCCACACCTGGCCTCTGAACAATGCATCAATGAAGATGCATCTTGCGCCAAAACTTGCATAACGATAGGATTGCTTGCTCAGAGCAATAAAGATTACATTCTAGTACTCTACAACCGTAGGTAAGTACTTCACTAATTGCTATACAAGTTTCATTTGTACTTTGTACGCAACATAAACTTAGGTTTAATGAATACAGAGACATAGATGAGTAGGCAGTACTGGATTCTGATTGTAATTGTACCAAAATGGAGTAAGGTAATATTCCTTGATTCTCTACTCAAGAAACTCCACAACTTCACCCGTGTACAAGAAACAATTGACAGATAAACTCATTTCCTCTATACATAACTCTATTATAGCCTTTTCTTTGTTTGCAATGACCGAGGCTAACTTTTTAGAATCACGTAGGTCATTCAACGTTTATGTTGCTCGGGGAGGGAGACACAAGAAATTCAGCACCACGTTGTGACACAGGACACAATTTTCAATACCCGCTACAACACAACAATCCTATGTCACACTTCATAATAATGCATCTAGAACTAACAATACCTATATATGTAATTCTATGTTTGCAGTGCCACCAGCAGCTACAGGGCAACGTATGTGGATTCTACGTTTTCCACCATATGCAAGAAATCATGGGCATTAGATGAATGATCCAGAGGTTTGTATATATATGTGTATGTATGTGTATATGTATATGTATATATATATGTATATGTATATATATATAGGCTAATGACTTACTACTAGCAACAGGGCATGGAAATGATCTTGAGAAACTCGTCAAAGTTCAAGAAAAGCTCTCTGAATTCTTGATGGCGGAGGTCATTCGCCCGAAGGGAGAGTTCAACCCAGCGATGATGATTAGATTTTCAAACATTTGGTTTAATTGTAAGTCATTCAATTGTGCTTAATCAAATAATTCATTCAATTGTACTTCATTCAGTTGTTTAATTCATTTATGAGATCTGTGTAATGATTGTTTGTGCTATATAAGTGATCTGCTTGCTTGTTTTTAGAGGGCATGGCTAGCATTTAATGAGGCTAGCCAAAAAATAAAAAATAATTTAGTTATTCAAATAGCAATCATAGACAGTTTATAACTATTACAAACCTATCTGTGATATCTTACATATCACAGACGACTATGTTTAAGAACCATCTGTAATATATGACATATTACAGATGGTTTTTTGGTATTAGCTGTAGGACCGGATAGGCAACAGAGGGGGTGGGGGTGGGGTGAATGGTGCCTTCAAAATCTCTCCAAGTATCCACTTAACCTTTTTTCTTCAATAGCTACTGAGCTATGAAGGCAAGGGTTGAAAGCTCACTGGAAAACCGAGAAGACAGACTGAACAGAGCAAGGAAAACTAAACTGGTCGGAATCTGACAGCGTGGTCGAAACTTACCACATGGTCGTAAATCTTAACAATGTGGTTGATGGCTGATCGAGAGATGGTTGTCCGACTATTTGACAAAAGTACAACATGGTCGGTAGTCGATGATACCCGAGGCCAGAACAATAGAGAAAAGGGAACCAAAGAACAGACCATGGTCGGAGACCAGTACTGTGGTCAAAATGCGACAACGTGGTCGTAAACATGACAACGTGGTCGAAAAGAGAGCTCGTCGTCATAAGCTCGACTATGTGGTCGATACCCGACACCGTGGTCGTAAATCGCCCTAGTTGACCACCACCAAGACCAGAACCAACGTTGCCACAAGCCAACAAGTGGTCGAACAACCAATGTGGTCGAAACTAGTCTGCAACTCAATAGAATAATGTGGTCGAAATCAGTGCGGTATGGTCTGGATCTTGATCTTGGTCGAAACCAATGAACTCGTAAATCCAATCGATGTTCCAGACCAAGACTTGCACTGACTAAGACTACTTTAGTTCAGATTCAACACAAGAGGACAAGGAAGCAACAGAACTGAATTTGGTCATAATGCTCTTAGCAAAACAAAGGAAATGCAGGGAGGCACACGACCGCAAGATCTAGATTCCGAATAACTTTTGATTCACGGTTCATCTGGTCATGAGCCTGTGAACAAAGCAAGAATAAGACCTCAAGAGACTACTCTAAACTTTATTGAAAACTTATCAAGAAAATAGAGATCTTCACAAGATTTCACCGAGAGCACTCACGACCGAGTCTAAGAGAATGAAAAGACAATCAGACCTTGCTCATAGGAATAGAATAGCCAAGATGGCTTTGAGTATGATTCCCCAATACACAACAAGTCAGATCATGAACAAATCAAACAAGAACATTCTCTCAGAATAGAAAGGGGAAAGAAATGACCAAAGAACAGAGAATAAACAAGAACAAAGAGATAAAAAGCGCAATGACCCAACCCAACTCAACACCAAACACACAACAATACACAAATAGAAGATGGATGTATTACCCTGATGATTGGTCTCACAGCCACTCCCCTTGGGAGGACCAAGCTCTAACCCTAGAGCCGCCACTCACTATCTATTCTGACAACCATGGAGGGAGGAAGAGCTACCTACCACCAGACCTACTCACGGTTTGCCTCAAGTCTCAACTAACTCTTGCCTTCACTCCCCTTTTATAGGCTCACAAATGAACCCTAGAACTAATAGATCCAACCATTAGTCCACACTGGGGATAACCCGTTAACCTCACTAACACTAGGTTTTACTTACGCACGCTTCTCAAAGCAGCTTCCATGTGGCCCCAATGACTTATCGTCAAGCCTCTCACGCATCCAGATCCCACCGAATCATCCTCGCTTGCAAATGACCCAAGTCACTTGGCGCGCCACGTCCTTTCCTCGTGTATGACAGCACCGGCATCCTTGACCGTCTGGACCTCGACTCCTCCCTAAGCCTAGTCCCGGTCCACCTCACTGTTGCCATCTCCGGTAGCTCCTGCTCCGGTTCCTTGTCATCCTAGCTTGCAACCACCTCACTAGCCTCGATCATCTTCGGTGTCTCCCTGACCGTTCTGGACCTCAACACATCCCTATGTCTAGTCCTGGTCCTTCTACGCCTCATCATGACCTAGCTCCGAAGTGCTACAACCAACACAAAGAAGCAAACCATCACATAACATTGCACAATACACAAAGATCATCCATTAGCATAATCAGAATGTATTCAAGAGAACAATCTCAGCAAACCACTGGTCTAAAACAACCTACGAGTACTATGAAGCACAAGACAGAGGTACTCATACTTCACGAGATCCTTCCGGTAGTCTACGACCACTCAGCAATTCATTATGACCATTGCAAATATAGCTATGACCATGAAGCAGGTGGTACGACCACGTAGCAGACGCTACGACCATCGCTCATAGCGGCTATGACTTTACCAGACCCGGTCGCTATGACTTACGGTCACACAGACAGAGCACTTCGACCATCGCTCAAAGTCAGGCAGATCTATGACCATGCATCAGTCGCTACGACTTATGACTATCGAACACAAGCTGCTGGTCGCTACGACTTACGACTATCGAACACAAGCAGTTGGTTGCTATGACTTACGATCAAACAGACAGAGCGCTTTGACCATCGATCATAGCCAGTATAGTCTACGGCCACTGACCATGACTAGTAGAATCTACGACCATCGACCACGGCTAGTCAGATCTATGACTATCGACCATGGCTAGTCAGATCTATGACTATCGACCATGGCTAGTCAGATCTACGACTATCGACTATGGCCAGACCGAGCTACAACTATCGACTATGGCCAGACCGAGCTACAACTATCGAGTCGTAAGAGCACCTGTCGACCACCAAGTCATAAAAACGACTGCTGACCACAAAGTCGTAAAATCGATAGACGACCACAAAATCGTAGAATCAGCTGCCGATCACAGAGACACACAGCGTGGTCATAAAGAGCAAGTCGTAAAAGCACTTATGACCATCAAGTCGTATCAGCATCTACGACTACCAAGTGATAACGACACCTACGATTAGGGCTGTTCGTTCGGTTTTTTCGGTTTATACGGTTCGGTAAATACGATTTTTTCGATTTATACGGTGTTAGTAATTCGGGAAATTCGGTAATTAATATAATACGGTATGGTATCGGTAAATACCATTTTATTTCGGTACGGTATCGGTAAATACCAATTTTACCAAAGTTTGCGCGAATTGCTAAACGTTAATCTCATCTCCAATTCTCAATTGACCATTGCACAAGCAGAATTCTTCAATACTAACACATGATAGCTAAGAAATATGTGTCATCTAAGATCTAACAGACTAACAAACTGGGGATAATCGAGTAGTTAGAAGTTCAAATGCACCCAATAACCCCAGCACAGTCCATCGTTGCCCATTTGACCTTCTCCACAGATCAAACTTCAGTACCAAATACCAATACCATAATGCGTACCATAATGGCTTATATTGATCAAGGATAGATTGCAATCCACACGGAAAAGAATACACTTTACTCGAATCCTAGGCATTTGCAGTGTGACACTACGAAAAAAAGGAGATCTTGTGGGCTGTGGCATTACCTCCAACGAACGCGGCGTAGGCGAGGGTGAGCTTCTGCGACATGGACAGCCCCTCTCCCATCTTCTCCTCCCCCTCCTCACCACCGCCCTGCGATTCACTTTCGCCGCCGTCACATCTGCCGCTCCCTCCTGCACCACCGCTCCCAGAGCCCTCAGTCCTCACCGCCGCCTTCCATCCACCGCCGCCGAGCTCGGGTTCCTTGGCTGTGACGGCGGCGAGGAGGCGGGAGCCGGGTGAGGTGGAGCGGAGCGAGAGGGAGATGGGGGCGGAAGGGCGGCGCGAGAGGAGGAGCGACCACTGGGAGGCGGAGATCGGAGGCGCGGTGAGGGCGAGAGGCGCGAGTGGGGTCGTCGCGACTCGCGAGGGGCCGAGGGCCATGGGATCCGCCGAGCCGCCGAGGCGAGTGGGAGACTGGGAGAGACAGAGAGAGGAGTGGCCGGCGTCTCCCGTCTGCGCTCTGCGGCTCTGCGTGACTGCGCCCCTGCGGCTAGGGTTGCGCCGTGCGCGTCCCGCCCGCGTGCGTCGGGCCTGGTGGGCCGAGAGACGCCGACTGCCGAGTGGGCTGTTCGGTTTGTTTGGGAAATTCGGTTTTTTCTCGGTTTTTACCAAAAAACCGAATCACAGAAATGCTAATTTTCTAGCTACCGAACCGAATACCGGTCAAACCGAGTTGACGGTTCGGGTTCGATTTTTTCGGTACGGTTTTTTCGGTTCGGTACAGAAATGCACAGTCCTACCTACGATCACCTAGTCGTAATGGTGCCTACGACCATCAAATCGTAACAGTGCCTATGACCACCAAGTCGTAACGGCACCTATGACCATTCGTCATAACGGCACCTACGACCACCTAGTCGTAATAGCTCCTACGACCACCAAGTCGTAAGGGTGATTGCTGATCACATAGATGAACACAGAGGCCGTAAAACCAGCAAGCTTCTATACAGACCTCAAAAACCAAACTCAGCCTTTACACAAACTTTAGAGCAGAAGTCAATTACTCATCATAACCATGGAGTGACTTCCACATGGTCTCACATTAGCTGTCTGTGATATGTCAGATATCACAGGCAGCAATGTTTAAGAACCATTTGTGATATATGACATATCACAGATGATTTTTGGTATTAGCTGTCTATGATATATTAGATATCACAGATGGCTATGTTTAAGAACCGTCTGTGATATCTGACATATCACATATAGTTTTTTTAAAAAATTGTCAATGTGTTGACTTATCATAGATAGTTTGAGAGTCATCTGTGATAATTACCTGTTATAAAAAACACATAAATTTAGACGATTTAAAAACCGTATGTGATAATGATTTTGAACCATCTGTGATGACAATTTTGAATCGTCTATGATGACCATTTATGTGGTAAAGGAGCCAAATAAACAATACGAGGTAATTATATTCGCTAGTCCTACACTACAAAATATCAGATGATTCACTCACGGCTCCCAAACCCGAGCTGCTCCCATCTCTATTCTAGCTGCTCCTTGACCAACAGATTCTATCTCTTCTCCTTCCCCTCCAGTGGTGTGCGGTCTTCATTGGAGCCAGCCACACTCCTCTCTCTCTCTAGAACAGAAAGGATAGGGTGTCGCGGAGGCTCACTCACACTTGAGGAAGGCTGTCCGCGGGGTTCAAGCCCATGTGGTGTTATCCCCTTTTGGGGTTGGACACATGCATGCATCATTTCTAAATGTTGTGGAGTTGTATGTTATAAATATATTTGTTGAGCCCATCTAAAACAAAAATGTTGCAACTATTATTTTTAAATGTTACAGAGATGTGTATTGTAAATATGTTTGTTGAGAAACTGGGAGTAAAAATATGGAAATTATGTGTAATATTTCTATTATTTGTTGCAAGCATTGCCCCTAATTGTTGTATGAGCAAGTGTAGAATGTTACCACTGTTGGCTTTAGATGTTGCAATGTTGTAACGGGGTAAATTTGTTTGTTTGAGAATTCTGAACAAGTATACAAATGCAACTAAATTGTGTATCTATAGTTTTATCCAACTTGATGAGATTTCAATTTTTTTTCTCAATGTCGCCATAACTATTTTGCAATTTATTGCATACAACTGTTGTGCATATTGTTCATTCATGTTGCGGTCAAGTGTCAGAGGTACAGGGCCTAGTCGCCTCCAATTATATTTGAAGACTAGGCCATAAAGTATCAACACAAACAAATAAATTCTATAAAATACAAATAAGCATAATGTAAACACAACACAAACATATGAGGCCACAGCAAACCTACCTGCATCAGATATACAAAATTTTTTGGGCGTGGGCTGCTGAGAAGCATGGCAATTTTTCAGTTCGGTCTGCCTATCATTTTCTCACGGATCATGCTAGATGGCGCGATCAAGCAGCTTCAAGCTCTATTGGGGATGCATGCAGATCATTTCTGGCCAAAACTTTGGAACTCCCCATCCCACTGAAAGTGAGAGTTTTTTAGTGGCGGTGCTTCATGATTTTGTTCCATGCAAAGCGGTGCTAAAACGCAGACATAAATAAAGAATTGATTGCAACTAATTGGGGTGTTCACAAGGTGTTGATTGAGTGTGATTCACACAACCTCATCAATATTCTCGCCGAGATCAAGGAGCTAAGTAGAGGTTCTCTGAGTTTAGTATTTGTTATACCCGTAGGACTGCTAACTTAGCAGCTCATTTATGTGCTAAACAAGCTTCTGTTGATAGGCAATGGTGTACTTGGCTTAATCAAATGCCGGACTTTCTTTGTAATTGCCTACAACATTATTATACTGTTAATGAGTGATGAAATATGGCTCCTTAAAAAAAAACTTCTGGGTCATGAGGGGACCAAAGTCCCTCCCTGCCCCCTCTGCCTCTGCCTATGAGTTAGTAAGCCAATCTTTTCATTACTTGCGGCTCGTTTTAATTACTGGCTCATTTGGAATGAAAGAAAAGACATCATCCGTCGTCAAAGGGCAATGCGGTAGGCATGCATGCCTTGGGGAGGGCAGGCAGAACATGAGGCGGACCATGAGGAGGGTGAGCAAGGAAGAGCATAGCAAGGAGACGGAGTGGTCTAGTGTTTGCTTTGCCCTTTTTGTGTGTAAATTGACTACATGGGAAGAGGATGAAAGCAAAAGATTATAGCGGAAATGTTACACAGTGTAAACAATCGATTTGACTTCTGCTTTAGAATATTGAAGAGCACACTAGCCAGCAAGCTAGCCATTTGATCTGTTTGGAACTTAGGGATTTCACAGATTTTGCAGCACACAGAACAAGCCTTTAAAATTCCTTATCTAATCAAAACGGTCCATGTTCAGTCACATAAGGTTCCCATGCATGTCAGCTAGTGGCATAGCCCACAAAAGAACTAATAATTGATCGCATGGTCTGCCTATTTTGATGAGTGATACCATTGTTCTCCAGACTTTGTGCCATATCTAAACTAAGAATCTGTATACAACCGTCGACCCAATTCGCATTTAATTTGCTCGAGCTGGCTCGTGCTCTTCTGGCCCGAGCTTGTGTCAGCCAGCCTAGCACTCTAGCTAGCTTGCGTCCAAATCGATAAGAGTTCGGGTCGAGCTGATCCAAATCCAATACATCAAGCTTCCATAAATACCACTTGATTCCAGCTCTAATAGTGACCCTGTTAGTCCTTTAATTTTTGTTGAGATTCAGCTATCATTTCTTTTTTTGGTTGATAGTCGAGTCACCTCGTCCTTGCAAAACAATTAGCAAGTAGTCGCACCATCTTTCTTTCTTGATAGCAGTAGCTGCATATCCAATTAGCAAGTAGTCGCACCTTCTTTCTTTCTTGAAAGCAGCAGCTGCATATCCATTTAGCAAGTAGTCGCACCATCTTTCTTTCTTGATAGCAGTAGCTGCATATCGATAGGGCAAAAGAACAAACTAGCCTAAAGTAAACAAGGGAATCTCTCCTTGGAATGGTGAGTGAAAGTTTGTTTACAATCTTTCATCTTAAAAATCGTCACATGAAAAAAAAGAGAATCTCCTTAGAATATATTGGGCCTAGGAGTAATTTACAGAGGACAATGAGAGTCACAGGTTGCTCTGGCAGAGAGGATAAGTATTCTGAATTTCTAATTTACTCGTCACTGTACGGTCAAATATCAATTCGTGCGTCCATTTGTCTTGTTCATGGAGCAAGAGCGGAGTAAGAAAATTTATTACGTGGTACATCAAGCTTCCCCAAATACCACTTGTTTCCAGCTCTACTACTGACCCAGCTAGTCCTTTTTATTTCCTTTTTTGTTGACAGTCCAGTCACCTCGTCCTTGTAAAACAATTAGCAAGTAGTCGCATCACCTTTCTTTCCTGCATATCGATAGGGCAAAAGAACAAAACCTAAATTAAAAAAGGGAATCTCTCATTGGCTAGGGGAGTTAAAGCTTTTTACATAGGAGGTTAGGATAGTTGGAATACTTGTATACTTGTATTGCTTGACCCTCAGAGGTATATTTATAAAGTACATGGTGATTTGGACATTAAGTAAATCTAATAGAGATATGGAACATTACTAGAGATATGGAAGAAACTATATTGAATATAAATCCTAACTAATTTATTCAATCTCCAATAATCTTGCCATACAAGTCGCATCACCTTTCTTTCCTGCACTCTAAATCATGCTACTTTTACATAGGAGGTTAGGATAGTTGGAATACTTGTATACTTGTAACAACAACGTCTAATAGAGATAGACACTCTATATTGAATTGGAGAAGAAGCCGGAATAATTGATTGTATTGCATGAGCCTCAAGGGCATACATACATACATACATACATACATACATACATACATACATACATACATACATACGTACGTACATACATACATACTGTTGTAGGGGTGGCCCCCACCTGAGTCCAGCAGGCCTGTTAGAGGAATATAAGGCCCAAAATGGGACATGTGTGATGACATAAGTGCCCCTGAGGGGAATACTCGGATGTAAGGGTATAATTGTAAAAACACTCCCCATATGGATATATATATATAGGAAAATTACGTAAGGCACCTTGGTGCCTAGGCACCAACATCAAGAACCGTCCGATACACGTGTATGATTGATAATTTTTTTGAGTTTGGGTATGGAAATGTTTTATACCCTTGATATATTTATGGTAAGTAAGTTTTGAACTCAGTTCAAACTAGTTTGAACTACTTTTGAGTTCAATGCGACTACAGTGAGTATATACCATAAAAATAGTTCAAACTAATTAAACTGAAGTTGAATTTAATTTTTTCTGAGTTTGACATCTCAAATATACTTTTTATGGGTATATGAAGATACCTACATCAAGCGCTATAATCTCAAAGCAAATCAACGGGTATTGATATGGGTGCCTTGGCACCATGGTGCATGAAACACTCGTCCTATATATATATATATATATATATATATATATATATATATATATATATATATATACACAAAGAGCCATGGTGAGAAACCCTAAGCCATTGCTCACCTAACTCTCCACTACCATACTCTCTCTCTGTTTGGTCTGTAACCACAACAGTTGGCGCCGTCCGTGGGGAGGACAAGAGCAAGCCTCCAGATCCGAAGAAGGATAACACCAAAGAAAGCTTCATCATCGGCGGTAAAGAAGAAGAAGGTGGGAGCGGCGGAATCATGCGTCAATACCAGGGCTTTAGTGTTGGCAGCCGCGGGCGTGGGTGGCGATGCGGGTGTGGCAGTCGCGAACACCGGTGTTCACGACGCGACGCCCGACCCCGCCACCACCGCCACCACCGCCGCGATGTTCGATCCCGCCACCACCGCTGCGACGCTTGACCCCGCTACCACCGCCGCGGCGCTCGACCCCATCACCACCGCCGCGACGTTCGATCCCGCCACCATCGCCGCGACGCTCTATCCCGCCACCACCGCCGCGACGCTCGACCCCGCCGGTGCGACAGTCAACACCGCCCCACGCATGGTAGGTAACCCCACTGTACGTACCGCGACAGTCACCGACAGCGGTGCTCGGGTGGTCGGAGCAGCAACGCCGATGCCCACACAGGCACGAGCGTCCGCTCCCCACTCGGTGCAGGAACGGTGAGCGGTTTCGGCGGCAACGCGGGCTTTGTCATAGGCTCCGAGTTCTTCACGCCAGCGCAATGGGCAGTCTGGGAGCACAGGCCGTGGTTGCCGCCGCTCCGGTCGCGCCCCCATGCGCGCCAACGGCCCCAACCACGTCCACGACGGAGAACTCCTTGCTGGTGGCCCTCAGCGCGTTTCAGCGGGAGCTAATGGATCTTCGCGGAGCCGTACGGGACATGCAACAGGCTCGGAGCCAACAGGCCCCACCGGTGGTCGCATCGGAGCCCACACCGGAGAGGGCGGATAGCCGCGACGCCCCCACGTCCAGCCGCGTCCCACTACGACGCGTGGACCCGGAGTCCCCACTCTCTGCGGGCTTGCAGCAGGTGGCATGGCAGGAGGACTTCAAGTTCCTGAGTGTCATTGAAGCGTACAAAGGCGACACAGACCCACGGGGATTCGTGCGCGTGTATGAGACCGCCATCAAAGCCGCCGGTGGAGATGACACCACCAAGGCGAAGGGGCTCCCGCTCGCGTTGCAGGGGGTGGCGCTCTCTTGGTTTTTCACCATCGAGCCACATTCCATCTACGCGTGGGAGCATATCCGCGACCGACTCTACAACAACTTCCAAGGAAACTACGTCGAGTGCGTCGACGCGGACCAGCTCTTCGCAGTCAAGCAAAAACCTTCGGAGAGGCTTCGGGATTACTTCAAGCGCTTCACGAAGGTACATTGCTAGGTCAAGGACGTCAATGAAACAACCGTCATCAATGCAGCGATACAAGGCCTCCGCTCGGGACCGATGGCCGAATACAACGCGTGGAAACCAATCAAGACGGTGGCGAAGCTCTTCGACAAGATGGAAGAGTACGCTAGAGCGGAAGAGGACGCGCGGCGGAGACATGGCGACGACTCCGACACCAACTAGGCGGAGGGCTTGGTAAAAAATGATGGCTCACCGAAGAAGGGCTCATCGAAAGGCAAGCGTAAGAAGGAGCCATCGAAGGACGCCTCCGAGCACAAGGAGGCCCAGCACAAAGACTTGTCGGGTGACAAGCCCAAGCATGACCAACGCAAATCTCGGAAACCTCGCTACGTCTTTGACATCGAGGGTGGTTCCGAGGACAACGCCCCTGCTGGTCACGGCGGCAGAGGGCGCCGTGGCCGGGGGCGGGGGCGCGGGCAGGTTCGCGACGACAGAGCCCGCAAAGAGTACAACAAACAGCACCATGGGCAGTGGTGCAAAGTCCACGGTCGGGGCAGCCATGACACGCATGCGTGCGCCACCATCGCAGCACTCCGGCAGAGCATCACCAGAGACAGAAACCCTGAGGCACGCCCGCTCATCGTGGCTCACGTCCAACACCCCCAGGACCAAGGAATGCAACCCCAGGAAGGCCCCCTGCGGATTCAGGCCCACGTGCAGCAACCTCGGGAGGGCCTCCTGCAATTGCAAGCCCCAGAAGGAGCCCAGCACAGGGTCATAAACGTCATCTCCGGGGGTTCCTCGTTGGAGTTCGCCTCGGCGCGACAGCGGAAAGCCTATGCAAGGAGGCTACACCACGTCGCGGCATACCCAGCGCAGGCGCCACCGGAGTGGGCACAACACGAAATCACCTTCACGTCTGCTGACGCTGAAGGAGTGGAATTCCCCCACCACGATCCCCTGGTCGTCTAGGTCGTCATCGCAGGATGCGAAGTCAGGCGCGTCCTGGTCGACAGAGGAAGCTCCGTGAACATCTTGTTCACAGCGGTCTTCGATCAGATGGGGATCCCCCGAAGTCAATTGGGCCCTTCGGGCATCCCCCTGCAAGGCTTCGGAGGGCAACCTCTGCTGGCATTGGGCCAGATATGCCTCCAAGTCTCCTTTGGCCGAGACGATAATGTGAGGAGTGAGGACGCCACCTTCGACGTTGTCAACATCTCGTACCCCTACAACGCTATATTGGGGCGGCCAACCTTGAACTCTCTCGGGGCAGTCCCACATCACGGCTTCCTATGTATGAAGCTCCCTGACCGCGGGCCATCATCACCGTCCACGGCGACCAGGATATGGCTCGGCACATAGAGCTCGGCAGCAGAGGTCCACACCACGAGGCACGATGAAACACCTAGGCTGGGTGTGCAAGTGCGAAGACCCTTGGCAGCTCCGGGAAGCACCCCGTCGGGCCCCGTGCGCGTTACCCAAGCAGCAGAGGCTCCCATCGTGCCCCGCCTCATCACCGGGCGATGACAGCCGCAGCCATTCCCGTCCTTAAATGGTCAGTGGTCAATAAAGTTCACCGTTTGCAAAAATTGTCGTGTTTCCCACAAGAAGCGCGTGAAGGATTACCTTCGCGCGCACTCTCCATGAGTATAAATGAAGACATGTGTCCGTGCGTGCACTCTCCATGAAAAACATGGGCATGAGTATAAACAAAGACACGCGTCCGTGCGCGCACTCTTCGTGAAAAGCACGGGCATGAGTATAAACAAAGACACGCGTCCGCGCGCGCATTCTCCGTGAAAAACACAGGCATGAGTATAAACAAAGACACGCGTCGCGCACATACTCTATGAAAACACGGGCATAAGTATAAACAAAGATGCGTGAGGGGACGCCTCCGCGCGCACTCTACGGAGTATAAATAAGACGTAGCATTGAGGTCCGCCTCCGCACGCAACTTCACCGCCCGCAACGCGCGAAGGCTTGCCTCCGCGCGCAGTCCACGGACTCTAAATAAGACGTAGCGCTGAGGTCTTCCTCCGCACCACTCTACGGAGTATAAATAAGACGTAGCGTTGAGGTCCGCCTTCGCACGCAACTTCACCGCCTGCAACGCGCTGAGGCTTGCCTCGCGCCTGATCCTGAACTCGAATAAGACGTAGCGCTGAGGTCCATCTCCGCACGCACTCTACGAGTATAAATAAGATGTAGCGTTGAGGTCCGCCTCCGCACTCAACTTCACCGCCCGCAACGCGCGGAGGCTTGCCTCGCGCGCGGTCCACGGACTCTAAATAAGACATAGCGCTGAGGTCCGCCTCCGCACGCTCTCTACGGAGTATAAATAAGACGTAGCATTGAGGTCCGCCTCTGCACGCACCTTCACCGCCCGCAACACGCGGAGGGTTGCCTCCGCGCGCAGTCCACGGACTATAAATAAGACGCAACGTGAGGCCTACCTCCGTGCGCACTCTACGGAGTATAAATAAGACGCGGATGTTGTCTCTGCGCACTCTACTAAGTCTAAACGAGACGCGATGCTCCCGCGCATGCATAAGTATTATTTCTATGCGTACTCTCCGGAGTATAAACACCGCGTGATCGACGATCCTTGCACCATGAGTCTTGATAAGATGCACTAGAGGCTCGCCTCCGCATGCATCTCGCAGTGATCGCGCAAAATGCAGTCGAGGAGCGCTCTAGTAGGCCCAGACCGCTGTATGTAGGCGGGCACGGTGTAGCCTCACCATTCTACCACGAGGTTACGTCATTGAAAACAAGGATGGAGGCGCGGACAATATTTTTCAACCAAACCCTCCCCCATACTGTGCATTCATCAGAAGATGTTTACAAAGGTACGCAGTCAAGTGTACACATCCTAGGGTGCTCAAAGCCGCTACTCGGCAGGCTCCTCCTTATTGCGCATCCACGCCGGGGCCTCACTCGAAGAAGCCCGGCTTGCCCAGATGTCCAGCGACTCCTCGGCCCTCCGACAGCGCCGGAGGCATCACCGGGTCACAAGGTCAGAAACCAGCAGCCGGCCCCGGTCGAGTAACTGCTCAGGACACGGGGGCACACAAATCAGCACATTGGTGAGGCAGCTTACACTTTATTCATAAGGAAAAGGCCTTGTTTGACAATGCACACCAACACACGGAGACCATGGCGTCACACCTGTGGGTTCGCGCCTCCCTCCGGGCCCTCGGGGCCTCCCTCGTCGTGTCGTGAGACCTCATCCAGCCACAAGCCGAGGTCCCCCTCATTGTATAGGCTGTTCCGCAGCTCGACCTGCGCCGCAGCCTTCCTGATGTACTCCCAGATCCTCTCGTAGAAGAATCGCATAGGGCGGTGAACAGCGCGCACGGCACCAGACATCACACCAGCCCCGGCCAACATCTCTAAATGGGGATCAGCCAGCCCGCTGACATGCTGGCAGCCCCGATGCCGCAGAAGCACGCACATCAGGCATGACGTCACTTACAATCAGTGGTTGCTCCCCAATCCGGCGAAGGGTCCGCGACAGCTCTTCGGTCCCAAAGGAGCGGAGCGGCACTTCGGCGATAAGGTCCTCCAGGGTGCTCTCCAGGGCCAGCATGGCATCCCACGCAGCCACTGAAGCATCGCCCAGAGCCCGGTCCCGCTCCGCCAGAGACACGACGAGTCCGTCCTTCTCCTTCTCAGCGGCGATTTGCTGGAGTAAGCTATCCCGCTCCTCCGCAACTTCTCGCCGCGCTACCTCCATGGCTGACAGCCGCGCTGCTGCCACAAGCGCTTCGGCGTACGACTTTGCCTCCGCGCATTCTGTTTCCAAGCGGCAGATGCGGTCGTCCTTGGCGGCGCGCGTCCCCTCGGCAACATGCAGAGCCTCTTCGGTGGCTCGCAACTGGTCCTTTAGCGTCCCCCGCTCGCGGGCATGAGCTGCCTGTAGCGCTGGGCCAAAACGAGGGTCTGTACGATAGAGTGGTTAGCAAGATTCTAAAGCGGCCACATATCGTCATGAGGATAAATGCTTACCCTCACTCTCGATACCTCCAATGCGTCCCCAAGGCGCTTCGTCCCGTAGGACGCCAGCGCCTGCGGATCAATGCTTGCGGCCGCGTCGTTCGCGAACCCGCGCCACGCCCCCAACACTTCCGGGGGAGGCACGAAGTCCGCTAGGTTCGGGTGCGCGGCGTTCGCGTCGGTAGCCTCGGGTGCATCGGACGCCCCCCTCAAGAGAATGTTCCCGCGCCCCGGGGATTGCCCGTCCTCCGGAATGAGCGTCGCTGCAAGAGGGTGTACCAGTTAGTGCCCTATAGGAGTATTGCAAAGCTACGTCAGGTTATGTCAAGGTAACCTACCCTCGGTGGCCGACGGTGGACTTCGCTGGGATGTCCCCTCAACTTCGAGCGGAGTAACAGGGGCGTCGGCCCTGGCCCTCGAGGTAGGGAATCTCGCGAGAGGACCCGGTGCCGGTGTTCCGTGCCACGGCCACTGCGGCTGGCGGCGGAGGCGTGAGACATGGCGACTTCGGCTTCGGAGTTGGAGTCACACAAGCTCCCAACACGGGTCGCCCCAGCAAACCCCCTCGAAGTCCGATGAAGGGGGATCGCAGGTGTGGCCGCTTCGCCTTGGGAGGAGAAGGTGAAGGCCCTGCCTCGGTAACCACCGGAGAAGGCTCCACAGTAGCAACACTCGCGGGCGGAGGCCCCGCCCTAGTAACCTCCGTGAGGGGCACCTCTGTCTCGGCCACCATTGTTGGCGGAGACCTCGTTCCGCCGGCCACCGCGAAGGGCAGCCCTGACATTGTCACCATCGCAGGCGGCGACTTCACTCCGTGCCGCCAGCAGACGATGGCTCCACCTCGGCGACTGCCGCAGGCAGTGGGACTTCCTCCTCCCGGTCGTCCGCGGCACACTCTCGATGCTTGGCACCGCTCTGAGACCTTTCACCCCCGCCATCCACACCCATCTCTAAGTCTGAGTCGGCATACTTCGCCGAATCAGACTCCGCACCCGCAGCATCGATAGGGGCAACGGCAGCTGTCGCGTCGGGCACGGCCGTAGCAGTCCGAGTCTTCCCGCGAGATGGCCCCCTTTTTCCTAGGGCGCCGTCATCTAGACGTCGCGGTTGGCTCAGAGCCGGAAAGGCGCGTTCCGGCACGTGAACGCCCAGGGCCTCGCACACGTGGTTTATCCGCCCCAGCCCCACCTTAGTGACTGCAGCCGTACGCTGCTCGTGCTCCCTGGCCGTATATGGCCCAAGAAACATGTTTGCCGCATGTTCCGCGTCCTTCAAGCGCATTCCTAGGCGAGAGAAGAAGCGTGGTCAAAAGCGATGCAGCGAACAGCGAAAGGAAAGGAGGACACGGCCGAGGTTTACGATGTCCGGAGGGCGCTGGTAGCGAGCAAATGGATGGGCGAACGTTGTCGTCCCGGAGTTTCCTGGCAGGGAGATGCCACTCAAGGGCGAGTGGCGCCACACCGTACATAATGTACTCCTCGGCGAAGTCGCGCATGTTGAAGCGGGCGGTGACCCCCACAAGCCTTCGCGCCCTTCGCCTATCCTCGGAGTTGAGCGTTATAATGGGCGTGGTGTTGAACGCCATCGGCTGGCCCATACACTCGAGGCCACTACCGCTCTCCACACGGTGGTAGAACCACCGTCTTGTCCAGCCAGATTCCCACTTCGCTCGAGTGGAGTTCGCGGGGAAGAGCTTCCTGCATGATGACCGCAGTATAAAGTTGACGCTGTCGAAGTTCGACAATGTCTCGTCCTTCCGCTCCTTCGGCTGGCACCGTGCATCATGCAGATAGGCGAACATCGAGGCGCTGGGCCAGCACGCCTCCGAGCTCAAGGCCCAGCTGTACACGGCGAGGCGGGCCAGCACGTTCGAAGTTAGTTGCGCCAGCTCCAGCCTGAAGGTTCGCAACACATCGCCAACGACCATCGCGGCCGAGATGCGAAGCCCGGCTTCAAAGTAGGCGACGAAGACAATCGCCTCCGACTCCTCAGGTCGCGGTTCCGCCTCGTCATTGGCGGGTAGCCGCACCGCCTGGCGGTTCGACAGCTTCCCCTCATGCAGCAGGGTACGGATCGTCTCCTCCGTCACGAGCGTCGAACCCAAGACGCTGGAGTAAGGGCCCTCCTTCCTCTCCGTCGCCACCCACCACTTGTCTGCCGCCGCCGGGTCGCGCCCCTCGAGTGCATACTCCACCTCAAGCGGCAAGGACCGCCGGCGGATAGCATACTTGCCGACCGTTTGAGCATGCTCACCGCTGGGCGCCATCGTTATCCGGGAACTAAGCGACAGCAGAAGGGAAGTGCGGTGGCAAGAAAATCAAAGAGTAGGAGACGAGAAGGGTAATCAGAAAGCGTGTGGAGGAGGCAAAGACGTGGTACCACAGGGGTATTTAAAGACCCCTCGCCTCCCGCACCGCCGGTAAGCGTACCGGCGGAAGACAAACCGCTTGCCTCCCCACGACCGGAGCCAAAGCATCGCGACCGAAGCCGAAGCGTCGCGACCGCCCACGCGAGTCGGGCATGACCGCGGCCGTACAAAGACCTATCAGCGCACGACACGCTAGTAGCATCCCGCCGTGTGTTGACTCCCACCAGGCATAAATGCAGGCCATGCGGCGTAGTGCAGCCCCCGGAGCGTGTTGGCGCGATTCTCGAGACCTTTGCAACAGCTTCGACGGGGTCTTCGTCCCAGCAGTGAGGCCCCGGATCCGACTTTGCCTCCGTTCCCGCGAAGGAACACCTCACCAGGATGTCGCGAAGATGTCGAAAGCTACCACGACTCCGACGTCCGCGCAACCCTCGACCTCGGCCAATGAAGACCCAGTGTTCAGCTCTGGCCGAACCCGCAGAGCAGCGCAAGCGGACACCTCGGCTTCGGAGTCCACGCGGCAACCTCACAACATAAACAGGCGGGGATCCAGCCGCCTGGGTTCCCCGTAATTCAGGAACGCAAAGGCTGATTTACAGCAGGTTTTGACATGTTCTCATAAACAGATAAGCTTCAGTACATCAACATTTCCTGATGGTAACGCCGGTTGGCGCAATCAAAGGATGCAGATGAGCTCAAGCATATCTGTCTATGAGAACAGGTCAAACCTCATCATTTCCATATGGGAACACAGTGCACGAGCAGGAGGCCACCTATCCGGCTATACGATGCAAGTACAACGCAACATCAGCAGAATATATATACCCGATCAACCGGCAGGAGTCCAACTGGCAGGAGCCCAACCAGCGCGACGCAACCGGCGGGAGCCCAGCGGTTCGGCTACCCACGATCGGAAACGCAACTGCTGGCAACTAGGGGCGCGCGCGGGTAGGTGGTCAGACGGCGCATGACGCACCCATGGCACCCCGCCACACGTCCCGCCCTTCTAGGGAAGGGGCGAGCGGCCACGGTCGTGCGACCGCTGACAGCCCACGACACGCCAGTCATGGCCCGCCGCGTGTACACCTCGGGTGGGAAAGCATGTACAGCTGCAGCAGCCTGCTCCTGCCATACCGGATGCGACTTCGGCCCGGGCAACTACCAACCCCGCCAGACCAAATGCGACTTCGGCCCCGACTTTGACTCCAACTCCTACGCCGACGTCGCCCTGTGGATGACGGAGACTTCGCCAACCCGCCCAGCCCCATACCCTCGCGGCAGTAAGACTCCGCCAAACGTTGGAAAAGCTCACAGGCTACAGGGACGGAGGGGGCCAAAGGGCTCGGCGACATGGCTTTGGCCCGTGAAGCCCTTCACCATGAGAGGCTCCTGTTGTAGGGGTGGCCCCCACCTGATCCCATCAGGCATGTTAGAGGAATGTAAGGCCCAAAATGGGACATGTGTGATGACATAAGTGCCCCTGAGGGAATACTCGGATGTAAGGGTATAATTGTAAAAGCACTCCCCATATGGATATACTCTAAGCCATTGCTCACCTAACTCTCCACTACCATACTCTCTCTCTCTCTGTTTGGTCTGTAACCACAACACATACATACATACATACATACATACATACATACATACATACATACATACATACATACATACATACATACATACATACATACATACATACATACATACATACATACATACATACATACATACATACATACATACATACATACATACATACATACATACATACATACATACACACACACACACACTCTGGGAAGTTACTACAATTTGTGAGCGAAGTTATTGCCAAACACATATAGTGTTACTACCTAGTTATATCAACTAGCAGTAACTTTATATGCATTTGACAATAACTTTACTCATATATATATATATATATATATATATATATATATATATATATATATATATATATATATATATATATATATATATATATATATATATATATATATATATATATATATATATATATATATATATATATATATATATATATATATATATATATATATATATATATATATATATATAGCCTCTTTTCTACTCCTGTGTAATTACACCCTATGTCGTATCTCACAATGTAGAGAGTATCTTGCGTAATAGAGGGTATGTATGTGTAGTATACGAGTATTTAAGATCATCTAGGTGGTATGAACAATTTTTCAGAAGTGGTATGTATATTTTTTAGACATACTCCTTTTTATGTGTGTATATGAAGGTATTTACAAAATATACTAAAAACTATGGTCTCGCTTGCAATTTTTTCGTGTGGTTCACATTGGAGTATCTTATAATTAGTATACGAATATATCTAAAGTGATAAAGGAGTATTTTAAGTTCGTTTAGGTGGTATATTTGAGGTGGGTGTAATTACAACCGGTGTAAAAGATGTAAAAGATATATTATATATATATATATATATATATATATATATATATATATATATATATATATATATATATATATATATATATATATATATATATATATATATATATATATATATATATATAGAGAGAGAGAGAGAGAGAGAGAGAGAGAGAGATAGAGATCAAAGTTTAGTAGAGATATGGAAGAAATCATATCGAATACAAATCCTAATCAATTCTATTCTATCTCTAATAATCTTTCCATACAAGTGCTATACTCTAACATCTCCCATGGTTGAAGTGGAAATGTCGTAGATGCTCAAGCTGGAGAAGAAGCCAACAAAGATGCTCAAGCTGGAATAGAAGCGGACGAGAAGTGCCATGTAAAGAGCCGATGAGGGAGTTGTTTGCCATGGAGGTAGTCGTCGAAGTAGGATTGTCGATGACCAAGAGTGGTGTTGTTCACAAAGAAGTCGCAAGACATCACCGTAGACAAAGAAGACATCAATGTAGCGAGAAGTCAATGTCGAGGGTGTCGTAGTCGACTAAGGTCACCATAGTCAAGGCAGCAAAGATTAGGCACCAATATTGAGGGAGATGAGCAGTAGTACTAGGAGGACTCAATGGCAGTGAAGGTGCGTAGATCGGCGCAAGAGAGAGGGTCATGCAACATAGTGATTGTTAGAGTAGATGGGTGGTGCATGCATACAACCAAAAGAAAGAAGAGGAGGGACACTAGAGGAAAATCAGCGTTGACCATTAAGAACAGCAGGAGGCGACGGCAGAGAGGATTGCTGAGTGAAGAAAGGGGAGAAGTCGACAGTTCAGTGAATAGAAAAATTGACAAAGGAGTTAAATGTGAATCATGCACATAAATCAACGATGAAGTACAAGAAAGATTGCGAGGAGGATGTTCGGTGATGGATGCTGGTAGAGTGCGCAGTAGCCCATAGCCATAGAGAGGCGAGATAGGTAACATCATTGGTGAGGGATGCATGCATACACAAGTATGCGGCCATGCAACCAACAGGAACATGGATGTGGACGAGAGAATAAAAGAAAGGATGGCAAAGAAGAAGTCGATGCTTACATGCATGCATGCATGCAACCTACTAGCATGTCGAAGAGCACGCACGGTATACATAAATGTATGTACACTACTACAGAAAAGGTCATCACAGACGGTTCAAAAACGTCATCACAGACGGTTTTGTGAACCGTCTGAAATTATGGGTCAGTGATAATACGAGGTCATCACGATGCAAATATCCTGAGCGGTTTTTAGTTAAAACCGTCTATGATATCACGCAAACTAAAACCGCAGATGGTTTTAGTTAAAAACCGTCTCGTGATATTCCTTTCTATTCCTAAACCTATTTCTGTTTATTGGCTAGCCTCAGGAAATGCTAGCCATGTCCTCTGAAACAAGCAGATCAACATGTACATGTATACATCCAATTCACATGTCAATTCATTTCACAAACATAAAACATCAATTTTTATTAAGATTAGAGTATACCATTACAACATCTCAAAACAACGAGCAGGTTACACAACAAGAACAACGAGCAGGTTACACAACAAGAACAACGAGCAGGTTACACAACAAGAACAACGAGCAAGTTATACAACAAGAACAACAAGAACAACGAGCAGGTTACACAACAAGAACAACGAGCAGGTTACATAACAAGCAAAGATCCTCTATGCCTTCTCGCCCTTGATGCAACGCATGAGCTGAATGTCTTTGATGACCACCATCGTCGGCGTTGATTGAGCATCTGCCCGGTTGGGACGAGCTAGATGCTTTTGCGTCGTCTGCAAGGAGGAGGACAGCAAGGAGGAGGAGAACAACAAGGAAGAGGACAGCAAGGAGGAGGACAGCAAGGAAGAGGAGACCAGCAAAGAAGCTGGATTTTGGGTATATTTATAGGGGAGGAGAGGAGGAGAAGCGGGAATTGAAATGTTTGGTGCGGGAACGGAAAGGCGGAGCTACGATTGTGGGGCTGAGGATCGACGGGCCCATGGTCAGATTATCACAGCGGTTCTATATATAGAACGTGCACGATGAATCTATATATAGAACCGTATATAGAACCGTTGAATTTGAGCACAAATTTTATATACCGATGCAATATAAACAACTACTCTGAAAAGATAAAATAGCAAAGGTTTATATAGTTATATATACTCATTTGAAAGGTTTCGATGAGATCTACAACTTTGCAGTTGAAGAAAAATCCAAATTCGAAAATAAAACCAAGAAAAAGGGCAAAACAGAAACCAAAAACTTGTGATGCAGGTTTAGGTCCAAAGATGGCCGATTTTGGGGTCTTGGAGGTCGACTGGTGCAAGCGGTTATTTTTTGGATCGGGCTCGTCGTTAGCTTTCCAACGAGTACAAGAACGTCAAAACGGACACCGTATGCAAAAGTTATGCCCGTTTTACTGAAGGTGTATCAAAACTGAACCATACTCGGACTTAAGCGGGAAAATATGAAATTTTGAGGATTGCAAGGCGGAAATGTATCACGAGCGGTTTTTATTATAAAACCGTCGTGATACTAGAATATCACGCACGGTTTTATAATAAAACCGTCTGATATTCTAGTATCACGATTATAAAACCGTCGATATATATCACGACGATAATAAAAACGTCTCGATATTCAGATATCCTGTTTTTATTATAAAACCGTCAGCGATATTCTAATATCACGCACGGTTTTATAATAAAAACCGTGACGGTTTTTATTATAAAACATATTCTAGCGGACAGTTCAGCGGTAAGAACCGCTCGTGATACTCATTTTCCCGCCACAAATACCACGACGGCCTCCAAATTAAAACCGTATGTAATAGTGTAAATCACAGACAGTTTCACAAAACCGTCTGTGATTTGGCGTCTACTATTAGGCTTTTTGTAGTAGTGGTACATGCCCCAAGAGGAACAGCGAGAGAAAAAAAATCAAGAGCTCGTGATAGACATCACTTGCATGTATGGAATCAAAATGAGTATTGTGCGTGGTGCACGGAGTGAGGCAGGGTCACGTGGAGGAACACGGCAAGGGATGAGCCCTGAGAGAAGCAACAATGTAGAGGATTGGTTTGATGTGGTAGACGCCGACAAAGTATGCGGCAGCCATGGAGATAGAGGAGAAACGAGGAAGCGACAGTCAATCATGGTGGCAGGCATGGTCGGTGGTGAAGAAGAAGCTAAAAAAAACTGATCTATCAATCGGTGAAAAAGAAATTGATCTATTTGATCGGAGAGGAAGAAGGAAGGCCATTTATCTACAATACATAGCCCCCAAGAGATTACATCACCTCTTTCGGGGGTGGCACGCAACAAAATTTGGTAGTGGTTAGGAATAGATCTAGATTTGAACCCACTCTGATATCATGTTGGAGGATAGAATAGCCAAAATAATAGGATGATTGTATTGCTTAAGCCTCAAGGGCATATATATAGAGTGCATGGTGACTTAGATATCAGGCCAATCTACTAGAGATATGGAAGAAATCACATTGGATACAAATCCTAATTGGTTCTATTATATATCTCTAGTAATCTTGCCATACAAGTCTGTTGGACCGAAATGGCGACAGAGGGAGGGGGGCGTGAATGTCGACTTATAAAAACTCGCCCCCAAAAGTACTTACTTCGAAAACTCTCCTCCAATAGCTAACAAGCTATGAAAGAGATGCATTTAAACTCACTGAATCTTAAACAACAGAGAAGAAAGCCTAACCCTAAATGCCCAAGAGAAACAACATATTCAGCACAAAAGCAAGAAAGGCCGGGCTGAACTCAACAGGCCGGGCGCTTTGACCGCTACTCTGCTGCCGGTCAGACCGGCCTAACCACACCGGTCTGACCGCCGTGTTGGCCCCGGTCTGACCGGCTAGTATGAAGCGGTCTGACCGCCCCTCGGGTTCCAGACAGGTAGCAGGCTGACAAGAGTGCTGAAAATGCAAGAATACTGCAGACCTTCAAAAAGACTAAAAATCAAAGGATTGCTCCCAGTTTTCTGGCCCAAAGCATCACAACAACAAAGTAAATAACAAGAGGGACTTAGAGAAACAAAGAAATCTCACCCAAGAGAGGTAATTTCAGATTTAAGCCAAAAATTTGAATCTTTGCAAGAACATGACCAAAACTCAAATTACTACTCAACCTTGATCCTTTGGCTATGAAACTTTGAGGATAGCTAATGGATAGCCCCTGGACTCTAGGTACCAAATTTCATACCATCTCAAGGAGGGAAACAAGATTTTCATCAAAACCCTAGAAATGAGAGGAAGAACAGAGGAGTCCAAAAACCAAAATCTGGAATCAAGAATGGGTTCTTGGGATTTTAACTGATCAAATGACCTTGAGGCATCAGCCCAACATAGAGCAACCCATTTTGGCACTCCTCAACAAGAGACAACAAGAAATCAAAAACTCAAGAAATCATGCAAAGAGGCATCGAAGGAAAACAGAGAGCACGGGCGACAAACTCAGAGATTTCATTCATGGAAACAAGAAGAATGCAGAGGAGTCCCGATATGCATGGACATTAGAACAAGTAATGATTACATGGTGGCTCAACTCATTTCCAACCTCTCCCTCTCTCAAAAACAAGAACTCCACTCAAGAACACAGAGAAAGAGAGAGCTACGAAGGAGACAACACTCTGTGCTCCACACTCACTCTCACCAAGCCTAAAGCCAAAATAAACTCTCAAATCTTCTTTTGACTCTAGCAAACCCTAACTCTCTCTGAAAGCCATGGGAATACATGCAGCCACCAACACCTATTTATAGCCCTTTGCTAACGGGTTTCCAACCCGTTACGCCCGCTAAACCCGAACGGAACCGTCTCCCGCTTGTGCAGCCTTGCGAAATTACCAATTCACCCCTCCTGCACCTTTCGGGAAGCTTCCGCGCTCCTTGTCATCCACGACTCGCAACCACATCGAATCTCCACCGTCTTCGACACATCCGACCGTTCTGACCTCGACACCGCCTGTGTCTAGTCCGATCACCTCATGTCTCACCACGACTCCGCCTCGACATCCTACAGCCATCACAAACAAGAAACACATCAAATAGCACCGCTCGACACATGGAAGCATAAATAGCATAAAAGCATCATACTTACCATGATGAAGTCCAAACCTGTCGAATCAAAGAATAGGCATCCTAGTCCCATACGACCAAGTTTGACCAAGTCCGACCGAGCCGATTGCACCACGCAACGTCAAGGTCTGAACCAACCAAATTAAACTCGACTTTCCCAAACCGATGTCAATTACTCATCACACACATGGGATGACCTCCACATGGTCTCTCAATCTCCCCCTTGATGAGTATATTGACAAACCCAGAAAAAGCGCAAAGTTGAGTTTGTTTTGAAGAGTCCAACATGGTCCAAAGAAAGAAATTGAAGCTAATGACCATGTCGACACAAGGAGCAAAAGGAAGTGCAAGTTATCCTCAAAGCTCCCAAAATGACTTTCAAAATGGCTTTTTCCACCACTATTCTCCCCCTTTTGGCAATAAACACATCAAGGATGCAAGGAAGAGAACAAGTCATGGAAATGGATGAAATGGCTGAAGTTGGTTTATTCTAAGCATTTGGAGCCATGAAGATTATCCAAAATGACTATATGAGAATTACATCAAGCCATAAGTCATAAGTATGCTATCAAGATCATGACAATGTATATAGAGACAAGCTAAGCCAAATAAGTCATAATCTGAAATTTGATCAAATTTCTTAGCATGTCAAGTCAACCATGATTCTAGTCTAGCTAAAGGTATCCAAAGATGATGCAGGCCATGTCAATAAGCTAAGTGGAACCATGAAGCTAGTGTTGAGTCATTTTAGAGTGCTACAAGTTCAAAGATGAGACATTTGTTTAAGTATTTGTAACCTTTGTAATTTTAGCAAATTGAGCACAATTGACATGTTTTTCTTTAGAAAACTCATGATTGTTGTCAACCAGATTTTTATTTTATCATGTGCTAGATCTCAGGCCTTATGCGACCATTCCAAGCTAGAAGCTTAAGAAGATGATCTTGGTCATCCAAAACTCCCCCTGAGTTCATGCCGAGTGCAATGGCAAGCCGTTTCATGAGAAAGAATTGGTGAGATTAGTTTTTTGACACAAAAGAGATTGTTGTGGCTACAGACCAAACAGAGAGAGAGGTGGTAGTGGAGAGTGATGAAGATAAGTGTAATGGCCTGGGTCCTCCCCATGGCTTACTCGTATATATGCATACACATGAGGAGTGCTTTTACAGCTTATACCCTTACATCCGGTTATCCCCTGCAGGGCGGTTATGTCATTACGCATGGCCTGCTCGGGCCTTATACTCTCCTACCGGGCCCGCTGGGTTTAGGTGGGGCCATCCCACGACAGAGCCTCTCATGGTAAAGGGCTTCACAGGCCGAAGCCATGTTGCCGAAGTCCTTTGGCCCCCTCCGTCCCCGCGCTGTGAACTTTTCAAGCCGCGGAGCTGCGATGTGGCCAAAGCGGCACGGTGCGCTGCTCGACGGCCGGATTCGGGCGTCCATGTGGTGCGGGCGTTGAGGCGTTGTGACCATTAATACGGCGGCGGGTTTCCGCGTTGGACTTCGCGATTGGCCTTCCGCCGGTTGGTTCCCCGCTGATTGGGGTATATATGGCGCTGGTGAGCGTTGCTCCTGCGTATATTGCGATAGAAGCCGTTCCCCTAAATGGGCCCCGCGTGCATCAACATTCTGGGTGATACCGAGCGGCTTGGGAATGTTGATGCACGTATGGGGTCTATTTTCCGGAGCTTTATCACGCGGTTATCGACAACCACCGCGCTTCGACCCCGCACCGTGCTTCCGTAGGCAACAATGAGAGTGCTCTGCTTTTCTTAACAGCCTACCTACGATTGGTATTCTGAGGAACCCGGCATTACCTTGTATGTTGATGCACGTAGGTGGCCTCGTTAAGGAAAACGAGGTAGATTTCGCAGACAAAACCCCGTCTTTCTTTGCGCGGCGGAGCGGACTCGCGCCCGTCCCCACCCTTGGAACGGTGGCGCGGCCGCGCGCCTAGTCAAAGTAGATGCGCGCGCTCCGTCCCCTACCCTTCGAATCGGCGGCCTAGTCGAAAGTAGCGCGCGCGCTCCGTCCCTACCCCTCGAGCGGGTGGCGCCGGCCGGGCGCCTGGTCGGCGCAGATGCGTGCGCTCCGTCCCCACCCCTCGAGCGGGTGGCGGCGGCGGTCGCCTGGTCGAAACGGTGGCGCGACGCGCTCCGTCCCCTACCCCTCGAGCGGGTGGCGCGGCCGGCGCTGGTCGGTGAGACGCGCGCGCTCCGTCCCTACCCTTGAGCGGGTGGCGCGGGCCGGGCGCTGGTCGGTAGACGCGCGCTCCGTCCCCTACCCGTCGAGCGGGTGGCGCGGCCGGGCGCCTGGTCGGTAGACGCGCGCGCTCGTCCCTACCCTCCAACGGGTGGCGGCGGCGGCGCCGGTCGAGGCGCGCTCCGTCCCTACCCGAGCGGGTGGCGCGGCCGGCGCCTGGTCGGCAGACGCGCGCGCCCGTCCCTACCCTTGAGCGGGTGGCGGCGGCTGGCGCCTGGTCAGTAGACGCGCGCGCCCGCCGCCTACCCTTCGAGCGGGTGGCGCGGCCGGTGCCTAGTCGGCAGTAGATGCGCGCGCTCGCCCCTACCCTCGAGCGGGTGGCGCGGCGGCGCCTGGTCGAAGTAGATGCGCGCGCTCCGCCCCTACCCTCGAACGGGTGGCGCGGGCCGCCTGGTCGCGCCACCCTCGAGCGGGTGGCGGCCGGGCGCCTGGTCGCGCGCGCGCCCGTCCCTACCCTTGAACGGGTGGCGCGGCCGGCGCCTGGTCGGTAGACGCGCGCACTCCGTCCCTACCCTTCGAACGGGTGGCGCGGGCGGCGCCTGGTCGGCAGAAGCGCGCGCTCCGTCCCCTACCCTCGAACGGGTGGCGCGGCCGCGCCTAGTCGGCGAGACGCGCTCCGTCCCCTACCCCTCGAACGGGTGGCGGCGAAGCTGGCGCCTGGTCGTAGTAGACGCGCGCTCCGTCCCCTACCCCTCGAACGGGTGGCGCGGCCGGCGCCTGGTCGGCAGACGCGCGCGCTGCGTCCCTACCTTCGAGCGGGTGGCGGCGGCCGGGCGCCTGGTCGGCGAGACGCGCGCCGTCCCCTACCCTTGAGCGGGTGGCGCCGGCCGGCGCCTAGTCGAAAGATGAGCGCGCTCCGCCCCTACCCTTGAGCGGGTGGCGCGGCCGCGCTGGTCGGCGAGACGCGCGCGCTCCGCCCCTACCTTCGAATGGGTGGCGCGGGCGCGCCGCCGCGGACACCGCCGTGTGGCGTAACTTGGGTCTTTGATGCGGCCTTGCTCATGCGGGTTCTCGACTCATGCGGCCCCGTCCGACAGGTTAGGTTCCGTGGTGGGCGATGTGCTACGGACCTTCGGCCGAGCTGCACAATGACTCCAAACGCCGTGGCTTGGCTCGCATGGTGTACACCGGGCCTTGCGCTCGGGGCCTGCTGGCCCAGCGCGTCGCTATTCGCCTATCTCCACGAGCGATGCCACCGGCGGGCCGGAAGGATATGACATCGCCGAGCCGGTAGCGTCTCTTTTATTCTTCGCTGTCGTGCAAGAAGCTCTTCCTGCGACCCTTATCGTCGCGCCCTTGCCCCGGCCGCGCCCGCCACGGCGCCCCGACCGCCTCGGCCCGGCTGGAGCACCTCGTCGGACCCGCCGATGTCGAGGCGTCACCGATTTCGCCTCGACCTCTGCCGCGCGCTTGGGCTGATCGGACGACTCCTTATGCGGGTTGTCCCTACGGTCGGCGCGTCCCCGATGACTCCTCTTTCACTTTCCTTTGAAGAACCGCCTCGGCGGTCTTCGCTTTGCCGAGGCTCCGGCCTGGTTGGTGTCGGAGTCGTCACCTTGCCTTCGCCGCGCGTCTTCCTCCGCCCTAGCATATTCTTCCATCTTGTCGAAGAGCCGCCACCGCCTTGATTGGCTTTCGACGTTGTACTCGCCATCGGGCCCGGACGAAGGCCCTGTATGGCTGCATTGACGATGGTGGTCTCGTTGACGTCTTTCACCTGACATCGAATCTTGGCGAAGCGTTTGAAGTAGTCCCGGAGCTTCTCCGAAGGTTTTTGCTTTACGGCAAAGAGTTGGTCCGCGTCGACTCGGTCAACGTAGTTTCCTTGGAAGTTGTTGTGAAGGCGGACACGAAGCTGTTCCCACGCGTAGATGGAGCCCGGCTCTATGGTAAAGAACCAAGAGAGCGCCACTCCTTGTAGCGCGAGGGGGAGTCCCTTCGCCTTCGTGGTGTCGTCGCCGCCCGCGGCTTCGATTGCGGTTTCGTATACGCGCACGAACTCACGGGGGTCCGTGTCGCCTTTGTACGAGTCGATGGCGCTAGGAAACTTGAAGTCTTCGGGCCATGCCGCCTGCTGCAGCCCCGCCGAGAGCGGGGACTCCGGATCCACATGCCGCAGCGCACGCGCTGGGACGTGGGGCTTCGCGATCGCCCGCCTCTCCGGCGTGGGCTCGACGCGACCACTAGCGCGCGGCTCGCGACTCGAGCCTCCGCATATCTCGACGGCTCCGCGAAGGTCCCCAGCTCCGGTGGAATGCATTGAGTCGCCAGCCAGGCACTTTCCATCGCCGGTGCAGCGGGTCGCCGGCACCCGACGGGCGGTCGGCGCGGGGGCGACCGCGCCGCGAGGTCCCGAACCGCCGGTTGCTCCGTCGTGGCTACCTCACGCCGCCTGGTCCGCGCCGCCGGCGAGGGTTGCAGTGGGGGCGGCGAGGTCGGCTGTCGTTGCGTCGGCGGGATCGGTTGTCGCTGCGCCGTGTCGGCGTCTTCGACCGCGGGGCCCGTCCCGCAACGCCGGTGGCGGGCGGGTCGCCGCGTGCCGGTGACGGGTTGGTCGTCGCGGTGCCGGTGGCGGGTTGGTCGCCGCCGCGAACGCCGACGGCGTCTCCGCCTCGCGCTGCATCGGCACCCGCGTCCGCCGCTGCTGATGCCGAAGCCCTGGTACTCATACGACGCTCCGAGCCAGCCGCCTTCTTTCCCTTCGCCGCCGCTGGTGAAGCTTTTTCCGGTGCCATCTTTTCCTTCGGTCTTGAGCTTGTCTTCGTCCTCCCATGGGCGGCGCCAACTGTTGTGGCTACAGACCAAACAGAGAGAGAGGTGGTAGTGGAGAGTGATGAAGATAAGTGTAATGGCCTGGGTCCTCCCCATGGCTTACTCGTATATATGCATACACATGAGGAGTGCTTTTACAGTTATACCCTTACATCTCGTTTATCCCCTGCAGGGCGCTTATGTCATTACGCATGGCCTGTTCTGGGCCTTATACTCTCCTACCAGGCCTGCTGGGTTTAGGTGGGGGCCATCCCTACGACAGAGATCTTTTGCATTTTCATGATCATAAGACTTGTACTAACTCATGTGTCATCGAGAAACTAGAATAGCTCAATCTAAAGTTCAATATAGACTCAAGACTCAACTCAGCCTATTTGACATGGCATGAATCATAAAAGGATAGCTAAAGAAAGACTAGTCTCGAGAACTAACATGACAAGTTTTAATTCAAGTTGAGCAATTTTAATTAATTCATCATGGCAAAAGCTAGTCTATACATATGAAGTCATGATCAATCTAGCAATAAGCACAAGTCATGGCAAGGTGTAAAGCATTGTAAACATGTCATAAATGGATAATAATTAAGGCTCCATGTAGTTATATTACAATGCAGAATGACATGCAAGAAAATCCAGCTCCCCCTCAACATGTGATGCAACTTTTAGTTCAAGTAGAGTTATGTCAAAATTAATATCTAGAAGCTCCCAAATGAAATCCCCCTGAACCAAAGCAATAAACACGAGAAGCAGGCAAATAAAATCCGAAAGGGCAGTCCTTAGAGCATAGACAAGATCTAGAGAATACTATGGCTCAGACTGACTCTCATCTACCCCATATGACTCTATGACTATCAACTGGTCATCTAACAGACTAAGGAGCAAACACGTACCCTGTCTACCTAAGGGTGGCCCAACCCTCGCTAGAACCTATAAGCAGTGAGTGAGCTCAACCTAGTGAGAAGAGAATCAGCTAATAAGCAGCATCCTAGAATCATAAGATAAGAGTAAAAAGTCTAAACAACTAGACGATAGAAGCACTCTAACCTATGATAGAAAGACTAAACCCAATGCACCCATATGAAGTGCAGCAGAAAAGAGTAAGAGCATAATCAATATAATAAAGTAGTAAAGCACACAGCTCCCCCTCACAACAGTCCATAAGGACAAACCACCCCAAGCTCTCCCCGCAGAGCTGAAAACCTAGAGCTATCCAAAGGCTTGGTAAAGATATCAGCTAACTGATGGTCACTCTCCACAAACTGGAGCACTATGTCACCCTTCTCTATATGGTCTCGAAGGAAGTGATAGCGAATATCGATATGCTTGGTCCGAGAATGCTGCACTGGGTTCTTAGCAATGTTAATCGCAGAAGTGTTATCACAAAAGAGTGGAACACTGTCGATAACTAACCCAAAGTCCCGCAGAGTCGAGACCATCCAAAGCACCTGACTACAGCAACTGGCTGCAACAACGTACTCAGCCTCTGTAGTGGACTGTGCAACACCGGACTGCTTCCTTGAGGACCAGGAAACAAGAGAAGTGCCAATGAATTGGCAGGTGCCCAAAGTGCTCTTCCTATCTATCCTACAGCCAGCAAAATCTGCATCCGAATAGGCTCTCAAGGAAAGATAGGATGAGGAAGAGTACCAGATACAATAGTCAATGGTAACTCGAAGGTACCGAAGTATGCGCTTCACCGCCTGGCGGTGAGAAACGCGAGGAGAAGCCTGAAAGCGAGCACATAGACACACAGCAAAATGTATGTCCAGTCTCGAGGTAGTGAGGTACAAGAGGGAGCCTATCATGCTACGATACTCCTTCTGATCAACTGGCTCGCTCTCCTCATCTGGGTCAAGTGTGGCGGAAGATGCCATGCGAGTTGACACGGGCTTACCATCACTCATGTCAAAGCGTCTCAGGACGTCACGAGTGTACCTGCCTTGATGCAAGAAAGTACCCTCCCGAGTCTGCTTGATCTGGAAGCCAAGGAAGAAGGTCAACTCACCCATCATGCTCATCTCAAACTCGGTGCTCATGACATCCGAGAACTGTGAAACGAGAGCATGGGAAGAGCCGCCAAAGATGATGTCATCCACATAGATCTGGACGAGCAAAGACAAGTGCCATGCCGGCGAATGAACAATGTCTTGTCCACCTTACCCATCTCAAAACCATGACTCAACAAGTAGGACTTAAGCCTCTCATACCAAGCTCTAGGGGCCTGCGTAAGTCCATACAAAGCTTTGGAAAGCTTGAAGACATGGTTTGGGTATTTGGGGTTCTCGAAACCTGCAGGCTGTCTGACATAGACTTTTTTTCTCAATGAAGCCATTAAGGAAGGCACTCTTGACGTCCATCTGGTAAAGCTTGAAACCCTTAGAAGCTGCAAAGGCAAGCAGGATTCTAATAGCCTCAAGTCTAGCTACAGGGGCAAAGGTCTCCTCGAAATCTAGACCCTCAACCTGGGAGAAGCCCTAAGCTACCAGTCTAACCTTGTTTTGAATGACTACCCCATCCTCACTCTGCTTGTTCTTGAATACCCACTTAGTCCCAATGATATTGTGACCTTGAGAGGGCTCAACAAGCGACCAGACCTTGTTTCTCTCGATTTTCTCTAGCTCCTCATGCATGGAATTGACCCAAGACTCGTCAGAGAGAGCATGACAAACATCCTTAGGCTCAAAGGTGGCAACAAAGGCAGAATGGAGACAGAAATGAGACATGCCGGATCTTGAGCGGGTGACTCGCTTAAAAAGGTCTCTAATAATCTGCTCAGAAGGATGGTCTTTTTGGATGTGTCTAGGAGGTCCTGGATGAGAAGAAGAAGTGGCCTCTACCTCGTGAGCGGACGAGATAGGAATAGAGCCACTAGCTCCAGAGGAAGCAGAAGGTATGGGCAGATCGCCTCGAGGTGTGGTGGAAGACGACACCTCGGGTGGAGGATAAGGAACTGGATCGGGTAAACAACCCTCATCTCCATCATCCTCATCATCCACAAAGATGGGCTCGGACTGCTCTAAAGAACCTGAGATATCGGGCCTAGTCCCCGGACTGGCCTCATCGAAGGTCACCTCACAAGTCTCTACCATTTTGCTAGACTCGCAATTCCAAACCCGATAAGCCCGCAAAGAAGTCGAGTAACCTAGAAAGATCCCATCATAAGAACGTGACTCGAACTTGTCTAGGTTCCCGGACTTCAGAATAAAGCACTTGCAACCAAACACACGAAAATGAGAGACACTGGGCTTTCACCCGTGTCTCAACTCATAAGAAGTGCAATGCAAGTGTGCCCGAAGAAAAACTCGATTTGAAACATGGCACGCGGTCGCAATAGCCTCAGCCCAAAACTTCCTAGGTGTAGTATACTCATCAAGCATCGTCCTGGCCATCTCGACCAAGGTACGGTTCTTCCTTTCCACGATGCCATTCTGCTGTGGGACGTGCGGAGAAGAGAACTGGTGCTCTACACCTGTCTCATCGCAAAACCTCTCAAAGTAGGAATTCTTGAACTCCGTGCCATTGTCACTGCGGATCGCTCGTAAGGCACCCGGGAGCTCAACAGAAATCCTACTAAAAAGACCTTAGAAATGTGTAAATATCTCATCCTTCGAGGCTAAGAAAAACACCCAAGAGTACCTCGAGAAGTCATCGACCACGACAAGAACATACCACTTCCCTCCCGCTGACTGCACTCGAGCTGGTCCAACGTGTCCATGTGGAGCGGTTGTCCGGTGCTCGGGTCATGGTCACGTGGACCGGAGGATGAGAAGCGACAACCATCTTGCCGTGCGGCAAGGAGCACAAACTAGATCTTTGACCATCTTGAGTTTCGGCAGACCACGAATGAGATCGTGGCCGCTAACTCAGGTCAAATGGTCAAATCCAATATGACCAAGTCTCCTATGCCAGAAAGAAAGGTCACGGGACTCAGAAGCAACCAAACACCGGAGAGAATCACCAGAAGACTCAGAAAAATCAGCACGAAAGATCCTCCCAAAACGAGAAATTCCGCAAACTAGACTACCCGAAGAATCAAGAATTTTGCAATTGTTTTTCTTAAAGCTCACCTTGAAACCGTCATCGGTAAGCTGAGAGACTGAAAGCAAATTATACTGTAGCTTACTAATCAAGGCAACATCTTTCAGAATGAAAGAATCATTAACACGCACTGTACCTTTGGCGATGACGAGCCCAGAAGAAGCATCTCCGAAGGTGATCGTCTCATCACCTAGAGCACGGGCAAGGGAAGAAAACCAACGGGAGTCTCCGGTCATGTGTCGTGAACACCCGGAGTCTATGAGCCAAACCTTTCCCTTCCCTGCCCGGCGAACCTGAGTCAACAAGAGAGTAAAGTCTCAGTACTGGGGTAAATCAAGAGTGATTTTGGCACCCAATAGTGAGTAACATGTCGAGCAGATGAAGTAGTCAAACACAACTGACCTCTATCTACCCTGCGCTCTCTGTCACTCAAAGAAGCAGACGGTCTATGTGTAGACCTGAAGCTGTTGTTGGGTTTGACTGCTACAGAGGAGCGAGTCAAGACACCAGCAACATGCTGATCACGCCGCGGGTAGCTATCTCGACGGGGGAAACAAGATCTACCCTCAGGACGGCCGAAGTCACGACCAGGAGCATATCGAGGATGAAAGCCAGAAAACTCAGAAAATCCAAGTCCTCGATGATGCCCAAACCCATCCAACTGAACAGTACTAGACTCGTGTGGGTCTTAGGGGCACTCACGGTCTGGGGCTGACCCTGAATAAGCCTAAGAGCCTCAGCATGGTCTCTCCGCGCGATCTTGGCGCGCCTGAAGCATCGCTCGATCGAGTGTTCATCATTCTGATAGAAGGTGCAGTGGTACTTCACCTTCTAAGAGGTAGAGGTATCACGGTGAGGCTTCGCCTTCTGAGAGGCCGAAGCAGCGGGTGGACTGACCTTGTTGTCAAAAATCCCTTAGACAAGCCCGCTGACTTAAATTGGACTTTCTTGGTCCTGGGCTCAACCTCGATCACACCTGGTTCTATGGGTCTGAGCACAGCAGTGGATGCTTCCTCATGCCCTCATAAAAATTGTATCCTAGACCTTGATTAAATATGCAAATCTTAGATTGGTCTAGAATAAGATTCAGCTTATTCTTACCTCCTACAAATCTCTCAAGAGTGTTCATAAGATACTGACACTCCCGAAAGAGAGAGGTGCAAGAAGAGCAGGGGGGAAAAGGAGTAGCAGAAGGTAAGGGAGTAGAGGAAAAAGAACCAACAGCAAAGGAACGAATGGCTTGTGCATGCACAACCGACTCAGAGTGGACAGTCCTACTGCTAGCCAATTGGTTCACGTTGCTAGGCGTCTCTACCTTACCCTTGGGCTTCTCCCCCTCAGCAGCACACACATTACAAGCAGAAGGTTGCTTCTCTAGTAGGTCCTTAGTCAGCTTCACACATTTCTCATCCAATGCAATCAAATCAGATTTTAGTTTGTTACAATTAATGCATGGTGAGCTAACAAGGTCCTTAGAAGCAAATTGAGCCAATCTGTTATTGTCATCAACTAATTCTTGAAACTATTTGGAGACAGCTTCAAGCTCAACAGTAAGCTTGGGACAGTTCACACATGAAGCAATAGGCTCAAGTAGAAAAGCTTGTAATTCAGCAATTTTATGATCTGCCCATTTTAGGTTCATCTTCAAATTATTGCAATTTTCACAAGTCTCGGGCAGATCGAGAAGCATAATATAGAGACCTCTAAAAGCATTGTCCTTATCCTCACATGAGGTGCAAGAAATAGCCTCAACAGTAGTAGATGAAACAGGAACTACCCTACTCATCTCAAGTTCAGCAAGAAGACTAATGTTCTCCACCTTAATCATGTCTAGCTCAGAGGACACACTATCATGCAAGGTCCTTAGCTTCTCCATGTCATCCATCAAAGCAGAACATACATCACACTCATCACGGGAGGGAGCAGATCTAAGTGAAGTAAGCTCCCATGACAAGCTCTCTACTTCCTTCTCCAACTCGCTACACCTATCTCTAGATCTAGCATGTAATCTACCTAGCTTAAGAAAAGCATCATTAAGCTGGTCGTAGGTGGGGGATACCTCATCGGAGTCGGTGTACAGCTTGCTGTCGCTCACTTCGCCCTCAAGGGCCATGAAGCACATGCCGGAGAAGTCATCGCTGCCCTTGGGATCTTGGTCACCCGTCTCGTCGTCGTCGCTCCATCCCTCCACCTCGCTGAGGTCGAGGTCGTCGAAGGTGGTGAGGACGCGGTGGAAGAGCTTCTTGGCCTTCCCCCAAGTCGCGGAAGTTCTTCTTGCCTTGAGGATGTGCTGGAGGCTTCTTGTTGCGGTTCTTGTCGGTGTAGTCGTTCTTGTCCGAACCGCCGTAGTCGTTCTTGCCCTTCCCCAGCTTGGGGCAGTTCGCTCGAATGTGGTTAGGGCCACCACACTAGAAGCAAATCACTGGTCCTCCTCTCTTTCCGTCCCTCCTCCTTTTATAAGCATGGGAAAATCTCCGAGCTAGGAGGGCTAACTGCTCATCCGCAAGCTGCTCTAACTGATCATCAGTTATGTCACAGAGAGCAGCAAGGGAGAATCTGCAAGTCGACTCGGAAGAAGGTCCAGAAGTGGGATCGGTGACTAAAGCCATCGACTGCGACTTCGACTTACGAGAGACAATGTCAACCTTGTGAGTCTTGAGGCGTGATACAACGCGTCAAGAGTCAAAGTCGAGAGGTCGGTGGTGTCCTTGATGGTAGTCACCTTCATCTCCCAAACGCGCAAGTCAAGAGCAGTGAGCATCTGTCGAGCGTTATCCGAGTCGGGGTATGTGAGACCGACCGCTCGGAGGTTGCTTAGAATCTTGTGAAAACGTGCAAAGTACTCATCGAGGGACTCGCCAGTGAACATTTCAAACTTGTTGTAATCTCGCTTGAACTGGTCCTGTCGCACCGTCTTTATTTGGGTGGTGCCCTCATGGTAAGCATCGAGGGTCTCCCAAATATCGAAGGCGGACAAAAGATGAGATATGCGGTCAAACTCGCTACGACTCAGGCCCTGGATTATGATGTTCCTTGCCTTAGCGTTTGCCTCAACATCATGCATATTTCCAGCATTGATGTTCTCATCGGCAGGAACAACAAACTGGACCTTGACCTTACGCCAGATGGCGTACCCTGAGCCTAGATGTACGTCTCCATTCAGCTCTTCCAGAAGGGATAATCAATCCCATCGAAAACCGAGGGCTTGGTCGAGTACTTGTCCGTCGCCATGGCTCTAGAGACCGGTTAAGATCTATTGAGAAGAGCTAACCGGCTCTGATACCAATTGTTGGACCGAAATGACGACAGAGGGAGGGTGAATGTCGACTTATAAAAACTCGCCCCCAAAAGTACTTACTTCAAAAACTCTCCTCCAATAGCTAACAAGCTATGAAAGAGATGCATTTAAACTCACTGAACCTTAAACAACAGAGAAGAAATCCTAACCCTAAATGCCCAAGAGAAACAACATATTCAGCACAAAAGCAAGAAAGGCTGGGCTGAACTCAACAGGCCGGGCAGTCTGACCGCTACTCTGCCGCCGGTCAGACCGGCCTAACCACACCGGTCTGACCGTCGTGTTGGCCCCGATCTGACCGGCTAGTATGAAGCGGTCTGACCGCCCCTCGGGTTCCAGACAGGTAGCAGGCTGACAAGAGTGCTGAAAATGCAAGAATACTATAGACCTTCAAAAAGACTAAAAATCAAAGGATTGCTCCCAGTCTTCTGGCCCAAAGCATCACAACAACAAAGTAAATAACAAGAGGGACTTACAGAAACAAAGAAATCTCACCCAAAAGAGGTAATTTCAGATTTAAGCCAAAAATCTGAATCTTTGCAAGAACAGGACCAAAACTCAAATTACTCCCCAACCTTTGATCCTTTGGCTATGAAACTTTGAGGATAGCTAATGGATAGCCCCTGGACTCTAGGTACCAAATTTCATGCCATCTCAAGGAGGGAACAAGATTTTCATAAAAACCCTAGAAATGAGAGGAAGAACAGAGGAGTCCAAAAACCAAAATTTGGAATCAAGAATGGGTTCTTGGGATTTTAACTGATCAAATGACCTTGAGGCATCATCCCAACATAGAGCAACCCATTTTGGCACTTCTCAACAAGAGACAACAAGAAATCATGCAAAGAGGCATCAAAGGAAAACAGAGAGCACGGGTGACAAACTCAGAGATTTCATTCATGGAAACAAGAAGAATGCAGAGGAGTCCCGATACGCATGGACATTAGAACAAGTAATGATTACATGGTGGCTCAACTCATTTCCAACCTCTCCCTCTCTCAAAAACAAGAACTCTACTCAAGAACACAGAGAATGAGAGAGCTACGAAGGAGACAACACTCTGTGCTCCACACCCACTCTCACCAACTAAAGCCTAAAGTCAAAACAAACTCTCAAAGCTTCTTTTGACTCTAGCAAACCCTAACTCTCTCCCAAAGCCATGGGAATACATGCAGCCACCAACACCTATTTATAGCCCTTGGCTAACAGGTTTCCAACCCGTTACGCCCGCTAAACCCGAACGGAACCGTCTCCCGCTTGTGCAGCCTTGCGAAATTACCAATTCGCCCCTCCTGCACCTTCCGGGAAGCTTCCGCGCTCCTTGTCATCCACGACTCGCAACCACATTGAATCTCCACCGTCTTCGACACATCCGACCGTTCTAACCTCGACACCACCTGTGTCTAGTCCGGTCACCTCGTGTCTCACCACGACTCCGCCTCGACGTCCTGCAGCCATCACAAACAAGAAACACATCAAATAGCACCGCTTGACACATGAAAGCATAAATAGCATAAAAGCATCATACTTACCATTATGAAGTCCAAACATGTCGAATCAAAGAATAGGCATCCTAGTCCCATACGACCAAGTTTGACCAAGTACAACCGAGCCCGATGCACCACGCAACGTCAAGGTCTGAACCAACCAAATCAAACTCGACTTTCCTAAACCGATGTCAATTACTCATCACACACATGGGATGACCTCCACATGGTCTCTCAAAGTCGTATCCTCTAAGAGTCTACAACCATTCATCTTAGAAATCGTCATATGAATAAAAAGAATATCCATAGAATATATATTGAGCCTAGGAGTATGGATGTCGGCACGAGGCTTCAATGGTATTATTGTAGGGACAGCCGTAGTTGGCTGGACAACATTCTTGCTACACCGGTGGTGCCACAACTATAGAGAAGGTTACACTAGACATCTCATCATAGATGGTTCTAAAGAATCCATCAGTGTTAAGATGCAGTGTAGTTATCTCAAATGATTTTACTAGCGTGACCTTCTATGTTGCAATCAACGGTAAGAATCATTAGTGATGACCTACTTATTACAGATGGTTTTTTTTACACAAACTGTCTATGATATATCACAGATGGTTCATAACAAAAATTGTCTGTGATGTATAAACTTATCATAGATGATTTTTGTGAAAAGCCGTCATGATACATCACAGACATTTTTTTATAAAAAACCGTCTTGTAATGACCTACTTATCATAGATGGGTTGTGAATGGAAGCATCTATGATATTCACTGTGTTATTAAATACCCTCGTCCCAACATATATTCTGGCTAATAGGCGACGACTTTGAGGTGATTTTGTGAAAGTAGACCAAAGATTTAGAAGGGTGCTTATGTGTCCATTTGTTCTTGGTGATCTAAGATTAGTAATTGGTACTATATATAATGAAATGCATTATATTGTAGCTAGATCTACACACTTTTTAGTTGCAAGGAAAGAGAGAACAACTTTTTGGGACTTACCTTACTGGTAGCACTTAGAAGTTTGCCACTGCATCGATGTCATGCACGTGGAGAAGAATGCATGTGATAGCTTGATTAGTCTTTTACTAAACATTCGTGACAAAATAAAGGATGGTATCAACACACGGTGTGACTTAGTAGATATGCATATAAGGACCAAGTTAGCACTGGAAGAGATTGATGAAGGCCGAACATACCTTCTCCCACTTGCTACACTCTGTCTAAAGCCGAGAGAAATGAATTGTGCCAGATCTTGCATGGTGTGAAAGTTTCATCAGGTTACTCCACCAGTATGAAGAAACTTGTTTCTATGAAAGATTTGAAATTAATTGGTATGAAGTCTCATGATTATCATGTGTTGATGATATAAATGCTTTCTTTTGCAATTAGAAGTATTTTACCAAATAAGTTCTGAGTGACAATTATAAGATTGTGTTATTTCTTTAATTCAATTGCTCAAAAGGTTATCGATCCCAATGGGCTAGATGCTCTGTAGGATGAGGTGGTGACTCTATGTTATCTTGATATGTATTTTCCTCCATCATTTTTTAATATCATGGTCTATCTCATTATTCACCTTGTGAAAGATATAAAAGATATGCGGCCCTGTGTTCCTATGTTATATGTACCCGTTCGAGAGGTACATAGGAATTCTGAAGTCTTATGTAAGAATTGATCTTGGTCGGAAGGTAACATCATCAAAGGTTATGCAGCTGAAAAGGTCATTAAGTTCTATGTTGACTATATGGCTCAGATGAAACCGATAGATGTGCCTCTATCTTGTCACGAGGGGAGGCTGGAGGGTATCGGGACGCTCAAGCTCATTTTATAATCTTGCAACACATGGTTGAAGTGTTTTCGTATATCGATGAACACAAATACATGGAACACCAAGAGAATCCAAGCCGGTCGGAGGTTGGATCACGAGATTGTACTATCGTCGGTTCAACGAATGATTAAAGGTGTACTTCACCGGGAGGTCATCAAGTGATGATATGGACGATGGTTGGCAAAAGGGCCAAAATTTATAATTGTGACATAGAAAAGATACGATACAAATGAGTACACATTTTATATGACAACTCATGATAGGAAGAGCATAGTCCAGAATAGTGGTATCCGCATAGATGTGTTTCACGAGCAGTTCAATAACGCTGAGTCGAACATAATGAAATGTGGGTTAAGCTCCTACTATAGGTTCGTAGATGAGATTTGGGAGCTCGACTACGTACTTTTCAAGATCCCTCTATTTCGGTACCATTGGGTCCAATTTCTATAGGGTGTGAGGTCAATAAGTACGACGTCACTACTGTGAACCTCAAACATGTTGGATACAAAGACGAACCATTCGTACTCGGTAATCAATTTGTTCAAGTTATTTATGTAATAGACCTGACAAATAAGAATCGCCATGTAGTTATTCATGAAAAAAGAAGGATTGTTAGAGTTGAGAATATCATGGATGAGGAAGAGTATAATCAATTTAATGAGTTGCCTCCATTCAGAGATGGCATCTGGCCCAAAGAAGAATCCAGTGAGGAAGCTAGCTATATACACGTCGATCATCTGGCCAAGTGGAAATTTGAGTTATAATTCATTTTGAGTTGTAAATCACTTTGAGCTATAAATCACTTTGAGTTGTAATTCACTTATTTGTCATTTATCTGTAATCTACTTGCTTTTGTTAAAGGGCATGGCTAGCATTTTCTAAGGCTAGCCAAAAAATGAATTTTTTAGCTATATAAAGAATTATCACAAACAGTTTCTAATACAAAACCGTCTATGATACATAGACCATCACAGATAGTTTTTTATATTAGTTGTCTATGATATGTTGGATATCACAGATGGTTATTTTGAAAAATTTTCTATGTTGTGACTTATCACATAGGGTTTTTCATATTAGCTATCTGTGATAATATTTTTTATATATACAGACACTTAGGTTTAAAACCTAACTCACTACTCCTACACACACTTAGGTTTTTCTCAACACACCTACCCCTTCTCTACTTCCCTCACTGTCAAATCCGGGCCTGATCAACATCCTCTGTTGCCTCCCTTGCCGCTCGCACTCTACATACGGGAGGGCGATGCCGGTAGTGACTGGATCTAAGCGACCACCGCCCCTTCTTCTTTCGATCCCGGTCTTCCTCCCCTCCCTCACCTTAGGGTGAAGTTCTTGTGGGAACTGAAGGTATGGATCCCAAATTCCACTTCTTTACCTCAAATCACATGGTAATGTAGTTGATTTGTGCTTGCTGTTGCTAGATCTAGCTGTCACATAATTTCTTTAGCAAAAAGGGTTGATCTGGGAGAAAGTCCCCTTTGTTTTGTTACATAATTTTTGCTGTGTTTGTTATGGTAGCCAATGTTCATGCACACTGTCATTTATATGTAATCTGCTTGTTTTCAAAGAGCATGGCTAGCATTTCCTGAGGCTAGCTGAAAATAGAATTTTTTTAGCTATACAAAGAACTATCACAAATGATTTCTAACACAAAACTGTCTGTGATACGTAGACCATCATAGACGATTTTTTGTACTAGACATCTGTGATATGTCGGATATCACAGATGGTTATTTTTAAAAACCATATGTATTGTGACTTATCACAGATGGTTTGGGAGCCGTATGTGATAACCACCTGTTATCACTGACGTAATAAATTAAACGGTTCAAAAACCGTCTCTGCTGAGGGTTATGAACTATCTATGATCACCCCTTGCCAAGTGTCCTGCCCACTGAAATTTAACGAAGTCACTGCCACAAGAGTTAACTAATTGGAGCAACTAACAGAATGATTGCATCTATACGATTATCCCCTCTGTTTTGTTCTCCAGATTGGGTGCTTGCAAGCCTACATTTCTGATGGTGTTGCTTCTCAATGTATGTCGCCTGGAGCTGCTAGACGAGAAGAGCAACGGTAAGGCTGAGTACTCAAAAAGCAAAAGTCACCAGAGAAAAATGAATCCTGCTGCAGGGCAGAGGAGACCACTACTTCTATTTGTGTATTATGTTCCATTAAACTTTGCAATTGCACTTAGTAATTGATCAAATAGTCTAATAGACAAGTGATTTGAAAGAAAAACAAGACGGAGCACGTGGTGAACAACCTAAAAAGTGATATATCATCATTGAATTTGCACCGGCCTTGTGACCTCTTGATCTTCTTGTGGGGAAGAAGATAGGATGGAGAGCTGAGACCAAAGAGGGAGGGGAGAAGAGCTATGGAAGAGGAAGAAAGGTGGTTGTCCTTCCATATTTGATTAATGAATCACATCAATTTTAGTAATTAATAATGAGTTAATTGCTTGGGTTAATAGGATATGTGGCTACGTGGGATTGGGCCTACACATAATTATGTGCAGGGACACTACACCTGAACCAAACTCGTGTAATTTGCATTTATAGAGAGGCTTTGGTCACTTTTGTACCTTCTGAAATTCAAATTTAAATGATTTTTTGATTGGTTTGGAATTTAACCGGAACACATTGGCAACACCGGTAAATGCCTGTTATCAATGAAATTTTGGCCATACAATTTTCCGTGGCCGAACCTCGCAAGTCTCTGGCCGGAAGCCATTTGTTCCACATCAGCAGACAATCCATTTTTAGTGCCAGATGAGCAAGTAGTGAATCTGCCTCCACTGCACGGCTGTGGTCACCGTGGCGTTGATGTGATGTTACTCGATGAAAGATGTTGTGCTCGATGCTTTGAATGCTTGCTCTTCACATTACAAGGGATTCCTCAAACACTTCCTGTTCAAGCCGTCGTCGTCCCATACGGGAAGTCTGTAGCACATTGAATTGGACTTCTACAAGCATGACGGCTATTGGCACTGTTCCGTGGACATGCAATGCATACCTCCTCCTGGGAATGCATTGGCAGTTTCAGCCATATAAAAGTCCTAAAGCTGAAGCTGAACTACATCAACATCGCCATCTAAGAGGACCAGGTCACCCGTTGTCGATGATGTGATAGTCGATCTTACGGGAAAAGGAGGAAGAAACTATGGCTAAGACAATGCAATGGGGATGAAGTGTTTATACGAGTTCGGGCCTCCTTGGTCTTAGATAATAACCCTACTTTTGTGCGTTTTTATTGCTACGAATGTTTACAAAAGGGTACTTTCTAGTTGGGATGAATAGAGAGCACACATGTATTACAATGATATATTGTTGTTTTTTCTTCCGGATCATGTGTGAAATCTTCATTCACTTCCCAACCATTCCACCATCTAACATTTTCTTAAAAATTCTATACCTCGTGTGAAATCTCTAGGCACATTGACGACACGCACGCGAAACGAGAGAGAGGAGAGTGCAAAGGGTGAGAGGTGGCGGGTCGGTTTTATACGCGGCGGAGGAAGAAAGCGGCGCGCGTTCGCGGCGAAGTTAAAGCGGAAGTTTCGGCGGCGAACGCGCGTCACTCCGAGGAAACGGCTACGGTTAATGGCGCACGATGAGCGGTGCTCGGGGTCTTTAATGGCGGCGCGAAGCGGACGGAGAGGCGGCGGGCGAGCTCGGCGGCGCGCAATAATGGCGACGACGCGCGAGTAGGAAAGCGGTCGCGGGGACGAAGGCACGGCAGTGGGACCCATCGGCGGTGACCTCGCAGACCTGCGGTCTCGACAAGTGGGGCTCGCATGTCGCAAAAAACAAAAGAAACTCAACCTCGCGCGCGCGGGCTCGAACGCGCGGGGAGCGGGAGGAAGAGGCGGCGGTGTAAACGATCGGGCGGGAGGCATTGCCTACCCCATAAGGGTAGATAATCCCTTTGAGGATTAGGCTGCGGAAGCCGACGGATGTACGACACGTGGCGCACGGAGAGGAGGGTGGCGGGATGGCGCAGACGGCGGGGATCGGTCCGGCGGAGATGGACGGATGGATGGGCGCCACGTGGCGGCGGGAGGATTTAGAATTTAAATCTTTTATAGATTTAAATCAATAGGAGGCTTTAAAATAGTCAGAAAAATACCAAATAAAATCCAAAAATTGCAGAAAAAATCACATAATTCACTGATAATGTTTTAAACATATGAAAAATATTTCCAACCTATTTTGATATTAAATTTTTATTTTTAAACAGAACTTTATATTCTGAAAAATCCAAATAAATTGAGATAATTAATTTAAAATTATTTCTTCCAAATAAAGCAAAAATTGGGATGTTACAAACCTACCCCCCTTAGAAGGAATCTCGACCCCGAGATTCGGAAGGACTGAAAAATAGATCAGGGAACTCTGCTCGAAGATCCTCTTCACGCTCCCAGGTTGCTTCCGATTCTGGATGATTATTCCACTGCACTTTGCAAAATTTGATAGTCTTGTTTCTTGTACAGCGCTCTGCTTCTTCTAAAATCTTGACAGGAAATTCGGATACGCCAAGTCTTCTTTTAAATCCACCTCTTCTAAAGATATTAATTCCTCCGTACTCTTAAGCACTTCTTCAATGCGTGATACATGAAATACATCATGTACATCGACAAGCCGAGGAGGAAGCTCTAATCGATATGCAACTTCACCTCTTACGGCTATAACTAGAAATGGTCCGATATATCTTGGAGCAAGCTTTCCACCGACCTTGAAACGTCGCATCCCTTTTAAAGGTGACACCTTCAAATACACATGATCCTCGTGCGAATTCCAACATTCTCGCGACGATTATCGCATAACTCTTTTATGCAGTTCGTGCTATCTTCAATCGGTCTCGTATTAATCGAACTTGCTCTTGACTAGCTTCAAGACATCAGTCCGAATACTTGACTTTCTCGATCTCGACCAATATAATGGCGTTCGCATTTCTGCCATACAAGGCTTCAAGCGGAGACATCTTGGACTAGATTGGTAATCTGTTATTATAGGAAAATTCGCGTAGGGTAAACTTTGATCCCAACTGACTTTATTGGCACACGCTCTTAGCATATCTTCCAATATCTGATTCACTCGTTCAGTCTGGCCATCTGTTTGAGGATGATAAGCAGTACTGAAATTTAAATTGGTGCCCAAAACTTCATGAAGCTTCGCCAAAATCTTGAGGTAAATGCGTTCCTCTATCCGATCGATCTTCTTTGGAACTCCATGCGGACATACAATTCTTGACATATAGAGCTCGCCAATCTATCTCCGAATAGGTAGTCTTCACAGTATGAAATGTGCAACCTTTGTTAAGCGATCCACTATAACCCAGATTGAATCATACCCGACTTGGTTCTTGGTAGTCTGTTATGAAATCCATGTGTATCTGCAGAGGTTGCAAAAGACCGTGTCGTTGGTGCTCGCTTTAACCCTTTGACATATATCACATAAAGCTACATATTCTGCAATTTCGTTTCATCTTGGTCCACCAAGAACTTTCTTTAGATCTTGATACATCTTTGTACTTCCGGGATGAATGGAATATCCTGATTCATGAGCTTCCTTTAGAATTAAATCTTTTATTTCCTTTCTCTCCGGTACTAAAATCCTTTTTCCAAACCAAAGAATTCCTTCTTCATCTTCTGAGAATCCAGGTGCTTTGCCTTTCTTCATGTTATCTTTTATTTCTTTAACATACTCATCTTCTTTCTGAGCTGCCTTGATCTGATCTTCTAAAGTGGGTTGAACCTTTAATGTAGACAGAATTCCTTCATTTATCACTCCCAAATTGAGGCGCTGAAATTCTTCACGAAGAGTTGAATGACTGTCTTGAATCAACATATTGCTAACATGGATCTTCCGACTTAAAGCATCTGGCCACTACATTGGCCTTTCTGGATGATAGTGTATTCCCACATCATAATCCTTTATCAGTTCAAGCCATCTTCTTTGTCTCAGATTAAGATCGGGTTGAGTGAATATATACTTTAGACTTTTATGATCCGTATATATTTCACACCGATTACTAATTAGATAATGCCTCCACAACTTTAGAGCATGCACTACAGCAGCTAGCTCTAAATCATGAGTGGGGTAATTTTCTTCATGAGGTCTTAACTGCCTTGATGCATAAGCAACAACCTTTCCTTCTTGCATTAGTACACATCCAAGACCTTGTTTGGATGCGTCACAATAAACTTCAAAATCTTTTCGAATATCCGTAATCGCAGAACTGGTGCTGAAGTTAATCTCCTCTTTAACTCTTGAAAACTATCCTCACAAAATTTGTTCCATTCAAATTTTCTTTCTTTCTTTAACAACTGGGTTAAAGGTCTGGCAATCTTGGAAAAGCCTTCAATGAATCGACGATAGTAACCAGCTAAACCCAGAAAACTTCTGATCTCGGTTACTGTCTTGGGTGGAGTCCAATTTAATACATCCTTAACTTTTCCAGGATCTACAGATACTCCTTCCGCTGAAATTACGTGTCCCAAAAACTCAATTTCCTTTAACCAAAACGCACACTTGCTAAACTTGGCATATAACTGGTGTTCACGGAGTCTTTGCAACACTATCCTTAGATGATCCTCATGTTCTTTATCGTTTCTCGAATAGATAAGAATGTCATCTATAAAGACAACAACAAACTTATCTAAATAATCCATAAATACTTTATTCATCAAATTCATGAAGTATGCTGGAGCATTTGTCAGACCGAAAGACATCACAGTATACTCATATAGTCCATATCTTGTGGCGAAGGCTGTCTTTGGTATATCTTCTGGTCTAATCTTCAACTGATGATATCCTGACCGAAGATCAATCTTGGAGAAGACACTTGATCCTTTGAGTTGATCGAACAGATCGTCGATCCGGGGTAAGGGATACTTATTCTTTATAGTTACTTCATTTAAAGCTCTATAGTCCACGCACATACGCTGACTACCATCCTTCTTGTTTACCAAAAGCACTGGGGCTCCCCAAGGTGAAGAACTTGGTCTAATGAAGCTTTTCTCTTGTAATTCTTGAATCTGCCTCTTGATTTCAGCTAAATCGTCAGCTGACATCCGATAAGGTCTTTTTGATATTGGGGCTGTACCAGGTACCAGATTTATAACAAATTCAATCTCTCGATCTGGTGGCAATCCTGGCAATTCCTCAGGGAAAACATCAGGGTATTCGCAAGCTACCGACACATCCTCCAACTTTTTCCCTTTTAAGTTGGTTAACATAATGTTCTTCTTTGAGCGCATAACTGCCTCATGTCTTATCTGAATTCCGTCAGAATTGGTAAGACTAATGGCACGATTGGCACAATCTATCTGTCCTTTATACTTGATCAACCAATCCATACCAAGTATTATATCTATGCCATCGGAGTCTATTATAATAAGGTTCGCTAGGAACTTTACTCCATTTATAATTATGGTTGCACTAGGGCTAACCAATTTAGTCCTCAATTCTTTTCAGAGATTGGACTATCATAGGGTTCTTTAGCAAACAAATATTCCAATTATTTCTTTCAGCAAAAGCTTTTGTTACGAATGAATGTGTAGCTCCGAATCAAATAATATAATTGCTTTGACTGAATTAACCAGAACTTACCGAACTACGTCCGGTGCATCTTCCGCGCTTCTACGGTGACATGATTGATCGCCTCTGTTGAATGGCTGTGGAGTGCGAGGTGTCCGAGGCTTCCACGTCCTGACCGGTAGTTGGAGCTCTTGCGGTGTAGAATCCAGGTTGAAGCGGACCGGGTTACCGCTTGGCGCTTCGTGGGCAAATGCGGCATAGTGTCCCATATTTTTGCAATTGTAGCATTGCACTCCTGCAGCTACATTTCTATTCTCGCTTGTTGGGCTGCATTTCCAGTTCTAGGAGTTTGAGGCAAAGGCGGCGCAGAAATGGGTGTCCTTGGATGATTATGCACGGAGGCCGGTTGTCTTGTTGTTGAGTAGGGCGTTGACGGAACGCTAGCAAACTGTTGGGCTTGAAACTTCCTTTTCCTAGCATCAAAAGTCGACGAGCATCTTCTTGTACTAAAGCTTTGTTCACGAGATGTTGAAAAGTAGGGTAGTCATTGGAGACTAACTGAACTTTGAGGTTGGGGTCCATTCCTCCCATAAACCTCCAGATCCTTGCGGCATCAGTCGCCACATCTTCCGGTGCATATCTTGATAATTGGATAAATTTACTCAGATATGCGGAAACACTAAGGTTTCCTTGTTGTAGCTGATGAAACTCCTTCCTCTTCATTTCCATTATACTCATAGGAATATGAGCAGTACGGAAGGCTTCCAAAAATTCTTCCCATGCAATATTCTGGGCATCTTGATGTGCGCACGATGAGTTATCCCACCAATTAGCAGCAACTCCCTTGAGTTGGTGGGCGGCGTAAAGAACCTTCTCATGCTCTGCACATTGAGCCAAATTGAGTTTCCTTTCTATTTCTTTTATCCAATCATCCGCCTCCAAAGGGTCAGCAGATCCTGCAAAGGTCGGAGGTCGGGTTCTCATAAATTCCCAAGTTTAGACGTGGTCATTGAACTAGTGCTTGCTGGGCTTGTTGGACTTGATTTTGGGCCAAAGCTTGAAGTAGTTGTAACTGCATGGCCATCATCTGTTCCATGTTGGGAGCTTGAGCTGGCGGAGGTGGAATGTTGTCTTCTGGTTGAGCATTGGGGTTACGGCTACTGCCCGGGTTGTTCCTTGTGTTCACCATCTGAAGTGGTTTCCAGGGTTAGCAAAAAGATAAGAGGGAACTAGCATAGATAAGAGGTTAGGGGAAACTAAATAACATCCCAAGCCAACACACAAGAAGAAACCAGCAACCACTTAGGGAAAACTTTATTGATATCAAGATAATTTTATGAATGGCTGCACCACAAGTGCACATAGGCTTGGTACAGTCCATCCAACACACCAAAATATGATAAAGCGTTCTAAAAACGTGGACAATTATTTGGGTACTATTGACTCAACTAACTACTCATCCTCCACGATGATGCGCTCCTCCGGATCCTCCTCGGGGTCCTCCTCTGAATCCGATAAGTGTCTCTGTCCACAACCACGGCAGTTGTTCGGCGAACGCGACCGTGATCGACTCTGACTGAAATCGGAAAAACCGGAGCGAGATAGCTGGCGTCCTCGGCTAGATCCTCCAATATCAACGTCGGGTGGCGGATGGAGCGCCGCACACTCTTCCTCGCAGAAGCCTAGTGCGAGGTCCCGTGCTCGGTGGAGCAGCAGCGGGGCTGGTGGAGTCGGTGTAGTGGTAGCGCTCGAAGACGCTCTACCTGCGCCTCGGCAGCGATCCTAGCTGAGCGGCGTCGGCGTGGGCAACCTCACTCTGTAGTAGCTGGGCTCGAGAGTGTCGGAGTGGTCGTAGCTCGGCGTAGCGACCTCGAAGAAGTCCGATCTCTGCTGAGCTCGGCGTAAGTCGGGCTGCCAGTGTCTGCACTGGTGAGACAAGCGCGGTCGTCCACCACATGATTGTAGACACAATTATTGAAATAGTTTTACATTCTGTAGATATTGTATAGTTTTACTCATAAGATATAAACTCTTGAGCAGAGAAAGTTACAACAAGGCATTTATAATGATCTGTCTCAACCTAATCCCACCCGCTAAGGTTTCAACATTGAAGGGTTTCATCCACAATAGTTAGGGGTCCTCTCTTGTGCCGTGTGAGTCTACTTATCTATCCCGGAACCCCACACCACCAAATGGCAGAACCACAATTATGACATTTCAAATTAATTAGCCAAGTCCACCTCATCCTGAATATGTGGTTGTACAGTATGGCCTAGTTCAATAGTGCACAAATTTTAAGTCCTTACTCAATCTAGGCAAGACATCTACTTAACCCAAGTCTCGTGCAAAATGCACCCACCAAAGCATGATCACTGGCCAAAGTTTAAAACCGGTTTATTTAACCAAGACCAACGTCATCCCTTGCCATGGCACAACAGATTTTATAACAGTGGCCTCACGCCATGATTCCTTATCTCATTAATTCAAACTTATCATAATTCATCATGTGAGTGAGCCTATCGTACAACTAAGCATGGCTAAGCATAACTACATCAACCCAATGTTTGTAGTACAATTATGTTCAACTAGTAATGACCCAATCCTAGGTTTACAATGGATACAAGGCATACAATAATCAAGGTGGACATAATGAGCAACTAGGCATTGAAATAATCCCAGTAAATAAAGTTGCTAACAAAGTATGTTTGCAAACATAGGTACAACACGATCAAGGTTACGACTTGCCTTTTCTATATCTACATTGCTGCTCTCCTGATCCTTGAGTATCTTTGTCTTCAATTCTCTTGATCGCTCCCAAAATTGTCAACGTCTAATGAGAGAGAAAGCACAAAACACAAATTAATAACAAACAAAGTATCAAATGAACTCCAAATCAAATAAAAATAGTACTGGAATGAAGAGCTCAATTTTAGGAAAATTTAGAACAAGGTCAATCGGAGTTAGCACTGAGGAGTACAGGCTTCTGGAAGTTTGGACGGGAGGGAAATTGGGAAAAAAATCAGAGGAGAGAGAGGGTGTGAATGGCTGACAAGTGGGACCAGGGTTAGACCATGACCACAGGTGGTCTTCGTGGACTCGAAGCATGAAGGTTATGTGGATGACATGTGGGCCCCACATGTCATAGACTGGAGTTTGAATCTAGGGTTTCGGGTTTTGGATTGCCACATGTGCAGATGACACGAATGATGTGGTGGTAGGTTGCGCTAAGGTGGTGGTGAGGAGGCACCGACGTTGACCACCACATCGGCACTGGCGACGGCGGACTCCGACGATGGCGGTGACAGTGAGGATCACCACCATTGCGATGGGGAAGGGTTGAACTTAGGTAAAGTGGACATGGCGCCTTAGAGTTTTGGAGGAGGGGATCAAGGTGAACCTCGTGAAGTGGGTAGGCTTCACTATTTATAGGTGAGGGAGGCGTGCTGGGCACAAATGCTAAAACTAACTCGGGTGGTGGCGCATGTGTGCTTCACGTAGAGAAGAAGCATAGGCAATGGCTCGAGTAGGCTGGGTTACATGCGTGTAGGCGGTGGCTCATTAGGGTAGAGTGGCACAGGCCAAGTTGGGCCAAGAGGGAGGAAGCTGGGCCGTGATGAGGATCCAACTAGTAAACTAGCGGTTTCCTGTTGTTTTGGCCCAATCTTTTGTGATACGCAGCAATCACCACAATAGATGTGTTTGGTAGCTAGGAACTGAAACCTTAGATAGCACTTCCTCTCCCCATGTACACCTCAACATGTGATCAAAAGAAGATGAATATCATAATTTAGCAAACAAGAACTAGCACTGCAGCTGGAACTGACATACCAAGATGAATATCTCATCAAAAATTTACAAGAATGCATGCACAACGTGGCCGCCAACCATGGTGATTTTTGGTTTATCAACTCAATCTAATATCATAGATACCCTAAGTAATCTATTCTGCAAAGAGATGTGTACATTGGCTTATATAGCCTTCCTAAGACTTAGAATAAAATTGGACTCTAATACAAACTAGAAAAGAAAAACCTAAGATACAACCATCAGATTGTTTCTGATTTATGATGTGACCATGAGGTTTCTAAGGCTAGAACATTATCAATTGTGTGGGGCTTCAAGTTAGCTTTCCAACAAGTCTAATAACACCTAAATCGGACTCCGTTTGTGAAAGTTATAGGATAACTAATGTTAGTCTTGCTGGCTGTCCTGAACCGAGTCTGAACTGATTTCAAATTTTTTGCTTTCCTTGTTTGAAGGGCTTACAAATCCATTTGAAACCTAAAAAGGAAACCTTCTCAATCTTTGTAAAGTCATGGTGCAGCCGGATATTACCCACACTTGCATTACAATACTCAGACTCTTTATGTTTGACAACTCTTGCATGTCTCTCCGGACAGCCCATGTAGTATCCAATGAACTTGCTATAACTTTCTATAGGAAACTTCAAATCAAGCTCTGTTTGATCCATTGAAAAGTAGACTTCGTTATCTTTCCATATATATATATATATATTATATTTGTGCACATTGTAAACATCAAAATTGGTATCTAAATTTTTATAAACTTCATGGATAGAATTATGAGCACCAAAACTTGATTGATTTTGTGTATTCTTGTGCCGAATGAGCTTTCTTTCTTCACCGCCCATACCTTACGCTACTATCTTGTTTGCATTGCGCAAAGGAGGAATCACATAAGTAGCCACACAAACTAGGATTTTCCCTCCTTGGCCAACCATTCCTTGTGCTGAATTTGTAGCTAACTTTCTCCATTCACCGTCCTCACCTCGTCTCCCTTGACTTCATCTTGTTTACTCAAACTAGCACCGATGTGGGTTTTAACTTTAGATGTGTATTGGAAACACAAATCAATGTTGAGCCAGTGTCAGACTGATGTGGTCATTCCAGCCAGCGATCAGACTGCTAGTTGACCGGCAGATACCAAGGGAAATTTTTAAAAAGTCATTCACCCCCTGTGACTCACCATATCTGATCCTATAGATACTATTGTCGTTATTACACAACTCTAATTCATATGAGTAACTACTTTGTTATACAACTCTAATAACTACGTATTACTAAAATGCACCATAATAATTTGGCCCTATAAAAATAAGCGGGGTAAATTCTTCTTTTTTTTTCAACTAATGTGAGAATTTCTAGGATTTTTTTAGGATTATTATTGTGGGATTTTCTTGTGCTCAAAACAGTGAAGGTGTCTGGAACTAATTCATATGATTGAAATACAACTATATTTGTTATACAACTCTAATAGCTATATATTACTAATCTGCACTGTTATAATCTAGCCCCACAAAAATAAGTGACATTGTAGATCTTTTTTCTCGATTAATGAGCTGCAAAGTTTCCTCTAGGAGATAATTTTTTATGGAAAGAGGTTACTAAAACTTTTTGTGATTCAAGTCAAATTTCTAACCAACTTGTGTATACAGCCCACTTTCTGCCCGTGAGGAAATGGCTAGATATATTGTTTTAGAAGATCAGCTGATTAGGATAGGTGAAAGTCGCGCGTTCGAAAGAATGATTCAACGCGGCTTTTGCCCACAGTACCAACATGTTAGTAGGAGAACTACTACATCCGATATTTTACGGATGTATCAAAAGGAACTGGTAGAGTTAAAAGAACTATTCCAACAAGTTAGTTCAGTATTCTTTTGCCATAACCTCAGATATTTGGACATCATCACACCAAAGAAGTGCCTACCTTAGTGTTGTAGCCCATTATTTAGATGATAATTATAAACTAAACAAGAGAGTCATGGGATTTAAAATAATAAATGAATTACACACGGGAGAGGCCATTGTTGAGCGTATACTACATGTACTTGATGATTTTAAGATAGATAATAAAATTGCTTCTATAACTCTTGATAACACATCGTCAAACACAACGGCTATGAACATCCTTACCCCAAAATTGCAAACATATATTGGTGGTTATGTCCTCCACCAGAGATGTGTATGCCACATCTTGAATCTTGTTGTTCAAGATAGTATGCAAGTAATTGGTCCATATCTGAACAGTATCCGTGATGCTATTCGTTACCACACAAGTTCTCCACAAGTACTATGCAGCTAATGGGAAAGAGCCAAGAAAATTTGGTCTTGACATGAAGGTGAGGTAGAACTCAACATATATTATGTTAAAAAAGATACAAGGTTACAAACATGTCATATCCGTTTTTGTCAATGCAACTCTCAAAATAATGAATTGGTAGTTACTAATTCAGATTGGCAGATTGCTAGTCGTTTTCGAGAGTTTTTAAGACCTTTTGTTTAAAGCAACAAAGGTTTTATCTGGTGTTTATTATCCTACCTCTTGCTTAGTTATAGAGTTTATTTGATTAATTGCAGACAAATTTGCTAAATCTAGGGACAATCCTCTTTTAGGCCATGCCGTCGTAGCAATGGAAGAAAAATTTATTAAATATTTTGGTTCTATTTAACACTTGTATTGCTTTCACCTCGAACGCATGAACGTGATACAGACCAACTAAGGATTAGTTGATGCGTAGGGATGGCCCGATCTTTCCCGTTATGTTCAGCGAGATTCCTTCTCCTTATCTTGACACAGCCAACAATCTTGATATGGGCAATTTGCACTAGTATGCAAGGTTCATGAACTACCATACCTAACTCCCTAGAGGCCATGACGTTGGGGAATCGCTCATTCCTCTCTCGGAAACGTCGCCGGCGAGGAGTTAGGCGGCCGCCGGGTCACAACGTGCAGCCCGATGGCCAAGCCGTCTTAGGCCTACGGCCATCTAAAATTGAGGCACGTACTCCTGCGTGTTTACTGTCCAATCGCATCGCCTTGACGCTCCACACGGCCTTGATTTGTTTCCTCAATGAGATACATGTTCTGTTAGGAGTATTTTGCAATGTCGTGGCCTCATCAATGTTTCTCCCACACGGGGGACATATGTCAAAGAATCATTGGAATATAGACAATGTTCTCCTTGCAAAATGTATGTTCTTATTCGAAGGGCATACTGAACAAGGGTGGAAAATGGTAACGCATAATTTGTTTTATCTGATATTCGTATTCGAGAAAACGTAAATGTGGTAAGTAAAATCCGTATTTGAAAATGTTCGCATTCGTATTCAAGAATATTCATATCCGTATTTGAGAATATTTGTATTTGCATTTGTATTCGAGAATATTTGTATCCGTATTCGTATTCGAGACTATTCAATTCGTATTCAATCCGTTTCTAGAACCGACAAAAATTCGTACAATTTTTGTGATTAAAATTTTGAATTTAGGCGGTTTAAAACCGGTAACGGTCAAAAACCAGTGAAAAACTGGCAAAACCGCTAGGAATCCATTTTATCCGATATTCGTATCCGAGAAAATCCGTATTCAAAAATATTCGTATTCGAGAATATTCGTATCCGTATTTGGAGACGAGGTGCCCGATCTTTCGATGAGATTGATAACTATCGATTTCGGTGGAGTTGATCCTCACGATCTGACTACAACTGTACGACGACGCTTGCGCCTTAGCAATCGCTGAACCAACTCCGAGATGTTATTGATCTAGCTGAAAGCGCGATCAACCTGAACACGAAGTTCAATCCCTGCAAGCAATTGAAGAACTAGCAAGAATAAGATGTAGGCAATCTGATATTGCGAATAATATTGAAGCATAGATGAAAACAAAGTTGAGATCCCGAAAAGCTGTCTTGACAGGTGGTTGTCCAACACAACTGAAGAACAAAAGTTTGCACAATGGCTAAACCTAAACTCAACGAAATCCAAGTCCTAGCAACAGAGGCTGTGGCTTCTATATAGGGACAATGACCAGGGGTGGCGTCCAAGTGCACGCCCTAGGATTACAAGGCCCATGGGCCCAAGTGGTGGTGGCGCAGCACCCTTTTTGACTCGGACTAAAAAACTAATGTGGACTCTTTTGATGATTGCGGCTACCTCAGATGGAATTTGAAGATGGGGTTGGATCTGTTGGAAATTAGACTTCATAAGCTTTCCATGAAGTACAAGAACGCCCCAAACGGAGTCCGTATGAGGAAGTTATGCCTGTTTGAACTTGGTACTATCGCAGCAGTCCGAATCTAATTCCAGAACGTGTCCAACTCGAATTCGTGCTTGGCTTGGTCCCAATTGATGAGGTGACCTCCATTATTCCTTCCATGCATGTCCATGACTCCATGTCCCTTTCCTTCATCCTTTCCCAAGTTCTTAAGCACAATTAAATCACTTGCATTAGGTAGCAGTCTATTCAAAGTAACATATGAACCTAGGAATGAGTTCACCTGGTAATTAAGTTGACGAGCACGAGCTCGAGTAAGTGGTCCTTGCAACACATGCTGTGGATGAGTTGTATCCATGGAAGGGATGTCCTCATCATCCTCCCCTTCTTGCATTTAGTCGTCTGCGACTCAAACTCGTCCTCTTCTCCCAAGTAGGGCTTCAAATCTGCAATGTTAAAAGTAGGACTAACTCCAAAATCTGCAGGCAGATCAAGCTTGTATGCATTTTCATTAATCTTTTCTAACACCTTGAAAGGACCATCAGCTCTTGGCATCAATTTTGATTTTCTCAATTGGGAACCTATCTTTTCTTAAGTGCAACCAAACAAGATCCCCAGGTTCAAAAGTTAAATGTTTCCTCCCCTAACTACCAGCAAGTTTATATCTAGCATTCATGCGCTCTATATTCTTCTTAGTTGTCTCATGCATTTTTAAAATCAATTCAGCATGCTGTTTAGCATCAGGGTTCACTTTCTCCGAAGATGGAATGAGCATTAAATCAATAGGAGCACGAGGCACAAAACCATGAACAACTTCAAAAGGGCACATCTTTGTAGTAGAATGCAATGAACAATTGTAAGCAAACTCAACATGAGGCAAGCATTCTTCCCACATTTTTAAATTCTTTTTCAACACAGCCTTAAGCATGGTAGACAAAGTTCTATTCACAATCTCAGTTTGCCCATCAGTTTGGGAATGACAAGTAGTAGAAAATAACAGCTTAGTCCCCAATTTAATCCATAAAGTTCTCCAAAAATGGCTAAGGAATTTAGCATCACGATCTGAAACTATAGTATTAGGCACACCATGCAAACGAATAACTTCACGAAAGAATAAATCAGCAATATTGGTAGCATTATCGCTCTTATGATATGGTATAAAATGGGCCATATTAGAAAATCTATCAACAACCACAAATATACTATCTCTCCCCTTCTTTGTCTTAGGCAATCCTAAAACAAAGTTCATCGAAATATCTTCCCACGGAACGCTAGGAATGGGTAAAGGCATATATAAACCATGAGGATTAAGTCGTGACTTAGCTCTTTGACATGTAGTGCAGTGAGCAATGTAGCGCTTGACGTCCCGTCTCATCTTTGGCCAAAAGAAATGATCACTAAGTATGTCCTCCGTTTTCTTCACACCAAAATGTCCCATCAACCCACCTCCATGTGCTTCCTGTAACAACAACAGACGAACGGAACTAGCAGGAATGCACAACTTGTTGACTCTAAACACAAACCCATCATTAATGACAAATTTATTCCACATTTTCCCTTCTTTACAATTCAACAGTATTTCCGCAAAATCAGCATCATGCACATATTGCTCTTTAATAGTCTCTAATCCAAAAATTTTGAAGTCAAGTTGTGATAACATGGCATATCTCCCATACAAAGCATCAACAATAACATTCTCCTTTCCCTTCTTGTGTTTTATGACATAGGGAAAAGACTCAATAAATTCAACCCACTTTGCATATCGACGGTTCAGCTCACCTTGATTTCGAATATGTTTTAAAGATCCATGATGAGAATGTATAACAAATTCTTTGGGCCATAAATAATGTTACCAAGTTTCTAATGTTCGAAAGAGGGCATATAACTCCTTATCATAAGTAGAATAGTTCAAACTAGGCCCACTCAATTTCTCACTGAAGTATGCTATAGGTTTGCCTTCTTGTAACAACACACCACCTAAACCAATTCCGCTTGCATCACATTCTAGCTCAAAAGTCTTATTGAAATCAGGGAGTTGGAGTACAGGTGCATGTGTTAACTTATCTTTCAATGTGGTGAAGGCGTTCTCCTGTGCGGCGCCCCAAACAAATGGCATACCCTTCTTGGTAAGCTCATTCAATGGTGCGGCGATGGTGCTGAAATCCTTCACAAAGCGGCGGTAGAACCCAGCAAGTCCTAAAAAGCTCCACACACGTGTGACCGTGTTAGGAGTCGGCCAACTCTGTATTGCTTCAACCTTGGCTTGATCAACTTCAATTCCCTGTAGCCAAGAAACGCGACTCGATCAGTGCAAAAGGTGCACTTCTCAAGGTTACCAAATAGGCATGCACCACGTAAAGCATTAAAAATAGCACGTTAATGGTCAAGATGTTCCTCTAATGATTTGCTATATATCAGTATATCATCAAAATAAACCACCACAAATCTACCCATGAAAGCATGCAAGACCTCGTTCATTAGTCTCATGGAGGTACTAGGTGCATTAGTTAAACTAAAAGGCATTACTAACCACTCATATAACCCGAACTTAGTTTTAAATGCCGTTTTCCATTCATCACCTAATTTCATGTGGATTTGATGATAACCACTACGCAAATCAACCTTGAAAAGGACAATAGAGCCACTAAATTCATCAAGTATATCATCTAACCTAGGAATAGGATGATGATACCTAATGGTGATATTATTGATTGCTCTACAATCCACACACATGCGCCATGATGCATCTTTCTTTGGTACTAAAATGACCGGAACAGCACAAGGGCTAAGAGATTCGCGCACATACCCTTTATCAAGCAACTCTTGAACTTGGCGCTAGATTTCTTTAGTTTCTTATGGATTGGTCATGTATGGTGCTCAGTTGGGCAATGATGCACCAGGGATTAAATCAATTTGATGCTCAATCCCACGAAGCGGTGGCAGCCCCGGCGGTATGTCCTTTGGAAAGACATCTTTGTACTCCTGCAAAATGTTAGTGACAGCAGGTGGCAAAGAAGAAGGTATATCGTCAAATGAAAACAAAGCTTCTTTGCAAATTAATGCATAGCAAGCAGAATTACTAGCATCCAGTTCAGTCATATCAGATTTGGTAGCAATAAAACAAGCAACTTTCAATTTAATTTCTTTATTCTTATCATGAACATATTTATGTTCTTTCTTTTTATGTTGCTCAAGCTCTTTTGCTACAATATGATTTTCACTCTCAGTATTCTCCTGACTTTTCTCTCTTCTAGCTCTAGCAAGGTCATCTTTAACAATTTGTTCAGGAGTCATAGGATGCAGCACAATTTTCTTTCCCTTGAATATGAGAGAGTATTGATTATTCTTACCATGATGTACACAATCAATATCGTATTGCCAAGGTCTTCGTAATAACAATGAACAAGCTTGCATAGGAACAACGTCGCAATCAACATAATCATGGTATGAACCCATAGAAAAATGTACTCTCACCATCCGTGTTACCTTCAACTTACCATTGTTGTTGAACCATTGAATATGGTATGGGTGGGGATGAGGTTTAGTCGACAAAGCAAGCTTCTCCACCATATCCATACTCGCCAAATTGTTGCAACTCCCACCATCAACAATTATGTGAATTGAGCGTTCCTTGACAACGCCCTTGATTTGGAACAAATTATGGCGCTGATTCTGCTCGGCATGAGACACTTGAGCACTTAGTACGCGTTGCACTATAATGATCAAATACTTGTCGGCATCTTCAGCGCCAACATGCTCCTCCTCATGATCAGATTCATTATCATGTCTTGCTGCGTCATTTGCAAGCATAGCATATGCTTCATCATCAAAATCACTAGCAGAGGAATACCCACCATCATCGCGTATAATCAATACACGCTTGCTTGGACAGTCCCGCATCATGTGTCCATAGCCTTTACAACGATAGCATTGAACATCCCTCGTTCGTCCTGTCGAAGCAACCGAAGAGGAAGTTTTTGCAGAAAGTTGTGGTGCTGATTTGGGTGCTTCGGAAACTCGTGGTGCTGAATTTGAAGTTGTAGGACGCTGTGGCTTGTGGTTGGAGGATGATGGTGGTGGTGTCACAGCGGACAGGGCAGGGGGTGCGTGGTGTCCATGAGGTCGTTCGACCTGCAAAAGAATTAGATCGTGTCCTCACCTGGCGTCCCTGCAATTCACGTTCTGCTTTGCAAGCAAGATGAAACAATCTAGTCATGGAATTGTAATCTTTGTAATCAAGGATGTCTTGAATTTCTTGATTCAACCCGCCCAAAAACCTTGCCAAGGATGTCTTGAATTTCTCGATTCAACCCGCCCAAAAACCTTGCCATTGATGCCTCCTCATTCTCAACTAATCCACAGCACAATATACCAATTTGTAATTCCTGATATTATTCTTCCACAGACTTTGCACCTTGTTGTAAGCGTTGCAGTTTATTTAACAAATCACGAGCATAATATGAGGGAACAAATCGATGGCGCATAAGCAATTTTAAAGCCTCCCAAGTGTTAGATATGTTTTTGGGTTGTTGACAGCAATATTCTTTCCACCAAATAGAAGCAAAGTCGGTAAATTCACTAGTAGTAGCCCTAACTCGTCTATTCTCAGGAAAATCATGGCAAGCAAATTTTTGATCAACAGCTAGTTCCCAATCAAGATAACCATCAGGATCATATTTACCATTAAAAGAGGGCATAGTGAATTTAACCTTAGCAAAAGCATCATCGTGGTCACGTACCTCATGTCGTGGGGGTTCTCTTTGCATACCTTGTCGGTTAAAATGCAATTGTTGATGAGCTCGATCGTTGTTGTGGTTAGCCCTGCCATCTACCTCGGAATCACCCACATCGTCGAATTCATCTTGTCCCTCTACCGTCACAGCAGGGGGAACAGTAGCCGAAGCTTGGGCAATCTCCTCAAGGCGCGCCATAATATCTGCCAAAGAAGAGTCAGTGATACCTTGTGCTCTCTCCATCACAGCGAGCGTTGCGTTTGTCTCAATCTGGGCGCCCTCGAGTTGAGCAAGTCGCTCATTTGTGACTCTGACATCCTCCTCAAGGCGTATGAGATGTTGTATGATTCCCTTCGTACGAGGAGCATGAGATGTATCCTGATCTGTAAACTCTCCAGAACCTGCCATTGTTAGCAAAAACACAAGAAGGTGTCCCTAACAAGTATTAGGGTATGGTGGTTCAAAAGTTGCTCGCACTCAAACCTTCTATCGAATTCTTACCAATTCTTACCAAGCACACAGGGGCGATCGGCAACCAGCGATGACAATATATCTGCGAAGTTGGATGGAGCGATTGCCAGGTGAAGCTCAGCCTGTACGGTGTAGAAAAGGTGTAGTTGGGAAGGCTCTAGTTTGGTAGCAAGGAGTAGCAATAATCAATTTAGAAATTGCAAGCTGAAAATTATTCAACGCCGGTTGTTGCTGGTCCTAGGCTAGACCGTACTAGAGACGCGAGCCTAGAGCACAAACGAATACACCGCGTAGAAAGAAACTAGATAACATTGCACACGGAGTTCACGAGCTCAAAAAAGGACGCCATCTGCACGGGGAACCTTAGAATCACTTGTAAAAGGTTCCTGTCAATTTTGAGCAAATTCTGAGAAACTTGAATTTTTCTCGGTTTGCGGGCCCGTTTTGAGGCCCTAAACGATGTTTTTTGGGGTCGAACCTGCTGCGCGTGTGCCTGGAGGCTTACGCGGATCTAAAATCTCCAGATTTCTCGGAGGTCGTATGCAAAAGTTACACTTTTTTCTTTTTCTCTCTTTTTTTCACACACACGACATGGTTGAATCTGAAACTGAGTCCTACTCCAAGTCCAACTAGGGCAAAGCCTCCCTAGAAACTGAGTCCTACTCCGATTCCAAGTAGGGCAAGCCTCCCTAGAAACCGAATCCTACTCCGAGTCCAACTAGGGCAAAGCCTCCCTAGAAACCGAGTCCTCCTTTTCTACCCTCGCCGTGGCAGTTCGGATCTAACTGCAACGGTGCGACCAAAACGTGAACAGAACTTGAAACTCTAGATGACTAGACACTAAGACCAGCAAAGGACACGACGATGCAACCGAAAGTTCAAAAAAGAAAAATTGCGAGGCTAAGACTGGTTTGGACAGGATGATCTACTGCTAATTTTAATCTATGTTAAACTGGAAATTCTCACCAAGCAACCTTGGGCTCTGTACCACTTGATGGAGACGAGGTGCCCGATCTTTCGATGAGATTGATAACTATCGATTTCGGTGGAGTTGACCCTTACAATCCGACTACAACCGTACGACGACGCTTGCACCTTAGCAATCGCTGAACCAACTCCGAGATGTTATTGATCCAGCTGGAAGCGCGATCAACCTGAACACGAAGTTCAATCCCTGCGAGCAATCGAAGAACTAGCAAGAATAAGATGTAGGCAATCTGATATTACGAATAATATTGAAGCATAGATGAAAATAAAGTTGGGATCCCGAAAAGCTGTCTTGACAAGTGGTTGTCCAACACAACTGAAGAACAAAAGTTTGCACAATGGCTAAACCTAAACTCAACAAAATCTAAGTCCTAGCAAGGGAGGCGGTGGCTTCTATATAGGGAGAACGACCAGGGGTGGCGTCCAAGTGCACGCCCTAGGGTTACAAGGCCCATGGGCCCAAGTGGTGGTGGCGCAACACCCTTTTTGACTCGGACTCAAAAACTAACGTGGACTCTTTTGATGATTGCAGCCAGCTCAGATGGAATGTGAAGATGAGGTTGGATCTGTTGGAAAGTAAACTTCATAAGCTTTCCATGAAGTACAAGAACGTCCTAAACGGAGTCCGTATGAGGAAGTTATGCCCGTTTGAACTTGGTACCATCGCAGCAGTCCGAATCTGATTCCAGAACGTGTCCAACTCAAATTCGTGCTTGGCTTAGTCCCAAGTGACGAGGTGACCTACATTATTCCTTCCATGCATTTCCATGACTCCATGTCCCTTTCCTTCATCCTTTCCCAAGTCCTAAGCACAATTAAATCACTTGCATTAGGTAACGGTCTATTCTCAGTAACAGATGAACCTAGGAATGAGTTCACCTGGTAATTAAGTTGACGAGCACGAGCTTGAGTAAGTGGTCCTTGCAACACATGCTGTGGATGAGTTGTATCCATAGAAGGGATATCCTCGTCACTCTTGCTCTTGTCATAGAACCTTTCAAGCCTCATCACTAGCTTTGTCATGCATACTTGGAGTGGACGACGAATGTGTAATAGAGATGTCCTCATCATTCTCTCCCTCTTGAAAAGGAATCGTTCTCGACTCTGTACCATCTTGTCCAAAGAATGGTTATAAATCAGCAACATTAAAAGTAGTACTCACCCCATAATCGTCTCCCGGAAGTTCTATCATGTATGCATTATCATTGATCTTGGCAAGTACTTTAAAAGGACCATCACCACGAGGCATCAATTTTGATTTACGCTTCTCCGGAAAGCGTTCTTTGCGAAGATGTATCCATACTAAGTCACTTGGTTCAAATAGCATTTTCTTTCTAGCCTTGTTAGCTTTAGAAGCATAAGCACATACCTTCTTTTCAATTACCTCTTTAGTCTTTTCATGGAGCTTTTTCACAAAATCAGCACGCTCAGAAGCCTCCATATTTGTACGTTCTTGTAATGGAAGTGGCATCAAGTCAAGTGGCGTGATCGGTTTGAAACCATACACAATCTCAAATGGACACAATTGAGTTGTAGAATGCACTGCCCGATTATATGCAAATTCAACATGCGGTAGACAATCTTCCCGCTCTTTCAAATTCTTCTTGATCATTGTCCACAGCAGCATTGAGAGTGTACGGTTCACTACCTCCGTCTGTCCAACTGTTTGTGGGTGACAAGTCGTTGAAAACAACAAATTTGTCCCAAGCTTGGCCCACAAAGTCTTCAAAAAGTAGCTCATGAACTTGACGTCACGATCTGAAACAATAGTTCTTGGCATTCCATGCAACCTCACAATCTCCCTGAAAAACAAGTCAGCTACATGCGACGGATCGTCGCTCTTATGATAGGGAATAAAATGTGCCATTTTAGAAAACCGATCCACAACAACAAAGACTAAATCCGTCCCCCCTTGGTCCTAGGTAATCCCAACACAAAATCCATGCTAATATCTTCCCAAGGAATACTAGGAACTGGAAGTGGAGTGTACAAACCATGTGGATTGAGTTTTGACTTTGCTTTATGGCATGTGATGTATCTTTGAACAAATCTCTCGACGTCGTGCCTCATCTTTGGCCAATAGAAGTGATCGGCCAACATCATGTATGTCTTTTCTCTTCCAAAGTGACCCATCAATCCTCCTGCATGAGACTCCTGCAATAGTAGCAAACGCACAGAAGAATCTAGAACACATGGTTTCTTCATGCGAAAGAGAAAACCATCAGGAACATGAAACTTGTCCCACCCTTTCCCATCGTTGCAATTAGAATATGGTGCTGAAAAGTTATGATCAGAAGCATATAAATCTTTCAAACTTTCTAGCCCTGGAACCTTTACTTCCAATTGAGTGAAAAGCACATGTTTTCTAGACAATGCATCAGCTACCATATTTTCCTTGCCTTTCTTGTATTTAACAATGTATAGAAAAGTCTCAATGAATTTAACCCATTTAGCATTTCTACGGTTCAGTTTAGCTTTACCTTTCAAATATTTCAAAGCTTCATGATCAGAATGAATGACAAATTCTTTAGGCCAAAGATAATGTTGCTAAGTCTCTAATACGCACAAGAGCATACAATTCTTTGTCATAAACAGGATAATTCAATTGTGCACCATGAAGTTTCTCACTGAAATATGCAACAGGTTTTCTTTCTTGTATCAAAACACCATCAATACCTATTCCACTAGAATCACATTCAATCTCAAAAGTTTTAGTGAAATCAGGTAAAATAAGTAATGTTGCTTCAGTCAAACATTTCTTTAATTCAGCAAAAAGCCTTTTCTTGTGATTCTCCCCACTCAAAAGTAACTCCTTTTTTTAGTTAATTCATTTAATGGAGCAACAATGATGCTAAAATCTTTCATAAATCGGCGATAGAAACTAGCAAGCCCATAGAAGCTACAAATTTGACTAACATTCACTAGGGTAGGCCAATTGCGAATAGCTTCAATTTTAGATTCATCAATTTCAATTCCATGAGCTGAAACAACATAGCCTAAGAACACCACTTTGTTTGTGCAAAAGGTACACTTCTCAAAATTAGCATACAATTATTCAGATCCTAGCATTTCTAGCACTTGTCTAATGTGTTCAACATGTTCTTCCAATGAACGGCTATATATCAAAATGTCATCAAAATAGACTACCACAAATTTTCCAATGAAGTGTCTCAAAACATGGTTCATTAATCGCATGAATATACTAGGGGCATTAGATAAACCAAAAGGCATCACTAACCATACATACAATCCAAATTTTATTTTAAAAGCTGTTTTCCACTCATCACCATGTTTCATTCGAATTTGATGATATCTGCTACGCAAATCAATATTAGAAAAGATAGTAGAGCCACTCAATTCATCAAGCATATCATCTAACCTAGGAATAGAATGACGATAACGAATGGTAATTGTTGTGGCTACAGACCAAACAGAGAGAGAGTATGGTAGTGGAGAGTTAGGTGAGCAAGTGCTTAGGGTTTCCCCATGGCCGGTATCGCACATATATATACGTCCACATGGAGATTGTTTTTACATCAATACCCTTACATTTGAGTATCCCTATCAGGGGCACTTATGTCATTACACATATCCCATTTTGGGCCTTACAACTCTCTAGCAGGCCGGCTGGGCTTAGGTGGGGGCCACCCCTACAACAGGAGCCTCTCATGGAGATGGGCTTCACGGGCCAAAGCCATGTTGCCGAGCCATTTGGCCCCCTCCGTCCCTGCGGCCTGTGAACTTCCGAATTGCTGGGTGGATTGACCGCTTGCTATGATCTTTGTCTCTCCGCGAGGGTGCGGTCTTGGGGGGATTATCGAGGTCGTCTTCACCCTCGGGGGCCCCTTGGTGGCGAGGCCGAGCCGTGGCGAAGTCCAATGCTTGCTGCGGAGTCGAAGGCGCTGGCGAAGCTAAAGGTGTTGGCGGAGCCGCCTGGGTGAGACGGGAGCGGTCGGAGTCGGGCATCTTCGGTAGGCCTACCGCCGAAGTCCAATGCGCGATCTCGACCTGGTCGCCAGACACCCTTGGCTGTGCGTTCCTGGGGTGGCGAAATCAAAGTCGGAGCGGAGACGATGATTGCGCCCCGAGTCGTCTGGGTGTGGGTTGGTTGATGGGCTCCACATGGTCTAACGACGTCGGGCGGCTTCGCAGTCCCAAAGTGCGCTTTAAAGGCCCAAATCGCGCTTTAAAGTTGTCGAGGACGAATCACGCCGCGCTGTCCCAACGGGAGGGTACACGCGGCGGGTCACGATTGGCCCGTCGTGGGCATCAACGATCGCACGGCTTCCCTAGGGGATGGGGCGGTGTGGCGGGATGCTACCGTGTGTCTTGCGCTGTTGGCCCTTCGGATCGCCGCTCGACTTGGGGGGCCCGAGGACCAGGCGGTGCTTGGACGGCGCCGCGGGTTAGACCGGTGCCTGTTTGTCTCTGCATTTGGCTCGCTCTTTGTCGCGGGGCCGTGTCGGAGGTCCAGCTGGACCCCAACGTAGAGGCAGGGAAGGCGGCGGCCCGCCCCGGGCCGTTGAGGCCGAGGTGGTCTGCAGACTTGTCACTCGGGTCGATGGCGACGCGGCGAGGTGCCTCCTTTGCAAGGCGGGGCTGGGGGTAGAAGTCGGGGTCTCCTTGCAAGAGCGGAGACTCCAGCGTAACTACTGTCGAAGTTGGCCGGCGCCCCAAAAGTCGCGCCGACACATACTGGGAGGTGCGCTACGTACCGCAACCTGTAGTTGTTCCAGATGGTGTGGACACGTGGCGGGAAGCTATTGGCACGTTGTGCGCTAGCCGGTCGTTGTACGACTGCGATCGTGTGCAACGCACGTGGATGGTTGTGTCGCTTCGGCTTCGGTCATGGGGAGGTGAGCGGTTCGTCTCCCGTCGGTTACGCTCACCAGCGGTGCGGGAGATGAAGGGGCTTTAAATAGCCCCTATGTCGCTACGTCTGCCCCTCCTCACGCCTTTTGGACCCTCTTTTCGCCCCTACTCTTCTTGCCTCTATGCTGCCGCGCTGCCCCCTGCCGCCGTCTAAGTTCCAGATAGTGATGGCGCGCGGTGAAGGACTCGCCCGGACGGTTGGCGATAACGCCGTCTCCCGCCGGTCGGCGGCGTTGGAGGTGGAGTACATGCTCGAGAAGCGCAGTTCAGCGGCGGTGGACAAATGGTTGGTGGCGACGGAGAAAGAGGGTCTGTGTTCCAGTGTTTTGGGTACCACGCTTGTGACGGAGGAGACGATCCGCGGGCTGCTGCGCGAGAGGAAGCTATCGGACAGTCGGGAGGTACGGTTGCCCGCTAGTGACGAGGTGGAACCGCCACCCGAGAAGTCGAAGGCGATCATCTTCGTCGCCTATTTTGAAGTCGGGCTTCGCATCCCCTCCGCCATGATTGTTGGCGATGTGCTGCGGACCTTCGGGCTGGAGCTGGCACAGTTGACTCCGAACGCGCTAGCCCGCCTTGCTGTGTATAGCTGGGCCTTGCGTATGGAGGCCTGTTGGCCCAGTGCCTCGCTATTCGCGTTTCTTCATGACGCACGCTGCCAGCCGAAGGAGCAAAAAGATGGGACGTTCTCCAACTTCAGCAGCGTCAACTTCGTTCTGCGGTCATCGTGCGGGAAGATCTTCCCTGCCAACTCAACCCGGGCGAAGTGGGAGCCGAACTGGATGCGACGGTGGTTTTACCACCGTGTGGCGAGCGGCAGCGGCCTCGAGTGCACGGGCCAACCCATGGTGTTCAACACCACGCCCGGCGTGTCGATTGACCCGGAGGTCAAGCGAAGAGTGCGAAGGCTCGTGGGGATCACCGCCCGCTTCAACATGCGCAACCTCACCGAGGAGTTTGTTATGTACGGCATGGCGCTGCTCACCTATGAGTGGCGCCTCGCTGCTGGGAAACTTCGGGATGACATTGTCCGCCCATCCGTGTCCTCGCTACCGGCGCCTTCCGATCCTCATAAGTCTCGGTCAACACGTTGATTTCCCCTTGTTTCTCTCTTTTTTTTGTAACCTCGACTCTTGTAGTTTATAGGGGTTGGTCTGGAGGAAGCGGAACGTGCAGTGAGCGTGTTCCTCGGGTCGTATACGGCCAGGGAGCACGGCTTGCGTACAGCGGCAACCTTAGAGGTGGAGCTGGGGTGGATAAACCACGTGTGCGAGGCCTTGGGTCTTCACGGGCTGGAGCGCGCCCCTTCGGCTCCAAGCCAACCGCGCCACCAAGATGACGGTGGTAAAGGGAAAAAGGCGTCGTCCGTAGGACTTGGACTTCTGCGGCCGCGCCCGGCACGTTGGCCACCGTCACTCCCGTTGATGCGGAAGACCTTGGGTCCGATTCGGCGAAGTATGCCAATTCGAACCTGGAAACAGGGGTGGGGGAGGAAGGCGAGGAGTCTCTGGGAGGTGCCGGGGACCGGGAGCGCACCACGGACAATCAGGAGGGGGAGGCTTCATCGCCCGCGGTGGCCATTGAGGTGGGGCCAATGTCCGCTGGCGACGCTGGGGCGGAGTCCTCGCCTGCGATGGTGATGGTGCCGGAGCTGGCCTCCACAAGGGTTGGTGGAACGGAGCCTCCGCCCCCGATGACTACCGAGACGGGGCTGCCCTCTCCAGAGGTTACTAGAGTGGAGCTCCCGCCCGTGAGCATCACTGCGGTGGAGCCCTACCCTGTGGCTATTACCGAAGTGAGGTCCCCGCCTCGTTCCCCCTAGGCGAAGAGGCGATGCGTACGATCGCCTCCTTACCGGACGCCAAGGGGGTTCGCCGCGACGGGCCGCGTCGGGAGCTTGTGGGACTCCGACTCCGACGCCGAAGCCCCTAGGTCTGACGTCCCCCTGGCTCCTGCCCGGGCCGTGGCGACAGAAGCTCGGGACCAGCTAGTGCTGGGCTCCGGCATGGAGGCTGCCCGGCCCCTAGGGCCGGCGTCGTCCGAGGGCGCTGGTGTCCTGATTGCTCCGCACGAGGCTGAGGGGATGTCCCGACGAAGTTCACCGGCTGCCATCGAAGGTAAACTATCTTAGCATAGCTTTGCATCGCTCTCGTAGGACTGTAACCGGCACGCCGTCTTTCAGCAGCACTCATCCCGGAGAACGGGCGATCCCGGGCGCGGTGACGTTCCTTTCAGGGGGGTGTCCAGCGCTCCCAGAACTGCCGCCATGGACGCCACGCATCCTAGCTTAGCGGACTTCATCCCTCAACCAGAGGTGCTAGGAGCATGGCGCGGGGCTACGAGTGACGTGGCCGCAAGCATTGATCAGCAGGAGCTGCTGACCTATGGGGCGGAGCGCTTGGAGACGCATTGGAGGTGTCGAGTGAGGGTGAGTGTTTGGCCTTGTGACTATATGTGGCTTTTAGGGGTTTGTTGATCACTTCATCGCACAGACCCTCGTCCTGGCTCAGGCGTTGCAGGCGGTTCACGCCCGCGAGCGGGGGGCGCTAGAGGGATGGTTGTGGGCCACCGAAGAGGCTCTGCGCGCAGCCGAGGGGACGCACTCCACCAAGGATGACCGCATCCGCGCTTGGAAGTAGAGTGCGCGGAGGCGAAGTCATGCACCGAAGCACATGTGGTCGCGGCGCGGCTGTCAGCCGTGGAAGCGGCACGACAAGAAGCTGCGGAGGAGCGGAATGGCCTGCTCCAGCAGATCGCTGCCCTGGAGAAGGAGAAGGGCCAACTTGCCACGTCTCTTGGGGAGCGGGACCGGGCTCTAGGCAATGCCTCCATGGCTGCGTGGGATGCCATGCTGGCCTTGGAAGGCACCCTTGAAGGCCTCATCGCCGAGGTGCCGCCCCGCGCCTTCGGGCTGGAAAAGCTATCACGGACGCTTTGGCAGATCGGGGATGCAACCAACCTCGCACGTAACGCCACGACGTCATTCAGCGACCATTGCTCTTATGTGACGTCGTGCCGATGTGCGCGCTTCTATGGCTCCGAGGCTGTCAACACGTCGACGGGCTAGCTGACCCCCACCTGGAGATGCCGGCCGGGGCCGGAGTGATGTCCGCGCCATACACGCCGTTCGTCGCGCCATGAGGTTCTTCCACGAGAGGATTTGGGAGTACATCGGGGAGGCCGCTGCAAAGGTCGAGCTACGGCAGACCATGCACGGTGAGGGGAATCTTGGCGTGTGGCTGGATGAAGTCCCTCGGCGTGACAAAGGCGGTGCCGAGGCGTTGGGGGCAACGCAAACCCATAGGTGTGATGCCGGGTTTCTTGTGTGTTGGCGTGTGTTGTAACATAAATGTCTTTCTTGTGAATAAAGTAGAACTTGTTTTTTCCATGTTCTAATTTGTGTATCTTCGTGCCCCGAGCAGCTACTCGACCGGGACCGGCCGCTATTTTCTGACCTTATGAACCGACGGCGCCTTCGGTGTTGGCGAAGGGCCAAGGAGTCGCTGGATTTTTCGGCAGGCCGGGCTTCTTCGGGCGAAGTTCTTGCACAGACGCGCGTTAAGGAGGAGCCTGTAGAGTAGCGGACGCGCGCATCCGAAGATGCTTGTATACGCTTGTTGCGTCTCCTTGTACACATCTTGTGATGAATATAGACTTTGTCATTCCTCAAGACTACACTGTTCCGCGGTAGACTTGTGAGGCTATACTGCTGCATTCGCCATACATAGGTACGCTCCGTCCCCTACCCTTCGAAGTGGTGGTAGCGGGCCGGCGCCTAGTCGAAGTGCACACGTGAGCGCTTCGTCCCCTACCCTTCGAAGTGGTGGCAGCTGCGCTAGCGCCTAATCGAACTAGACGCATGAGCGCTCCGTCCCCTACCCTTCGAAGTGGTGGCAGCGGAGCTGGCGCGCTGGTCGGCGAGACGCGCGAGCGCCCGCCCCTACCTTTGAAGTGGTGGCAGCGAGCTGGTGCCTAGTCGGCGGACGCGCGAGCGCTCCGTCCCCTACCTTCGAAGTGGTGGTAGCGGAGCTGGCGCCTAGTCGAGGTGGGCGCGTGAGCGCCCATCCCCTACCGTTCGAAGTGGTGGCAGCGGAGCTGGTGCGCCTAGTTGAAGTAGATGCGCGAGTGCTCCGTCCCCTACCCTTCAAAGTGGTGGCAGCGGGGCTGGCGCCTAGTCGAGGTAGACGCGCGAGCGCTCCGTCCCCTACCCTTCGAAGTGGTGGCAACAGAGCTGGAGTCTAGTCGGAGCAGCGAGCTGGACTTGCGCTCCGCAGGATGCGCATCATGGCGAGCCTCTGCTGCGTCCTGTGCCACGTTTGCGAGGCATACTCAGAGGCGAGCCTCTACTGCAGCTCATGCCAACTTTTCAAGGCGTATGCAAAAGCAAGCCTCTGCTGCGGCTTGTGCCGGCTCTACGAGGCGTACGCAGAGGCGAGCCTCTGCTGCGGCTCATGCCAACTCTGTGAGGCGGGCGCGGAGGCAAGCCTCTACTACGGCTCATGCCGACTCTGCGAGGCGACGCGGAGGCAAGCCTCTGCTGCGGCTCATGCCGGCTCTGCGAGGCATACGCGGAGGCGAGCCTCTGCTGCGGCTCATGCTGACTCTGCGAGGCGGGCACGAGGCAAGCCTCTGCTGCAGCTCATGCCGACTCTGTGAGGCGGGCGTGGAGGCAAGCCTCTGCTGCGACTCATGCCGACTCTACGAGGCGGGCGCGGAGGCGAGCCTCTACTACGGCTCATGCCGGCTATGCGAGGCGTACGCGGAGGCAAACCTTTACTGCGGCTCATGCCGACTCTGCGAGGCGGGCGCGGAGGCAAGCCTCGCTGCGGCTCATGCGGACTCTGCGAGGTGCCCAGGACGATGGGCCACGCCTTACTCGTACTTGGTAGGGTGCGCACGGAGGTAAGCGTCGACGCTGCGTCTTATTCATACCCCGTGGCGTGCATGGGACCATCAACCACGTCTTTTTTATATTCTGAGAGTACGCGTAAGGATAACGCCTACGCGTGCGCGAGGGCATCCGCGTCTTGTTTATACTCAGTAGACTACACAGGGACAACATCCGCCTTATTTATACACCGTGGAGTGCGTGCGAGGTGGACCTCGGTGCTACGTCTTGTTTATACTCCGTAGAGTGCGTGGGAGGCGGACCTCGGCACTACATCTTATTTATACTCCATAGAGTGCGTGCGGAGGTGGACCTCGGCGCTACGTCTTATTTATACTCCGCAGAGTGCGTGCGGAGGCGGACCTCGGCGCTACGTCTTATTTATACTCCGCAGAGTGCGTGCGGAGGTGGACCTCGGTGCTACGTCTTATTTATACTCCGTAGAGTGCGTGCGGAAAGACGGGTATTGACCGCTGGCCGCGACTGTCGTTGTCCGGTGGCAAGGCGGTGCGAGAGCGTCCGTTGCTGGAGTGATCCACGCGGGAGCCTGGCGAGGTGCTTCCCGAAGCCGCAAGGATCCTCGCGCTTGCGCGCCCGGTCTAGGTGCTCCATTGGGCCTCATGGTGTGGACCCCTGGTGCCGAGCTCCATGTGCCAAGCCATATCCTGGTCGCCGTGGACGGTGATGATTGCCCGTGGTCCGGGGAGCTTCATGCACAAGAAGCCGTGGTGTGGAACTTCCCCGAAAGAGTTTAGGGTTGGTCGCCCCAGTATGGCGTTGTAGGGGTACGAGACGTCGACGACGTCGAAGGTGACATCCTTGCTCCTCAAGTTGTCGCCTCGACCAAAGGAGACCTGCAGGCATATCTGGCCCAGCGCTCGCAGGGGCTGACCTTCGAAACCCTGCAGCGGGATCCCCGAGGGGCCCAACCGACTCCGGGGGATACCCATCTGGTCGAAGGCCGCTGCGAATAAGACGTTTGCGGAGCTTCCTTCGTCGACCAGGGTGCGCCTAACGTCGCATCCTGCGATGATGACCTGGACGACCAGGGGATCTTGGTGTGGGAATTCCACACCCTCGGCGTCGGCGGGCGTGAAGGTGATCTCATGCTGCGCCCAGTCTGGCGGTGCCTGTGCCGGGTATGCCACCACGTGATGTAGCCTCCTCGCGTAGGCCTTCCGCTGCCGTGCCGAGGCAAACTCCAGCGAGGAGCCCCCGGAGATGACATTGATGACCCTGCGCTGGGCTCCCTCCGGGGCTTGCAGCTGCAGGAGGCCCTAATGAGGTTGTTGTACATGAGCCTGGATCCGCAGGGGCCCTCCTGGAGCTGTGTCCCTTGATCTTGGATCCGCATGGGGACTTCCAAGGGTTGTTGGACGTGGGCTACGGCAGGCGGACGCGCCTCAGGGTTCCTATCCCTGGTGACACTTTATCGAAGTGCTGCGATGGCAGTACAGGCGCACGTGTCAAGGTTGCCACAGCCATGGACCTCGCACTACTGGCCTGGTGTTGATCGTCGTACTCTCCGCGGCCTCTGTCATCGTGACCTCGACCATACCCTCACCCCGCCCCGACGTCCTCTGCCGCCGCGGCCAGCGGGGGCGCTATCTTCGGAGCCGCCCTCGATGTCAAAGACATAGCAGGCCTTCCGAGACTTCTGCTGACCGCGTTTGGGTTTGTCGCCCGATGACTCCTTGTGCTGGGCATCCTTGCGTCCGGAGGCGTCCTTCGACGGCTCCTGCTTGCGCTTGCCTTTTGAGGAGCCCTCCTTCGGCGAGCCTTCATTCTTCGCTGAGTCCTCCGCTGATTGCTGTCGAATCGTCACCTTGCCGCCGCCATGCGTCCTCTTCCGCTCTGGCGTAGTCCTCCATCTTGTCAAAGAGCTTCACCACCGTCTTGATTGGTTTCCGTGCGTTGTATTCGGCCAGCGGCCCCGGGCGAAGACCCTGTACTGTTGCATTGATGATGGTCATTTCGTTGACATCCTTGACCTGGCAGCGTACCTTCGCGAAGCGCTTGAAGTAGTCCTGGAGTTTCTCCGAGGGTTTTTGCTTGACTGCGAAGAGCTGATTCGCGTCGACACGCTCGACGTAGTTCCCTTGGAAGTTGTTGTAGAGCCGGTCGCGGATCTGCTCCCACGCGTAGATGGAATTTGGCTCGATGATGAAGAACCAAGAGAGCGCCACCCCCTGCATCCCGGCCGGCGGCTTCGATGGCAGTCTCGTAGACGAGCACGAACTCCTGTGGGTCCGTGTCACCCTTGTACGACTCGATGGCACTCGGGAACTTGAAGTCCTCCGGCCATGCCGCCTGCTGCAAGCCTACGGAGAGTGGCGATTCCGGGTCGACACGCTACAGCGGGACGCGGCTAGACGTGGGGGCGTCTCGGCTGTTCGCCCGCTCCGGCGTGGGCTCCGGCGCGACCGTTGGCAGAGCCTGCTGATTCCAAGCCTCTTGCATATCCCGCACGGCCCCGTGGAGATCCGCCAACTCCCGCTGGAACGTGCTGAGGGCCGTCAGCAGGGCGTTCTCCACCGTAGTCGTAGCCGGAGCGCCCGATGTACCTGGCTGCATGGTCGGAACAGCGGGGATCACGGTCTACACTCCTGGATTACCTGCCGTGGTGGCGTGGTGGACGTCGGAGTCAACGGCGAAGCCCATGTTGCCACTAGGACCGCTCGCCACTTCCGCACAGGGCGAGGGGACGACGACCGCGCCAACGTGGGCGCCGGCGCTGTTGCTCCCAGCCACCCGATCGACGCTGTCGACGGCTGTCGCCGTGCCCGTAGTGGGACCTCCCACCGTACGCGGGGTGTTGTCGACCATTGTGGCGGCGGCGGCGAGGTCAGTTGTTGTGACACCGGTGGCAGGGTCGATCGTCATGGTGTGCTCGCCGGCGTTCGCCGCCGGCGCGCCCGCGTCGCCATCCACGCCCATGGCCGCCGACGCCGAGGCCCTGTGTTGACGCGAGACTTCGTCGCTCCCGCCTTCTTCTTCTTCGCCGCCGACGCTGGAGCTTTCTTTGGCGCCATCCTTCCTCGGATCTTGAGGCTTGCTCTCCGTCCCTCCCCACGGACGGCGCCAACTATTGTGGCTACAGACCAAACAGAGAGAGAGAGTATGGTAGTGGAGAGTTAGGTGAGCAAGTGCTTAGGGTTCCCCATGGCCGGTATCGCACATATATATACGTCCACATGGGGAGTGTTTTTACATCAATACCCTTACATTTGAGTATCCCTCTCAGGGGCACTTATGTCATTACACGTATCCCATTTTGAGCCTTACAACTCTCTAGCAGGCCGGCTGGGCTTAGGTGGGGGCCACCCCTACAACAGTAATATTGTTGATAGCTCTACAGTCTACGCACATTCTCCATGTACCATCTTTCTTAGGAACAAGAATGACAGGAATAGCAAAGGACTAAGACTTTCGTGTACATACCCTTTTTCCATGAGCGCTTGCACTTACCGCTGAATTTCTTTTGTTTTCTCCGGGTTTGTGCGATACGGCGGCCGGTTGGTAAGTGGAGCTCCTGGTACCAAGTCAATTTGATGTTCGATGCCTCGAATGGGTGGTAGACCAGCGGGTACCTCCTCCAGAAAAACATCCTCATAATCATGTAACACATGAGAAACCACGCTAGGAAGAGAGGTTAAGTCATTAGTAGAAAGCAAGACATCTTTATACAGCAATACCAAATGCTCCAAAGTGGAATCATCTCTCATCGCTCTCAAATCAGATTTGGTGGCTATCATGACTAACTTTGTCTCTCCCTCATCCTTTCTTTTTGCACTCAATTTTAGATTGTGGCTCTCTCTCACTTTTTGTGGGATCTCATTCTTTTGCTCCTTCCCTTTCGCACTCTCTACTTTCACCTCAACTTTTTGCATGTTATCATGTATGATTTGAGAAGGAGTTAATGGCAGTAGCGTTATTTCCTTATTGTTCCACATGAATTTATACTGATTAATTCTTCCTTCATGAATAATAGAACGATCATATTGCCATGGCCTACCTAATAACAAGTGACATCACATTCTACAGTATCACGATAAGAACCAATCTGAAAGCTAACATCAATAGTGTACCCAACATTCATAGAACCATTATTGTTTAGCCATTGAATTTGATATGGATGTGGGTGTTTCTTATATTTCAAACCAAGTTTAGTGCAAAGTTCTTTGCTAGCTAGGTTATGACAACTACCTCCATCAATAATAACTTTGCAACACTTACCATCTTTACTCACCTGAGCTCTTGTTTGGAAAAGATTGCAGCGCTGTTCATGGTTGGGCTTTGCTTGAACGCTCAATACCGAAGGGGTGCACACAAGGATAGGACCGGACTCGGGGTCATAATACCCATCCCTATGTGTTTCTTCTCTTTCTTCCTCATGGCCATCTTCAAACGCCTCAAAATCAGTAAGGTGCTCTCCATCTTCCTCACTAGCAGAGTCATATTCTCCATTGTCAGTTATTAACATTACCTTGATATTTGGGCAATCCTTTTGCATATATCTGCAACCAAGACACTTGAAGCATTGGATGGAGCCACTCTTGGCCGTAGAACCAACAGAAGATGATGAAGATGGGACTGGTCCTCTCTTTGGAAAGGAAGGAGTGGCGTTCTTGGCACTCGGGGCAGCACGTGCACTAGGAGTAAAACTTCCACTAGATGGGTTAGTTTTAAACGAATTGAAACGAGATGTGGTTTTACCTCCTGTAGGTGCTGCACGGGGAGTGTAGGAAGATGATTTAAAAACCCTCATGTCCTATTGTACTTGCCTCTCAGCCTTAGTGGCTTGATGCACCAACTCTACCATGTTGTTGTAGGGTTGAAATTCGGCAATTCGCTTGATGGAAGGATGCAAACTAGCAAGGAAACGGGCCATAGTTTGCTCTTCTTGTTCATAAACATTAACCCTTATCATAGCCATTTCCATCTGTTTGTAGTACTCCTCAATCGTGAAACTCCCTTGCTTCAAATTCTGTAATTTATCAAAAAGGTCACGTTTGTAATGTTTAGGAACAAATCTTGCCCTCATATGGTACTTCATCTTTTCCCATGTAGTGATGGGTGGCTCATTGTTCTCCATCCTTTGGTTTTGCACTTATTCCCACCAAACCAAGGAATAATCATTGAATTCTAGTCCCGCCATATGGATTTTCTTTTCTTTAGAATAGTTGTGCAAGCGGACCACCTTGTCCACCTTGAGCTCCCAAGTGAGTTATTCTTCGGGCTCATGTGTACCTGAAAATGAAGGCATTGTAAATTTGAGCTTACCAAATTTCTCCTCATGTGGTCATTCTTCGCCGTAACGATTACGGCGGTGGTAGCCATCATAGTAGTGCGGAAAGTCATCGTCATCAATGTGAAGTGTGCCCCCACCACGGCCACCATGTCCATGGACCGTCCCCGAACCATGGAAGCCGCCCCCTCCACCTCTCCCAGGCGGGGATGGAAAGATGGCGTTTGCCACCACGCGGTCTCGTCGTTGTTGTGCATCTTGGCCAACTCGAGCAACGCCTGCTTCCTCATCTCGCAGAGGTATGGCACTCCCACGATGAACACTTCCTTCGTCTTGTTGTGGTCAAAGTGCGCGCACCACATCGTTCACAATGTTGGTACGTAGCACACTCATTTGTTGGTTCATCTCAATGTGCATGTCTTGTGTGGAATTGTTGATCTCTACCTTGAGTTGCTCCTCCAGGGCAGAAGTAGTGGCGGCGAACTCATTGCGCAAAGTTCCCCTCAAAGCTTGGAATTGAAAATGAGTCACCGGGGAATTCAGACTATGATCCTCTCCCATGTTGTCGTCTCCACCTGACATGGTTAGTAGCACAAAGAAAACACAAAAACCACAAATATATGGGTAATATGTGGAGCCACTCAATCTCACTTTTCCTCTCCCAAGTTCTTACCTTTCCAAAGTGAATTGAGGCTAAAAGAAACTTACACTTGGTGGCGGCTACAATAACAAGTGATGATCAAGTGGATTTAAAAGTGACTAACAATTGCACGGCAAAGGATATTTTGTGGAGCTTGATTAGGAAGTATTTATCCTACATGATCTGAATTTCACGATTAAGTAATAATCCAAGCTAGAAAATATTACCTACGTGTTCATCCAATAGATATAAGTGAAGTGTATGAACGCACACGCAAAGATCAATGTGACTCAATGCAACAAAGGAATGAGCTAGATGGAAACAATAAGGGAAATTAGCTCGTTTGCATCAAGTATGGGCACAAGATTGCTCAAGAATTTTAGTCACTCAAACCGAAATTATGAATTAGAACCACTCACCCAAGTCAGCCTCCTCACCTTTTTTCGCTCTTTTTTCGCTCACCTCTTTTTTTGCTACCTTGCCAATCACCCAAATATGTTCAACTCACTGTTCTGAGTCTATTGAGGTATATGGGTAACAAACTCTTTGGGGAAGGTAGGGGTATAAAGGTAATTATTCTCTCTCTAAACTTTGAAAAAAAATTTGATTGGTGATGTGACCACGCCACAAACACATACGACCATAGCGCACAATATCAAGATTGAACTAAAGGTGAATTCATTTCTATCTAATCCTACTAATGTTATTCATGAGAATGGTGTACTACCTCATGTCACTACTTTGTACATTCTTAGGTTTGACAAATAGAAGACTTTCGAACCAAAGGGAAGGAGGCCGGGGCCAAATCAATGGAGAAAAACAAGGAAGAAGAAGGCCAAGGAGAAGCCAAGCAGTAGGAGGGCAAAAGGAGAGAGGTCCAAGAACTTAAAGCCCAAGTTTTGGATGAGGTTTCCAAGCCCAATTCGGAATTTACTCAAGCCCAACCAAAATCAAACTCGGAATCAACTCAGAATTCAATTTGGATTCGGTTAGGGACAGCTAGACAGGCCTGTAATAAAATGGCCATAACCTTCACAAATGGAGTCTGATTTAGGTGTTCTTATGCTTGTTGGAAAGCCTATTCCAAGGCCCATCCAATGGGTAAGGTCTTAGCTTCAGAAACCATTTGGTTGCGTCACAATCACCAAAACAATTGACGCTGTTTCAGCCTGACAGGACCAAGTTCCAACATGCATAGAATTCGCATCCGGAGTTCGTTTGGGATGGGTGAGTACTTGATGGAAAGCTTATCTTATCCTCTTTCCAATGGATCTAGCCTCACCTCAAAATTACTTCTGTACGAAAAGATATCACCGAAACAAGTCAAGACTATTTATGAATCCGAGTCTAAAGGTGCTGCGCCACCTCCAATTAGGCCCAAGGGCTTTGTAATTTTTGTTAGGGTGGGTGTCCAACTCTAGGATGACCCTTGGCCGCCCCTCTCTCTTCTCCAACTCATATATTCACCATCTACCCCTTTGAACTCTTTGGATTTCGTTGAGTTTAGGTTTAGCCATTATGCAAACTTCTGTTCTTCAGTTTTGTCGAATGACCACCTGTTAAGACAGCCTTCGGAATCCCACCTTTTGAACTCAATATAAATATTTGCAATTTTAGATTGCTTGTTATCTTGTTCTTGCGTGTTTTTCTGTTGCATGCAGGAATATACCTTCGTGGTCAGGTCCATCGTGTTCTTGGCACGGTTGATAACAACTTGGAGTTTGGTTCAGCGATTGCTAAGGCGCAAGCGACGTCGTGTGGTTGTAGTCGGTTCGCAAGGGTCACCTTCACCAAAATCGAAGTTATCATCCTATCGGAAGATCGGGACCCCATCGCCTCATCAGTTGGTATCAGAGCTTCAGTTGACCGGTAGGAATTTCTTGTATCTCTAGTTAGTGGATTGGTTTTTCTTTCCTATATTCCGGAAAAAATTGCCCCACAAAAAGAGTTAATTTCCGCTGTCCAAACCCCGTTTTGCCTTTCAATCTGTTAGTTTTGGTTTGCTAAATTGAATTTGTATCCGTTTTAGCTTTGTCTAGTTGCTGGTCATATCCTTAATTTCATAAAAATCAAAACAAGAAAAATTTCCCCACTCCAAACCATAATTGCAATTCGGCTGATTTATCCTTTCTCTGCAGCCGCCACCAAAAAAGCCATAACTTTTGATTCCGTGATCCTTTTTGAGTGAGACCACTTCCATTAGATTCATAACTTCATTATATATCTTCCTGTAAAATTTTACATCATTCCAGTAAGGCCGTTAAGAGATATCTGCGGTGCAAATGGACCCAAATTTCTGGATTGAATCTGCAACAGTCGGCACTTGTCAATTTTGTGCGAATTTTTCAGTCGGTTTCCAGAACTTGACCCCAAAACAAAAGTTGTAGAAAAATCAGTCAGGAAACGGAGAAAAAAAATCGTTGAAAAAAAGCATCTGACAAAAAGTTACAGCCAAAATACCAACATGCTGTCCAGTGGACAGAAATCTTCAGTTTTCAAGTTTTGGGTCAATCCTTGTGCTCTTCAATTCCAAATTGCATTCAATTGAATTATCTTGTATTTACCACTCCTATACATTGTCATACACTTATTTTAGCCTTCTTCCATCCTTGGTTGATCAGCAATAGGCTAAGAGCTATATATGAACTATAATTCAATTCTATGCAATTTCTGAAATTAATTGATTGTTTTCTCTTGCAACACAATACATAGCCTATCCAAGCTCCACTTCTCCACTAACCGAACAAGTCTCGCTGTACCGGCAATCTCTAAACTCATCACCTAAGTCAGATTTATCATGAACCAGCCACCGGTTGCACCACCTGTTTGCTTTGTAAGAACTTGTAAGAATTTGGTAAGAGCTTGAGATGAGTTACTTGATTTGAGCCTCCATATCCTAGTAGTTGATAGGAACATATACTTGTGATTTATTTCCTTGTTTTCAACTAACCATAGCAGGTTCACGGGATGATTACGAGATAGATCCACATATTCGAGCCATTGACCAGGAGCTCAAAAAAAATTCGTGAGAAAGATGCACGCTTGAGATAAGCTTCTTCACCACGGGAGGTATATGATCGTGATAGTACGTCCGGTAAAACTAAAATCACTTCGCCATTCTTTGCTGGTGAATTTGATCATGATGCCTATGTTGACTGGGAGATTGCGCTAGATAAAGAATTTGAATATTATGATTTGTCTGATAGGCAAAAGATTAGAGCTGCCACTAGTGTTTTTATTGATAATGCAATACTTTGGTGCAAGTACTTAAGTAGACATGGAAGAGTGCCTCAAACGTGGCATGCATTAAAGAAACTTTTGAGAGATCACTATGTTCCTAAATATCATGCTGATTATTTGCTAGCTAGATTGCAACGTTTAAAACAACGAAGGAGAACTATAAGAGAATATTATCATGAATTAAAAACTCGTTTATTATGTTGTGGTTTAGAGGAACATGCTGAAGCTACAGAGAATAGATTCTTACATGGGTTTAATAAAGAAATTCAGGACCTTCTTATTCACAAAGAATATAATTCTCTCCCTCATTTGTTTATACTTGCTTGTAATGTTGAACGTCAGATTGAGGAGAAATTGGGAGTGCTTGATGATAAGAAACATGAGAACAAACCCGTATTTGTGGCTTTTTCTGTGACTAACAACTTGCAGGTAGTTGAGAACTATATCAAAGAGGAGCATGAGTTGATTGAACCATTGACTCCATTGGTTGAGAACGAAGATGAGGAGATGGATGCACCTACATCGTTTGAGGGGAGCCAAAATGGTAAAGGTCATGGTGCTATCATCACTTACGGTGAGTATGCTTGTGAAGAACTACAATTATGCACTGTTCATGCTATTTTAGAGCAAGACTTAGTGGAAAACAATTCTAACACGCCCATATTTCAAGTAGAAAATTCACACTGCATTGATTTGAGTGTTGAGAACGAGTTAAGTGCACCTTGTCAAAAGAATAATTGAATTGCCTGCTGTTTCGAGTGATTCATGTGATGAATTAATCACATACAATGATCATGTGGCTTTGGTTAGATATAAAGAAGTTTTGACTAGAATTTCTCCTGCTAATTCATTGTGTTACATCATGTTGGATCTACCTATGAAATTGTCACATACTATGTAGAAAGTTTTTGAACTTGCATGTTCAAAATACTTGTTTAGTGCCTACACCCCTAAGTACTTCCTTTTGGAGAATAGATATAAGTTTAATTTGATTGGAGATTATGGTGTAGAAAATCAATTTCTTATATATCAAATATGCATAACTTGTGATCACTTGTGTCGCGCCCCACCAAATCGAACGATCCAGAACCTGTTGGAAGATCGGGACCCGCTCCCATCAAGTGGTAATCAGAGCTTCAGGTGTTCCTTCAGGTTCGAGAATACCCTACCTTTGTTGTTTTCGTTTCATCCTAGAGTCCAAGAAAAGCCCTACAAAAATTTTGTAGTCGTAGGTTGTTTCTGTCCCAGATCTTGTTTAGCCTTTTGCACAATTTAATTTCAGAGTCCGTAGTGTTGAGTTTGTGTCCTTAGTCGAGTTGTGTTGCTGGTTTAGATCGTGTTTTGTTTCCGGTTATCTTGCTTCCGCCACCTCTCATACAAACCCTAGCTGTCATCCATCGCGTATTCCACCCTCTGTTTTTGTTTTCCCACTCATATCCCACCCTCTGTTTGAGTCATCCTTCGCGTCTCGTGATCACACAACACCATCCCCCACCTTTCCCCGAGCTTCCGCCACCAATTTCCTCCCCACCCGATTTTGTTTCGGCCTCCACAGAAACCATAACTCGGAGTTGTATCTTCAAACGACCATAACTTTTGCATACGGACTCGAAATCAGGCGATTTTTTTTTGAAATTGGGTGAAATTAAATTTTGCATCTGAAACCAACCTGACTTTGTCAGGTTTCGCGATTTTATTTTCCCCAAATCCTTCAAAAATTCTTTGCGGTTCCAGCCAAGAGTAGTTCTTCTTCCGTGGCTTCAACGGTCGCTCCTCCGACATTCGATGCCATCGCTGCCATGGGCTTGGTCATGTGCGTAAGAATTGCCCGCCAACGGGCATACATCGCCACGAAGATGGAGGCTACATCAGCACTTCAGATGTCGAGGAGGATGATGATGCTGCCTCGGATGACAATGGCGGTGGTGATGAGGACTGGTCCTTGGTGGGCGTCCACAGCGACGCTACGGAGCATCATTGTGCAGCGAGTCCTCAGCACAGTAGAACAAACCGACAAGCTTCAACGCCATAATTTGTTTCAGACTTTCTTCGCAATCAAGAACCGGCGCACGTGTCATCATTGATGGAGGAAGTTGCAACAACTTGGTGAGTTCTGATTTGGTCAAGAAGCTTGGCTTGACCACGCGACCGCATCCACATCCATACCATATTCGGTGGTTAAATGATTCGGAAAAGCTAAGGTAACGCAAACATGCCGAGTCCATTTTTCCATTGGTGGTTATGCTGATCATGTTGATTGTGATGTGGTTCCCATGCAAGCATGCTCTCTTTTATTGGGTCGACCTTGGGAATTTGATAATGATGCTTTACACCATGGTAGTAGTAACAAATACACTTTTATGCATAAGGAAAGAAAGTTACTTTACTGCCTTTGACCCCAGCTGAGATTATAGAGGCCGATAGGGAGAGAGTTGCTGCTAATGATGCAAAGGAACATGATAAATCTGAAAAACAGCAAGTAATCCATTTGAAAAATTCTGTTATGCTTGCCACAAAATCAGACCTTGCTGAAATTGATGATGTTAATGATACATGCTATGCTTTTGTGTGCAAAGATGCTTTATTTTCCCTTGATAATATGCCTTGCACTTTGCCTGCTCCTGTCACTAACCTTTGCAGGAGTTTAGAGATGTTTTCCTGATGAGATACCTCCGGACTTCCACCCATTAGAGGATTGAACACCAGATTTCAATTCTTGTGTGCTGAAACTTGGTCAATATGAGGGGGAAGTAAAATTTAGTACTCATCCAATGCCTATTTGTTCATCTCTTTTTACACCATCTAGTATGGACAATCTGAATAAAGATGATGAATTATGGACGAACTTACAAATCTTTTCACCCTTGCTAGATAAATTTGTTATTGCTCAATTGAGATATGATAATATGGAAGAACTTTGCTTGATTCCAAAAGTTGTAGCTTTGCCCATATGTGCCACCACTACAAGTTTACAACTTCAGATATTTGAATTGCATAAATGCTTCACTTACGTTTGCAAAACTAGTTGCAATAATTGCTGTGTGAGAAATTTTAATTTGCTCATTAACATATATGATTACTCTTGGGTTAATAATACAATGAGCTTTTATGATCACTGTTGTTTTATAACATTAATGGTGCAACAACAAAGAACTACCAAAACGGATGACATATACATATACCATGCATACACCTTGGCTTCTTTGTTACCCTATTTTCAGCTTATCAAAAGCCGAGGACGACTTTGTTTGCAAGAATGGGAGGATGATAAGAACATGTACCCTATGGATACAACCATATTTGCTATGCTTGTTGTTCCAATTACAAGAGCTCCTACGCATCACTTAAATTATCAGGTGAGCTCGTTTCAAGGAGGTTTTACTTAGTTTAATAAAGAACTTATGATATTATATAATGATGGTTTGTTGCATTTGTTATCATATACTGAGATTTATGATCAAGATCATGCAATACGTGAGGCTACACATATGTTAAAACCGAGGACGGTTTTCTATCAAGAAGGAGAGTATGATGTGACCACGCCACAAACACACACAACCATAGCGCCCAATATCAAGATTGAACTAAAGGTGAATTCATTTCTATCTATTCCTACTAATGTTATTCATGAGAATGGTGTACTACGTCATGTCACTACTTTGTACGTTCTTTGGTTTGACAAATGGAAGACTTTCGAACCGAGGGGAAGAAGGAGGCCGGGGCCAAATCAATGCAGAAAAACAAGGAAGAAGAAGGCCAAGGAGAAGCCAAGCAGTAGGAGGGCAAAAGGGGAGAGGTCCAAGAACTTAAAGCCCATGTTTTGGATGAGGTTTCCAAGCCCAATTCAGAATTTCCTCAAGCCCAACCGAAATCAAACTCGGAATCAACTCAGAACTCAATTCGGATTCAGTTCAGGACAACCAGACAGGCCTGTAATAAAACGGCCATAACTTTCAAAAACGGAGTCTGATTTAGGTGTTCTTGTGCTTGTTGGAAAGCTTATTCCAAGGCACATCCAATGGGTAAGGCTCAGCTTCATAAACCTTTTGGTCGCGTCACAATCACAAAAACAATCTGACGCTGTTTCAGCCTGACAGGACCAACTTCCAACATGCATAGAAATCACATCCGGAGTTCATTTGAGATGGGTGAGTACTTGATGGAAAACTTATCTTATCCTTTTTCCAATGGATCTAGCCTCACCTCAAAATTCCTTCTGTACGGAAAGATATCACCAAAACAAGTCAGGACTATTTCTGAATCCAAGTCTAAAGGTGCTGCGCCTCCAATTAGGCCCAAGGGCTTTGTAATTTTTGTTAGGGTGGGTGTCCAACCCTAGGACGACCCTTGGCCGTCCGTCTCTCTTCTGAAACTCATATATTCACCATCTACCCCCTTTGAACTCTTTGGATTTCGTTGAGTTTAGGTTTAGCCATTATGCAAACTTCTGTTCTTCAGTTGTGTCAGACGACCACATGTTAAGACAGCCTTTGGAATCCCACCTTTTGAACTCAATATAAATATTTGCAATTTTAGATTGCTTGTTAACTTGTTCTTGCGTGTTTTTCGGTTGCATGCAGGAATAGACCTTCGTGGTCAGGTCAACCGTGTTCTTAGCACGGTTGATAACAACTTGGAGTGTGGTTCAACGATTGCTAAGAAGCAAGCGACGTCGTGCGGTTGTAGTCGGTTCGCAAGGGTCACCTTCACCAAAATCAAAGTTATCATCCTATCGGAAGATTAGGACCCCATCGCCTCATCAATTGGCCGGGATGAGTGATGCGCAAGCCCAATGTTCAGCTAGGAGTATTCAGGAGCAGCCCTCAATGCAATATCAATGACTAGTCTCAAGTATTCAAAGGATGTAAGTGAAGCTTGTATGTATGGTGTTCGGCCGTTGGTGTTCAAGGAAGTCAACGCGAACACTAACACCTCCCTAGAGTTGGTTTCGGATGGTAACTTCCACACGGATTCGAAAGTGGATAGCTAGCCAAAATTGACTTGGATTCTAGGGTTGTACTTGGATTGATCTGGAAGGAGTTATGGACACAGACTCAACTTCAAGAGTAAATTGAATCTACTTTTTTTGTTTTATGGGGACACAAAGATTAGCACGTAAACAAAATTTCTAATGGATCATGACTTAATAAAACTCACGAAAATAGCAGATGTGAAACTAGGGTTTGGATTTTTTTTGTGTTTTCGGTTTATGGACTATAGGACAGCAAGTAATAACTGAAATTTAAAGGGATAAGATCCTACCGAGTAAACCGCGCTCTGATGCCAAGATGATACGGGGTCGCCCGATCTTCTCAACGTAGGATGGATACTCACGGGAGTCTTGATGAATCGTAATGATCCTCCAATGCTAGTGCAAGGGACGAACACTCTTTAATCCGCCAAAACACACTTGTGTTGATTTCGCCGACCACCAAGAGAAGATCTATCATGCACCCAATTCCCAGCGGAAAGGCTGAACGATCTTGATTGAAGAAGGCACTCCTAATTCCCTAAGGAATTTCGGCAGCAATGCTAAACTCGAAAACTTTAGTAGATTGATTTTTCTCAAACGTGGTCTGCCTCTAACAAAAGGGATACAAGGGGGCTTTATAGTGCTTCCCCGAACTCATGTAAGGAAAGCCTTGGCCGAATCAATCTCTAATTCGGTCAAGTTTCCTAATCTAATTCCTAAAATTTAGCAAGTCTGTTTCCTTCAATTTCGAGCTAAGCCCCTATCGTATTACAAGACCGAGATTGAGGTGGATTCGGTTGGCTTTTAGGCACGCAGGCCACATCTTGTGCACACCATGAGATTTGTGATCACGTGGCCTTCCATTGATTTGATGGCTGCTTGGTTGAGACTTTCTTGGACGCATATATCTTAGTTCCTTGCTCACATGGACTCTCATCCTCTTGACTCGTGACTGGTTGGACCTTCTCCACTTGATCTTCCGTTGCTTCGAATCTGAGAAGGCACAACATATTTGCATTAGGTAGTATGCTATTCTCATCTAACGTAAATAGAAGACTCTCTAAGAAACAAAAGCACCTGTTGTTGAAGTAGTTTAGATCTTGCTCTTGTCATAGGACCTTTCAGAGCCTCATCACTAGCTTTGTCATGCACACTTGGAGTGGACGATGAATGTGTAATAGAGATGTCCTCATCACTTCTCATCATGAACCTTTTAGTAGCTTCCATTGTTATCCCAATCACAGGTTCAGCCTCAATCCATTTTATGAACGTATCAATAGCTACAAAAAGGAATTTGAGGCCTCCTAGTGCATTTGGGAACGGTCCTACGATATCTAGACTCCAGGTCATAAAAACCTTGTCAAAATTCCACGTTTGAGAAAAATAAATCTACTAAAGTTTTCGAGTTTAGCATTGCTGCCGAAATTCCTTAGGGAATTAGGAGTGTCTTCTTCAATCAAGATCGTTCAGCCTTTCCGCTGGGAATTGGGTGCACGATAGATCTTCTCTTAGTAGATTGACTTTAGTAGAGCCAATTAGTGTATCTGCCTGTTATGAAACTGGTATTGTACACATTTCCTAACTAGCTCTTTGGGGTTATTGAGGGCTGTTGGTTAGTAAAAACCTTGTCAAAAGGCTTTTCCGACCTATATTATGTAAAAAGTGTGTGCTCCACATATGCCTCCATGAATGTCATGAAGGAGTTGTAGTCCTTCTTTCTGCGGTTTGCATCACATGAGAACCTCTTGAGTACTCTGTTTATAGACTACCCCATCGACCAAAGTATACATTTTGGCCTTGCGGGATAAACGATCTACTTCGAGATTATCGTCGGGTATTGAACCCTCTTGAATATACTCGTAGAAGGTTCCCATCCAGGTATCTTCATACTCAAGAGAGGTTGTCTCATTAGGAGTTGTTTTTGGTGTTTCGACTAGAGACGGCTTCTAGAGTTGCTCTGAGAAGACTCCTGTTGGTACTTGTGATCAGGAAGAAGCCTTTCAAGCCAATTAGTCAACGAGAAAATTATCTTTTCGAGGGATAAATTGTATCTCGAAACCAAAAAATTGCTTCTCAAGCTTTCTAACTTTCGATAAGTGCTAACATATGGTCGTACTAGAGTATTGGTACTCTTTTCCAATCTGATTCATGACCAGTTGAGAGTCTTCTCTCACGAGTAGTCGATGAATCCTGAGCACTTTTGCAGCTCGTATGCCAACCAACAAACTTTCGTATTCAGCCACATTATTAGTGGTTAGAATGTTTAATTGAACAACATACTTTAAGGTCTCTCCCGTGAGAGATTTCAGGACCACCCTAGCCCCTAAGCCACTAAGTGTAAGTGACATATCAATGTACATTGTCCACTTGTCATGAGAAGTGTACTGGGGATCCTGAACAGGTTCAGGATTTGTCCATTTGATGATAAAGTCTATCAAGATCTGGGATTTAATGGCCGTTTAAGACACAATTAGTAGAAATGTGCACATCTATGACGAATTTCTCGTGATGAATGAAAATCGCGTCACTGAACAGTGCCTAACTATGACAAAATTTTGTGTTTCGTCATGGAGCATTGGTGACGGACCTCGGGCACCAACTATTTATGACGAAACTCAAAAATGTGTCATTGAACAACACAGATATCGTCACAGATGACACGCGCAGCTCGCATTAATCATTTCTGACGCTCTGTTTTCAAACTGTAACGAACACGACTTCGTCATTAAACCATTATAAGATAGCTGACGAACATACTTTCGTCATAAGTCTTCGGGCACCCCTTGTCCATGTCTTGTATTACTGTGGGGCCCAGGCCCATCATGCCACGTGTACTATTCGCAGCGATCTGCCACGTGTATTATGGGACTGGACGACTTGCATGGCATCCACGTGTAACAGTGGGTCCCGCAACTAATATTTTGCAAAAAAACGTTCTAGGTCGGGATCGAACCCGAGACCTGTAGAGAGCAAGGAACGGCTTTACCATTGCGCTACATGATCACTTGCGTTGGTGTCTCATTGTAAATATTGTAGTACAGTATACTCCCTGGCTCCCCTCCATGTTGACTCAAATTGGAATCCCCGTCTAGTAAACTTGGATCTCTGTCCGCTCCCTTGACTTGCGGAGAGGCGGCGGCGGAGGAGGAGGATTCCCCGTTGGGCGCTGCGGCGGAGGAGCCCCACCCCGGTCTGGTGTGGTGGCTGTGGCGCTCTTTTTGCGGTGAGGCAGCGGAGCTTTCCGGTCGGCGTGGCGGCGGAGGAGGAGGATTCCCCGTCGGGCACTGCGGCGGAGGAGCCCCGCCCCGGTCTGGTGTGGTGGCTGTGGCGCCCTTTTTGCGGCGAGGTGGCGGAGCTTTCCCGGTCGGGCGCGGCGGCGTTGGCGTCCCAGTGTGTGCCGCGCGAGGCGCCTGCGGCCGAGCTGTTCCAGTTCATAGCTGAAAGGTATGTTACCTTCTTCTAGTATTAGATTCGTGGTTCCTGGTAATAGTTCACTAGTTCCCGGTGTTGGATTTGTGTTCATAGCTCTCTAGCTAGTTCATGCATACTTATAGGACTGTGTATTATGTTGATATGGAGATGAGGCTGAAGGATTCATATTAGATACAAGGGAACAGGGGGAGAGGGAAGGAAAAGAAGTTTGTACACCTCAACAACTTCTTATAGGTCATATACACTACAGATTTGTACACACCCTATTAACAAATTTGAATGCAAATCAACGGTTGCTGTACAAAAAAAGAAATCAACTACCTATAGCAGACTGTGTATTATTTGTTCTAGTGTTAGATTTGTCACTTTTGACTGTTTTATCTGAATTTGCATACTTATGCTACAACAGATGGACAGAAGATGGGTAAATGGGAGACAATTCACACCTGCGAGTTGAACAATTCATGGAGTTGAACAATTCATGGAGTTTGTTAGACAAAGATACCCGGAGCAAACCCAGATCCTTTGCCCGTGTCGTCGATGTCTTAACCAGACTTTACGGCCTCAGGTAGAAGTGCATGACCACATACATATTTCTGGAATGTCGTCCACATACACCAGATGGATTCATCATGGGGAATCTTTAGCTGCTGACATTGTAGAACCATCAGATCTGCATGAATGTCATCATGATGATTGGATCACAGTGGATGAGGAAGACGACGACGACGATAACAGAGTGCCAGATATTGATTTAGTTGGAGAATTGTACACAGCTGCAGAGCAGGATGGACAAAAGCCAAAGTTTGATAGAGTGCTTGCAGATTTGAAGCGGTTAGTATGTCCTGGACCTAGCCACTCAAGATTCTCCTTCCTTGTGAGGTTGCTCCATATCAAGTCCCACTATCGAATTGGCAATACGGCATTTAATGCATTATTGAAGTGCTTTCCTCAAAGATTCCCTGAGCCAATTACCAAAATCTTATGACGAGGCAAAGAAATATATTCGTGAATTGGGCCTTGGGTATGAATCGATCCATGTGTGCAAGAATAACTGTGTGTTGTTTTGGAAGGATTGTGCCAAAATGGAAGTGTGCCCAAAATGCGGTGAGTCTAGATGGGAGGATGGAGATGGCAGCAAGCGGGTTCCTCATAAGGTTTTTGAGGCATTTTCCACTAATACCAAGGTTGAAGAGGATCTTTGCTTCAAGCCGAACAGCAGAGGATACCCAATGGCACAAGAATAAGCGTACGCTGAGCGACAATGAAATGAGACATCCAGCAGATGGGGAGGCATGGCAGGACTTTGATAGGAACCATGAAACTTTTGCAAGAGATGCAAGGAACTTGAGACTTGCCGTCGCTACAGATTGTTTCAATCCATTTGGCAACTTTAGCGCGGCATATAGTGGCCTGTTCTTGTTACACCTTTGAACCTGCCACCATGGGAATGTGTCAACCCATCGAACTACTTTATGTCTTTACTGATCCCTGGTCCAACCTCTCCAGGAAAGGATTTTGATTTATTCTTGGAGCCTCTTATAGAAGAACTGCTTCAACTATGGAAGGGTGTCAGCACTTATGATGTAGTAAGTGCTTCAAAGTTCGATCTGCGTGCTGCTGTGCTTTGGTGCATACACGATTATCCAGCATTGAGCACCTTGTCAGGCCGAACTACAAAAGGTTATTATGCATGTATTCATTGCGACAAAAATCCATTGTCAAGACCCCTAAGGAATAAGTTAGGCTACCTTGGCCACCATCATTTTCTTCCAAGGGGACACACTTGGCGGAGAAGCTTGGATTTTGATGGACACAGTGAAAACCAAGTTGAGCCAGGAAAGTTCACTATAGAGGAGGTCCTTGAGGAACTCGAGAAGGTGAAAGATGTCAGACCAGGTAAGCACGGTGCAAGCAAGAAAAGAAAGCGTGGAAAGAATGTGGAGCCAGTAATTTATAATCGCAAAGCTGGTTGGTGGAGGCTACCCTATTGGCAGGACTTGTTGCTGCCACACAATCTTGATGTCATGCACATTGAGAAAAACATGTGTGACAATCTTCTTTGGACATTGCTGAAAGTTGAGGGCAAGACAAAGGACACAGTCAATGCTAGGCTAGATTTGCATGATATGGGCATAAGGCACGAATTCCACTGTGTGCAGCAAGGCAGCTCGGTTAAAATCCCAGAAGCTCGCTATGTCTTGACGCCACAACAAAGAGCAGAATTTTGCAAGTTCCTTAAAGGTGTCAAGTTTCCAGATGGTTATGCAGCCAACCTAGCAAAATTCATAAGTGCAGATGGTTCCAAGGTAGTTGGCCGGCTGAAAACTCATTCTTGCCATGTCCTTCTCCAAAGGATCATACCTGCAGGCTTAAGAGGTTTTGTTGCCAAAGATGTATACAAAGCTGTTGCAGACCTTGGGAACTTCTTCAGGCAACTGTGTAGTAGAACTCTAAGAAAGATGTCGTGAAACAGCTGAAAGAGGATATCCCACTTATCTTATGCAAGCTTGAGAAGATTTTTCCACCGGCCTTCTTTGATGTGATGGTGCACTTGGCTGTCCATCTACGACAAGGCACTTTGCTAGAGGCCCGTCAGGTATGGATGGATGTACCCAATAGAACGGCGATCGGGCACATTGAAGAATCTCGTAAGAACAGGCGAGGCTGAAGGATCAATGCGGAGGCTTATGTTGAAAGTGAGACGTTGGCATTTTGTGAGAGGTACATGGAGGATGTTGACACAAGATATAACCGGACGTAAATGTGTCACATGATGGGCCATTAGATGGTGACACCTCTGTTTTCATGCATGGTGTTAAGCTCATTGGCAAGAATAGGTACAACACATCGATCATAAACTCATGGACAAGCTAGTTTGGTATGTGCTTAATAACTGCGACGAGGTTGAACCATATGTGGAGTAAGTATGATTTTATATATGATGATTTCTTGTTTCCTATATTACATATCAAATGTTCCTAATAATCCTTATATGTCCTACAGCATATACAGACAACATTTAGAGAAAGAAGGGGCATTAGATGTTGACAGGAGGCTAGCATCAGAATTTCCAAAATGGTTTAAGTCTCATGTAAGTGATTAGCATATTTTAATTGTGTTAGGCTGATCATTGGCAGAGTTATACCACAATTTAGTGGTGGTGGTGGTTTTATGTTTGTGTGCAGATCGTGGAGCTGCGTAAAGAGAAACCAACAGAGGTCACTGAAGGTTTGCATGCACTGGCATGTGGTCCTGATCTCCGAGTCAAGAGCTGTGCAGCTTGCATTGTCAATGGAGTCGGTATAGCGTTGTTGACCGTGAGAAAACCTGCATACGAATAGTGGTGTCATGACCGATGGCACACATGGAGGCAAATCGGTGGAATTTTATGGTGTCCTTAGAGAGGTTATTGAGCTGCAGTATAACTCCAATCTACAAGCCCGTAGGACGGTGGTTCTTTTCGATGTGACTGGTACAATCAAGTTGGCAAGATCAGAGGCATTAGAGATGATGGACATTTCAAATCCATTAACATTCAGTCATTCGGTCCAAGGATGACCCTTTCATTTTTTGCAACACAGTCAAGGAAGATATTTTATTTGCAGGACACCTCCTTGGGCAAAGCTTGGCGGGTTGTGCAAAAGTTTGAACATAGGGATATGTATAAGGTGGCTGAAAAAGAGAATGAAGTGCACCAAGATGATCACTGTTCTGATACAGAGCATGACGTGCATGAGGGTGATGGTGATCAGGTTACGCACCATGTGGATGATAGAGAAGCCACTGTCATTGAAGCTAATTTAGCAGACCTTATAAGAAGTAAGAGGAAGTTGACATGCTTGAAGACAATGATGATGAAGATGACACTATTATGCAATATTGCGATGATGATGACAATGGCGTAAACGACATGTGTGAAGATGATGATGGCTTGTAGGATTTTTCATGTATAACATTTGGGAAAACATGTATTCTAAAACTGCACTGTATTCATATAAATTTGTTCCGATCAACTCCGATCCTCTGGTTAACTCTCTGGTTGTTCACGTTTATCTTAAGTGTTTTCTGCTTGTCATCATCTGAAGGCACATGCAGATGAGCCTCCATGATGAGTATCTCCCAATCATGGTGCCGCAAAAATAGCAAGACAACAAAGAATCAGCATTGTATTCCAAGTCAGATAGGGAGCAGCTAACCAGAATTAGCAAGACAGAAAAACAAAAAATTTGTGCTTGTATTCTAAAACTGCACTGTATTCACATAAATTTGTGCTTGTCCGGACACAAGACATGTGGATGACCTACTTCAATACAACATACATGATTCCAAATCCAACAACCAGAACACAACAAAGAATTAACATGTTCATCTTCCACTAAAGTTTCTGCAGGTTAAGTTCCATTGCATTCCTGTCAGCTTTGCCATTTGAGCGGCCTTCACTTCCTTCCTCCTCCTCTTCCTCCTCTGATTGCAATTGCCTGACTTGGATCACCTCTAACTCCTTCAACTGCTCAAAATACTGCCTCTGGAATCTGTAGTACCCACAGTGTTTCACATACTGGAAAAATTTTAAAAACATTAAGCCGAGCATTGCCAAAATCACCAAAGAACTGACAAAGAAGCTCACCCCATCCCTCGGGCACTTGAAGTAGACACGCCCAAGGTTGTGGTTCTCCTTCTTAGACCGTCGCTCGATCACCCTAGCAAGCTTGCAGTCCGGGCAAGGCACCAATGGAAGGCCGGTCTCTTCACCAACCGGAACCGACACCAGATCCGCGGTCCGGGAGCTCCTGTCTCCATGCATCCTCCTCGACGCCATGCTACCGCCAGAGGATTCGGCCCACTGGGACATGGCGCCATTGCACCCAGGAAGTGGCGGCGACCAGGGGAAGGAGAGATGGGGGACGGCGGCGGCGGCGGCGACCAGGGGAAGGAGAGATGGGGGACGGTGGCGGCGGCGACCAGGGGAAGGAGAGATGGGGGACGGCGGCGGCGGTGACCAGGGGAAGGAGAGATGGGGGGCGGCGGCGGCGGCGGCGACCTAGAGGTTGGGGCGGACGAACTGAATGGGGCGATTCACGATGCGGGTAAAAAGAAATACTCCCCCGTTTAAAATTCAATGGCTATACTCCTAAAATGTCAGCCAAATTTTTAAGATTTTAACTAGTAATACGTATAAAAATATTCGAATTTGTCATGTAGGGCGGGTTCACTAGATTAGGGCTCTGGTTCACTGGATTCAGGCTTTGGTTCACCAGATTACGGTTTAGGTTCACTCGGGCCAACTATAGAAGGAGGTAGGGTTTGATGCTTTCTAAAAAGGGTGGAGGAATCTAGTGGCCTAAAAAACGACCGTATTTTTAATATAAGATGGAATTGGGTTTGGGTGACGATGACAAGAGAGAGTATGGAATAAGATAAACACTATAGTGTTCGCTATAATTAATTTATAGATATACAACAAAAAAGTTAGAACTGATGTATCCACTCGTGAATGCGAAGTTTATGAAAAATAAGGATTTTATATGAAAATATGCTAAGACACGGAACTCTATCAAATATAAAACCCAAAAATTCGGTGACGATGACAAGAGAGAGTATGGAATAAGAGAAACACTATAGTGTTCGCTATAATTAATTTATAGATATACAACAAAAAAGTTAGAACTGATGTATCCACTTGTGAATGCGAAGTTTATGAAAAATAAGGATTTTATATGAAAATATGCTAAGACACGGAACTCTATCAAATATAAAACCCAAAAATTCGGTGACGATGACAAGAGAGAGTATGGAATAAGAGAAACACTATAGTGTTCGCTATAATTAATTTATAGATATACAACAAAAAAGTTAGAACTGATGTATCCACTCGTGAATGCGAAGTTTATGAAAAATAAGGATTTTATATGAAAATATGCTAAGACACGGAACTCTATCAAATATAAAACCCAAAAATTTGGGTCCCCGCTCGAAAATTTGAGCAGTGCGCCGAGCAATGCCACCACACCAAATTCTCTCTTTTGCCCTCCGCGCGAAAAAGAGAAACGCCGCACCATCGAGTTCAGTCAAGGGCAATTGTGGTATTTTAAACACTGGTTGTGGCCCAATAAAACCGCCCGCATCCTTGCAGCCGCCGCCACCCTCTCGCCTCCTCTCGAACCCTAGCCGCCTGGCTCGGACCGAGCCACCCCTCGACGAGGACACCGGAGCCGCCACCCCCTCGACGAGGCCACCGGAGCCGGATCCCCTTCGTTGACACCAGCCCCGCCGACGATGCCAGAACCGCCTCGACGACGGCACCGGCCGGATCCGGATCCCCTTCGCCGACAGCTGCCACACCCGACCCGCAACCCCTTCCTCGACGACTGCTGCCGGATCCGGATCCCCTTCGCCGACAGCTTCCACGCCCGAGCCTCAACCTCTTCGTCGACGCCCGCTGCACCGGATCTACTACCCCTTCGTCGACGCCCGCCACTCCGGATCTGCGACCACGATGACAAGAGGTCGAGGCCGACGCAGCGTAGCAAGAGGTACCCCAAAATCCTTTTACCGTGACGATGTGTGCTGTATTCTAGCGATTGAACCTTGGATAGTGCTAGGGTTACATGTTTCCTAGTTGATTGAAGTTGACATGTGCTTAAATTTTTAATATATCTAGTACTCTATTTCTAAACATGTGTTTACACATGTAAGAACCACCACTAAATGATTATGAACGAGCGCGGGCCGCAAATATCATGGAGAATGTTAGAAGAATGGAAGAACTTGCCGTCAATGGTTTAGCTTCTGGTCTAAAATCATTGCGCACAAAAACTGCATTTGCAAAGGCAAAAAAGTCAGGCAGCAAGGGTAGTGGCGCTGAAGGTTCTGATTCATCGGAATATCTCCCTGAAGCTGGAGAGGGAGTTAAGGGAGGTGGTGATACAGATACAGATTTAGAAGAGGAGCCAGTACCCCTCGCAATTGAGGTGCTTCTGTTGGTGATATGCCCTAGAGGCAACATGGAGATGTTGAATATATCACATACTATGTTTATGATACATTGCTTTGTTCCTTGAAATAGACATTATCATTATTGATCAATGAGTATGTGACTTATTTATGAGACTCTTAATGCCAAAATGTTGCTATTTCTAAATGATCCTTGATTATATATCATATAAGGAACAGATATGATTCAAAGATAAGCATATGTATTGATTGATGATCATGTCTCATGGATCATGGTATGGAGATACCAAATCAATAATATGGATATGTGTTAGTGAACATATGTTGGATAGACCCGCCATGAGACACTCGCAGAGATTCCATGTGTCATCAGTTGGTCTCAAGTAATGTTTATGTAGAATCCTTAGACTTGAGATCATCATGGTTCCCAACATGCGTAGTAGCCTATTTTGGGACTACTAACCACTACTCCGTAACTGGGTAGTCATAAAAGTGGTCTTTGGGTTTGCTATGAAACATGTAGTGGGATGTGAATGATCAAGATAGAATTTGCCCCTCCTTATGGAAGAGATATCTCTGGGCCCCTCGATGTAATGGATTATGAAAGTGCATGGCCATGCCAAGGTGATTGAGGAGTCAATCACGAGTTTATAATCCATCACGGAATCGAGAGAGTGACTGAGCTATTAAGAGGATGACACAGGTCTTGCCTTGAGCTTAATCTATATCGTGAGGCAAAGGGATTCGTACATGAGAACATTACAGGTTCAGCCGATATGATCTTTACGTATACTTTGGGGTTAATATGTCTTGCTAGAGGCCGCTATTAACAGGGTGACCAGAAAGGCATTTCCGAGTCACGACCAAGTATACGTGAACCTACAGGTTCGCACACTTAACGGTTTGGAACACTAATTCGAATGTGATTCGGATGTGGGCTCAATTCGGATAGAGATCCGGATAGACTCCTATTGGGCCTCGGTCCACGAGGCCCAAGTGAGGAGGTCTATATATATGGAGGCGAGGGGCTGAGGGGGTATGCATCTGTTCATCCCGAGCCAAACCCTAGCCGCCACCTCCCGAGCCAAACCCTAGCCGCTCGCGAGTGCTAGTACACTCGCGATCGGCGTTCCAGCCCCGGACGTGTGGATACCGGTGGAGGCGCTGCTCGTTGCGGCGTTGATCGGCATCAACAACCTACAGATTGGATCTGCTCGTGGTGTGGTTGATCGCGTGGAGGAGATGATCTGTTCGGGACGATCGGCTACTTCCACTACTACCTCGACGCGCGTTGTTGGATCGGCTTCTCCAACTCTTCTTCCGCTGCGCTGCGCGTCTAGTGGTAATGATCCATGATCCCTCCTTAAGCATGATGTCCTTGTGTGCGCGGTAGCAAAGTTTTATTTTCTGCTTCCGTAGCCTTCGCGCGATCCTTCAGCTTCTTCTATCTTGGCTTGTGATGGGAGGGAGGGGGGTTAGATAGCAATGCAATTCTTTGTTGTGTATATACTTGGTTAATTTGTGGGCATGCTTACTGGTTATGTTTTTTTCTCCAATTTCAGCCTCCTATTCCAACTACGCGTAGAAAAGTCTGTGCCAAAAGGACAAAAGGCAGCGCTAATATGGGTCCTAGGGGAAGGCAATCTAAGAGAGTGAATTCAACTCCACCAACAGAGGTGCCTCTTGGAGTTTCTACTCGGTCTAAAAGGCAGTGCACATCTACACAAGGTGAACACACCTTGCCACCAGCAGCGGAAAACAATGGCGGTGAAGCTGTACGCTTTGATGAATTGACTGGAGACATTGGTGTGGACAGCCATCCTAGCCCTCTAAGGGACTGGACATATCCAGATGACCTTAGCCATGGCGAAGAGCAGACCGGTCAGCAGAATGACCCCACTGATGAAGGTTGGTTATTCTTACATGACCATCAATCAATTCTCACTATTTGATATCACATTTGATTTCTAACAATCTGAATGTATGAAAACTGTGTAGTACCAATGCAAACAAGAGCGAGGAAGCCGAGGTCAGCAACTAGGGAGTTTTGCTTGACAAAATGACCAGATCGATGGGAAGAAGGATGGCCATCTCTGTTGTCGAGGGGAACAGAAGGCCACATGAACCAGTGCAAGCTGCCAAGTTTGCATCAGAGGCAGGTGTAGTAGTTAGGTCTCAAGTACCGATTTTGACGCATTGGAAACAATACAAGAAAGAGACTGAACATTTTGAGGGATTTGTGGGCAGGCTATCTGTAAGTATAAATCTACACTCTTGTTCTTACATTCAACTCTGCCTTGAGCAACTTAGTAATGGATTTGCATTAACACTTTGGCAGGCGAGGCTGGCCATTGACACCACTGACAAGCCAACAAAGGAAGCATGTGTGAGTGTATTCCAGTGTGGGGTACGGCAGATGCGGTACAGGTTGAAGCAAGCCTACTTCAATGGCGTCCCTGCTGATGAGATCAAAACGACCTCTCCTGTCCCTTACATGACTGATGCACAGTGGTGTGAACTCGTCGAAAAGTGGTCAAGTGGTAAGAACAAGGTATGTGCTGCTCAAGTGGTGCGAACTCATCAAGTTCTTGTCTAGTCTTTCTATTTTCTACTTGTGTTGGAGTCTAACACAAAGAAAGTTGTAGGCAATCTCTGAGCAGAACAAGCGAAACCGTGTAAAAGTCAGGTACCATCAGGCTACAGGATCTCGCAGCTATGTTGCACAGCTGCACTCATATGTAAGTGATGGTTGTGTTTTATTGTTACTTTTTATATTCAATACCCACTGCCTTTGTATAACAGTTGCACACATGTGCAATTTCCTATCTGAAACAGAAGGAGAAGAACAAGAAGAAAGACGCAGAACTTGGTGAAGAAGTTGATGAAGAACATGATGAACTTCATGAAGAACTTGATGCAGTGGAAGTATTCAAGGACTTCCATACCAGTAGGAAAAAGGGCCTGAGTGACACTGCAAGAGAAGCAATTGTAAGTACCTTCATTTGCTTTCCTTGAAATCTGCTCAAGTCATTGTCATAACAGAAGGAGAAGCAACAACGAGCGGAGCATTAGCACTAAGCGATGCAGCAGCAGCGTAGCATTAGCATTAGCGATGGCGAGCAGAGAAGGAGCAAGCGATGCGATGATGGCGATAGCATGAATCATTGAAGTCTATGCATTACTTATTTTGAATTAATCCATGTATCTTTGGTCTCTCTGTTTATGATTTTTTTAATTTCAATTTAAGTCATCTTCCACTATGTGTAACCTAATGTTTAATCCTTGAATTTTGCAGTCTACTATGGAAACTATGCGAGCAGAACCTGTTGCTGATGGGCAGGCACCGTTGCCTAGTGCTGATGTTGTTTCCAAGGTCCTCTCCCAGAGCAGCTGCAACACCCAATTTTTGAAGAATGTTGGTATCCCGACAAGCTCCACCAAAACAGAGACATCTACAGAGAAAGCGCTTCGGGAACAACTTGCTGCTGAACAAGATAGTTCAGCTGCTCTCCACCAACAAGTAGACGAACTGAAGAAGAAGACAGAAAAGACTGAAAGGGAGTTTGAGGAGTTTAAGAAGCAACAGGAAGAGAACAATATGCTCCTTAAGCGTATCTTGCTCTTGAACGGCGGCGCTGGTAACTCTCAGTCTTGAACTTCTGTTGTGGCTTCATGCGGTGAACTCGTATGGCTTGATGCGTGAACTCTGCTAGTGGTGTGGTGATTGCTGAACTCCTGTCAATATTTGCTTATGAACTGAAAAATATGTGCTTGTGAGCTTGAACAATGTAATATGTTGTCATTCTGTGATTTCTGTCCAGTAGACTTGTGACGAACTGGGTTTAATTTTGTGATGAAACGATCGCTGTACATGTGGACCAATAAACAATGGAAAGCCATGTGGACAAATCAGGAACCGACACGTGCCTTGTGCCACGTCACCTGCCAGCATGGACAACGACACGTGGCGCCTGCTCGTGGCACGCCACGTCAGCTGACATCATGGATTCTGCCACGTGGCACTGCCACGTCAGCTTCCAGCGTGGTTCTGTCCACGTCATCGACCACGTGCACCGCCACGTGCCACTGCCACGTCAGCTTCCAGCGTGGACGCTGCCACGTGCCACTGTCCACATCAGCTCCCACAAAGGCTCGGCATTCAATTTGTGACGAAAACAGTGACGATTTTGGTTTCATCATAGAAGGGAAACGGTTCTACGACAAAAACGTCTTCGTCACGGATGAAAGCACTTCCATGACGAAAAATTCGGTTTCATCACCGTGCAACAAATGTGACACTCCGTTTTTGACAAACCGAAATTCGTCACTAAATCGTCAAAAAAGAATATTTATGACGAATCGGGCTTTTATTATGACGAAGTCTGTTAGTCATGTATGTGCACATTCCTACTAGTGCAAAATGGATGTCGAATGCTCCAACTTCAACCGACAATTTTGCCATACGTCCCTTTTTTCCCAGTTCTGGAGGACCTCTCCTAAAGGAAACTCAGATGGCACAATAATTTTGTACACCTAAAAATAATGCCTCAGTTTCCTCAAAGACATGAGGATGGCACATAAGAGTTTTTGAACCTAAGGGTAGCGTTCCTTAGGCCCGTGTAAAACTTCGCTTACATAATAGACCGGTCGTTGAATGCCCTCGTGTTCCGCGACCAGTACTACACTTACTGCCTGTGGCGTGGTAGCTAGATATGTTAAGAGCACCTCTTCTGGTTTCAAAGAAACCAAAATAGGAGCACTCGTAAGATATCTCTTGACCTACTCGAAGGCATCGTTAGCCTCCTTCGACTACTCAAATCCCTTATGCTTGCTTTGAAGTTTGAAGAAAGAAAGTCCTTTTTCCCAGTCGTGCGATGAAATAACTTAAAGCCACCTGCACCCTGTGAGTCTTTGGACTTCTTTCTTAGTGGTCGAAGGGTGCATTTGCTCAATGGCCTTTATCTTTTCGGGATTTGCGTCAGTACCTCTTGTAGAAAAAAGGAATCTAAGCAACTTTCCCGAAGAAACTCTGAACACACATGATGTGGCCAAGAGTGTGAATACTACATTGATTTGTGCTTCACCCATGCAATCTAAAGTTACAAGGCTTAGTAGCTCTGAATTGCGTAATGAGAAAGAAGCAATTAGTTATGGGAGAATGAAGAATATCCTACTTCGTACGGATGCTTATGTGATTCCTCCTTTGCGTAATGCAAACAAGCCAACAATGCATGGAATTAGAGGTGTGGATGGTAAAGAAAGAAAGCTAGTTCGGGTAAAGAGGAAGACACAAGATCAATCAAATTCTCGTGATTGCAGTTCTGTACACAATGTTCATGAAGATTGCAACACCAATTCAGAGGTTTCTAATGCACACAAAATACATATTTGGAAAGCTAATAAAGTCTACTTTCCAATGAATCAAACGGCGCATGATTGGAGCTTTCTACACAAAGTTATTGCAACTTCATTGTTTGCTACACGGGCTGTCTAGAGAGACGCGCGGGACTTGCCAAACATAGAGAGTCCGAGTATTGCAATACAAGTAAGGGTAAAATCCGACCATACCATGGATTTCCAAAGGATAAGAGGGACTCCTTTTCAGGTTTCAAACAGATTTGGAAGCCTTTGAACAAGAAAAGGAAACCTATAAATATTTGAATTCAATTGGGATTCGGTTCGAGTCAGACAGGAAGTCCAACATTAAAATGCCCATAACTTTAACAAACGGAGTCCGATTTGGGCGTTCTTAGACTCGTTGGAAAGCTGTTTCGAAGCCCCATACAATGGATGAGGTGCCAGACATGAAATCCTCATGATCACATCACAAATTGAGAGAGAATCCAGAGGTAGCAGTTTAGGTTGTTCCTTTTTAGTTCGTATTGGAGTTTGTTTCGGCCTTAGGCCAGGTTGTGCGTGAGTTTTAGTCAAGGCCGTGCATTGTGCACCAATATAAGGCCAGGGCCTTAGCCCCATTGTAACTTAGGCTATGATATGATAAGTTTTTATGCTTGTGAAATAAAGGAGAAAATCGTCATGATGGTTGTTGGCGGCCAGATTGCGTGATTGCAAGGTTTTCTCGTTTGGAGTTTGTTGAGTTGGTGCAAGGCAAAAATAGGAGATTCTTGAGATTGCCCATCGAATCTACAAGGTTCGTCTCTTTGAATTCATGTCTTCTTGCTGAATTCACGGTTTGGGGAGTTCGGTGGATTGCTTCTAGTGTGCACCTTGCATACTAGTGCAAATTGCCCTTATCAAGATTGTTGGCTGCGTCAGGACAAGGAGAAGGAACCTCGCTGAACATACCGGGAAAGATCGGGCCATCCCTACGCACCAACAAATCCTTAGTTGGTCCGTATCATCGTGGTATCAGAGCGTGGTTGATCGCGGTACGTGCTTGTGTTTCTTGCTGATTTCAGGATGTTTGGAGCAAGTAGAAGAGGTTCGAGTGACTACCACAGTGATGAATTAGGCGAACCACTCGGTGATGATTTACCACCCGCTGTACGGAGCCAAGTCAAGGCGCTTACCGGCCACATCAAACGCCAAGAGGACGTCATCCGTGCTGATTTCGACCAAAGCATCAATGGTGTGCATACAAGAATCACTGAGGTGCAAGATACGTTGAATGCTCGCCTCACGGAGGGCTTCAACAATCTGGTGGTGACACTCCGCCGCTTGGAGGGACGACTACCGCCACCAGGAGGGGCCGGCGCGCAGCACCAAGTACCCAACTTTGTGCAACATGCGTAGTTGCATGACGACGCACGCTACTACGAAGATGATGAGGACATGTTCGATGGCCGTAGAGGCTATCCACGACCACCACGGCGTGATTTGTTTGATCGCCGGACTGCTGTACATGGAGGACACCGCAGAGGAGGTGTGGAACGTGAGGATGACAGTATTGGTCGCATCAAAATCATCATACCAGAGTTCAAGGCAGAGCTGATGCGGAGGCTTATTTGGAGTGGGAGATGCGTGTAAATCAGATTTTTGACAACCACAACTACTCCGAAGAAAAGAAGGTTCGTGTTGCTTCGATTGAGTTCACCGAATACGCTATTATTTGGTGGGATCAATTGAACCGTGCAGGTGAACGTCCACACACTTGGGAGGCGATGAAGCGAGTCATGAGGGACCATTTTGTACCAGCATACTACACACGCACACTGCATACAAAGATACGACGGTTGAATCAAGGCTCCAAGTCCATGGATGAATACAATCAGGAGATGCAAGTGCTCGTGATCCATACCGGAGTTCGTGAGTCCGAGGATGCTACTATGACAAGATTCTTTGAAGGGCTGAACTACGATGTGCGGAATCGTGTTGATTTGATGCAATACGACACCGTACAAGAGCTACTTCACTAAGCAGAGCGTGCCGAACAATGGGTAAAAGACAACCATCCCAAGGTTGTCCAAACTCATACATCAACTTGGAGACGCCCAAATCAGCAAAAGGGCGAAGGAGGCATAAGTTCTAAGCCGATTGCATCCACTAAATCGGTTGAAACTCCGTTTAAAGAAGCATCTAAGGTGACAAGTTCAGCTGATAAAGAGGCATCCAAATCTGATTCTAGCACTTTCTCCACCGCTAGAACAAGTCAAATTGAGTGTTTCAAGTGTAAGGGCAAGGGTCACATGATGAGGGATTGCCCAAATGCAAGGAAGGTGTTGCTCACACATGAGGGATATGTTACGGAGGGCGAAAGCGAGGAATCTGAACATGATGATGAGAAATTCAATGATTCTCCGCGAGAAGTTGTGTATTGTGATCCTGTGGTTGGTCCAACTTTGATGACTCATAAGGTGGATGGTGACAAAGGGGCAGCGACGTGGTGTTTTTCAAACCCAATGCATGATCAAAGGCAAACGGTGCAAGCTTATAATCGATGGTGGAAGCTACAACAATGTGATCAGCAAGGACGTGGTTGATGCACTCTCATTAACCACATTGCGTCATCCTAAGCCATACTATATGCAATGGCTTCACAATATTGGTAAGTTGAAAGTTACTCATAAAATTCACGTGCCATTTTTAATTGATGGTTATGAAGACAAGGTGGAGTGTGACGTCGTGACTATGCACATGTGTCACATCATGTTGGGGCATCCGTGCCAGTTTGATCGCAATGTTACACACCAAGGGAGAGCCAATCGCTTCACTTTTATGTATAAAGGTGTATTTCAATCTTTACTGCCCAAGAGAGATGAGGAGATTATTTTTGATATTGCCATCAAGAGCAAGGAGCTTGTGCAGATTACCACGAAACCGAGGACGGTTTCGCTTGAAGAGGGAGGGGATGATGTGGCCAAGAGTGTGAATACTACATTGATTTGTGCTTCACCCATGCAATCTAAAGTTACAAGGCTTAGTAGCTCTGAATTGCATAAGGAGAAAGAAGCAATCGGTTATGGGAGAATGAAGAATATCTTAGTTCATACAGATGCTTGATTCCTCCTTTGCGTAATGCAAACAAGCCAACAATGCATGGAATTAGAGGTGTGGATGGTAAAGAAAGAAAGCTAGTTTGGGTAAAGAGGATTTTGAAGCCCCTTGAATAAGAAAAGGAAACCTATAAAGATTTGAATTCAATTCGGATTCGGTTCAAGTCAGACAGGAAGTCCAACATTAAAACGCCCATAACGTTCACAAACGGAGTCCGATTTGGGCGTTCTTGGACTCGTTGGAAAGCTATTTCGAAGCCCCATACAATGGATGAGGTGCCAGCCATGGAATCCTCATGATCACATCACAAATTGAGAGAGACTCCAAAGGTAGCAATTTAGGTAATTCCTTTTTAGTTCGTATTGGAGTATGTTTTGGCCTTAGGCCAGGTTGTGCGCGAGTTTTAGTCAAGGCCATGCATTGTGCACCAATATAAGGCCAAGGCCTTAGCCCCATTGTAACTTAGGCTATGATATGATAAGTTTTTATGGTTGTGAAATAAAGGAGAAAATCGCCATGATGGTTGTTAGCGGCCAAATTGTGTGATTGCATGGTTTTCTCGTTTAGAGTTTGTTGAGTTGGTGCAAGGCAAGAATAGGAGATTCTTAAGATTGCCCATCGAATCTACAAGATTCATCTCTTCTAATTTGTGTCTTCTTGCTGAATTCACGGTTTGGGGAGTTCGGTGGATTGCTTCTAGTGTGCACCTTGCATACTAGTGCAAATTGCCCTTATTAAGATTGTTGGCTGCATCAAGACAAGGAGAAGGAACCTCGCTGAACGTATTAGGAAATATCGGGCCATCATACGCATCAACTAATCCTTAGTTGGTCCGTATCAACACACTTCTTAGGATTGAGTTTCAAGCAGTGTTTTATGAGGTTGTCGAATGTTTCCTACAGGTCTAAAACGTGATTAAGTTATTTGATGCTTTTTTACAATCAGATCATCAACATAGGCTTTTGGCCTAGTTGAAGGAAAAAAAGTCAATTGCATCAAATGAGATAAGTCAGACTAGCATTTTTAAAACCAAATGGCATTTTGAATTTGCAAAAGATTTCAAATGGTGTGATAAACATGGTCTTCTCTTCATCTTTTAGAGACAAACTAATCTGATAATAACCAGAGTGTGCATCTAGAAAATTTAATGTTTGATAACCAGCAGTAGAATCAACCAATTGATCAATATGAGAAAGAGGAAAATCATCTGTTGGACAAGCTTTATTAAAATCAGTATAGTCTATATACATATGCCACTTACCGTTAGACCTCATAACTATTACAGGATTAGCCAACCACTCTGAGTGATTTGCTTCTCTTATAAAGCTTGTTTTTAGTAGATTGTCCAATTTAGATATAATAGCTTCCCATCGATCAGGTGCAAACCTTTGTAATTTTTGTTTTACGGACTTCTTGTCAGGCCGTAGAGCTAGCTTGTGCTCGATCACTTCGCTAGGGACCCTGGGCATATCAGATGGTTGCCACGCGAATACATTTGTGTTTGCCCGGAGGAAGGTGATGAGAGCGTCTTTCTATGTAGGGTTGGAAGTAACCCCGATGCGAATGGTCTTTAAAGGTTCTACTGGATCCAACGAAACTTCCTCTCAAGGAACCTATCAAGGGACTGGTGGTCGCATGTAAGCACCATTTTTTTTATCACAGTAGGCTATGATCACTTCTTTGGGATCTGGCATCGTAAGACATTGATATGCATGGTGAGCAACTATCAAGAAGCATGCCAAAGTTGGTCACCCGAGTATGGTGTTATACACCGTGTTGAAATCGACCACATCAAAGAAAATTTTCTCTATCCTGAAATTGCCTGGGGAACCAAGTGTTTTAGGAAGAGAAATTTGGCCAATTGGCTTGCCTAAAGACTCTAGTACGATCCCGTGGAGTGAGTATCGTACAGGCATTATTTTGGTCCAAGGAACTTACATTTTGTCCAGAGCACCTACAAATAAAATATTTAAAGAACTGCCACCATCGATCATCACTCGATTCACTTGACAATTGTTAATGTTGGGCTCGACCATGATAAAAAACTAACCTGGTCGAGTTGAAGGGATCGGACAGACACTTTTCACAAAAGACATAGTGACTTCCAACAACTTTGGAAGATAATTAACAAGGGGAGGGTCAATGGAGTTTTCCTCACATTCAACAGCTTTATACTATCGTTCTGACTCATATGTCGAAGATCCTCTGTAGATGTGCTCGACGGTGTGTTGTGGATCTTGAAACAACATCTCCTCATCCTCGTCCGACTGCTTTCAACCACTCATTTGTCCTACCTCATCGAGTGTGGGAAATGGTCCTTTGCCAGAGTAGTAATCCTCGAGTTTTCATTGGAAAACTCATCAATTGTGAAAGTTGTGTCCTTATTTTTTGTGGAAAGGACACTATCGAACCCCGGAGCAACAACTCCCAGATCCTCTGTGTAAATCGTACTAGTCCAGGATCAGCTAGTGCACACAGTGATAACAGGACACATATCAAGCACAATGACAAACTTTATTTAACTGAATATGGGCCTGATGGCCAAAGTTTACATCAATGGCTCATAAGCCAAAATTAAATATAAGCAGCGGAAGGAAAACCTGAAGTGGAAGAAGCCCACTGAGCCTGCCCACAGGCAAACGACAGTAAGACGCGGCCTACTCGTCCAGATCTTCACTATAGTCAAAGTCGTCTTCCTCTGTGTGGAGATAGCAAGGTGAGTACAAACTTGTACTCCGCAAGTCACACAGAGAAATGTAACATAATGATAAAGGCAACAAAGGAAGGCTTATAGGGTTAGTTTGAGTATAAAACAACATTTAAAGAAATACAGTAAATAGATTGAAATTGTTGAATTTAATACAGTAAGTAAAAATAGTAATTGTAAACGAAATTAATACCATTAGTGCAGGCTCCGACCAAACACTAACCTAACCACAAGCACCCCACCGACCATCTTATCCAAAAACATCTCGCATGGATTCCATCCATCCACACGCTTCCAATCTCTCATGCATTTCATCCATCCACAAGGTTTTCATAAACCAATTTCAAAAACAAAGTTTAATCCGTGAAAAACTTTTATTCAGCATGCCCATGACTGTGGGCATGGCTATCCAGAATAGATTATACACTCTGCAGAGGTTGTACAGCTTTACTCACAAGACATGATCATCCTATATTGTCACCGGATTAACACACTTTCTTATGTGTGCAGCGAGGAGATCATGACAAGGCCTTTACAATACAAAGCCTTCAACCTGGCCAACCAACATTAAGGTTTCACCCTAGTAAGAAATCCACCAAACCGGGACCTCCTCTTGAGCCGAGTGAGACTTCACATGTCCTACGCCATGCTCACTTTCAACCTACGACGAGACTCAGGTTGGGACCCACAAATTAATCAGTCAGGACTGTCCCATACCAGCCTTGTGGTAGTACGATAGGGCTTTGCAATAGTAGCTACAAACCGGTCCTTAATTGACTTAGACTCAACCACATACCCCCTGTGCCCGACAATCAACACTGTGTCACCGAACAATGGTACATGCCTGCACCCACCACCTAACCATTAGCCTAAGTCTAAACCAGCTTTTATATTTTGTTTCAAAATATTTCATAGTCCTTCTTAACTCACTGAAGTCAAGAATACATTTCAAAAGCCTACCATTTTATGCGAAAAGGTAACCCAAAAAAATATTATGTCTAAGCAGATCTAAGCATTTGATGTAAAATTTCTTTAGCCAATACTAGCATACTAACTAGAGTTTGAATCTAGGGTTACAAGGTATGAGGATTTGCAATGTCAAAGGAGATAATAACAAACAGATATTAACTAAACTTAAAACTGAATTGAAATACAGTGAATAAAAATATGCATGCAGAATAATTTAAAATAACATAATTTTATTTTGCAAATTGGGATCAACATGATCAAGGTGTGTGACTTGTCTTACTCTACAGTTTGGTGTGAGTCGTTGTCGAAGAATTATCCAGATTCGTCGTAGTCTACACGAGAAGAACCAAAGCGAATAAATTCAAATAAAATCCAATAAATCCAAAAATTATAAAATATATATTGACAGATAGATTATGATTTTAGATGAATTTAGAAGAAAGAATCAATGAATTCGGAGTTCGCATGAGGGAGAACAAATATCTGAAAGTTTTGAATATCACATGAAATGATAACAAAATTTGAGACTTATCTTTTGAATAGTACGGTATTGGTTGGCTGCGAGGTGGCTGGCAAATGGGCAAAATGGAACCCCGGCAACGAGGCTAAGGTGGTGACACGAGTACAACGACTAGGAACGGTGGCAATCACTGGCGGTGAGAGAAAACGTCAGTGACGGCGTGGTAGCGACAACGGCAGGTTGGAGAGAAATAGTACCGGGTAACATGGAGATGTACGGTGAGCACGGGGTATAACACGGTATGGTGAAGCTAGAAAAATTATTGGCTAAGATGAAAATTTGTCGGAGATGATATAATCGACGTTTGAACAACGACGGTAGAGAAAAAGGAAAAAACATGATATCTTGGTGCTCGGTGAAGCGAATCTAAAACCATTTGAAAGATACCTACCTGGGATGGTTTGGCACGATATGACGTGAACAGATTGGGGAAAACACCATCGGATAGATGAGGAACGAGATGCCATTGGCGGCCATGGCGAGGTGTCAGAGGCGAAAATTTGTGGATGCTTTTCGGGGGAAGGAAGAGAACATGGCATAGAATGCGGCGAGGCAAGTCTAAAAAAATTACGGCATGGGCTAAAGCTCAACGGAGGCGACAAATCAACGTCGGGAAGTCAAAATGGCCATTTTCGCGAAAAGTTCAATTTCTGGCAATTGGCTACACGAAAAATTAAGTAAAAATGGTAGATAAATTTTTTAGAGGCTAGGACACGATATGACATGGACAAAAAACAAATAGCTCACTAAAAAAGTGGTGTACGCGCGAAGGCACGGTTTCAGTGTCTGGCTCGACAGGTTGATGAGGACTCAGAGAATCTTTAGGTGATGGCGATGGAAGTACAACGTAAAACACGTTGAGACAAACTCAATGGTACAAACGGCTCGGCCAAAGGACATCGGATGGTGGCGGAACATGGTGGAGAAGACCTATGGCAACCGGTGGGATGACATCGGCGTTCCGGGCAAACGGAGAGGAGTTAGCGGTGAGGTTTGTGGCGAAACGAAGAGGAGAACATGGGAAACATAGTGCTCACCTCGGTTGTGGTGGAACATGCTCAGTCAGCCGAGGCGACGAGAGGCTCGACAGCGTGATTTGGCCACGGTGCTCCGACGATGCTCCGGCGAAGCTCCGGCAAAGGCGAGGGAAGCACCATGTAGAACGCGCAAAGGCAAAACCAATGGTGTGGTCAAAGGTGGCGGAACTCCACTGTAGGCTGCACAAATGGCCGAAGAACGCCATTCGATTGTTGAGAGAAAAATGCCGATTGCGGTGAGGAGGAAGGGAGAGAGGACTTGAGATTTTTGGTGGTGAATGAGGATGAGGAGACGCACCCGATACTCCCTTTTATAGGCGTGGAGGTGGACCGGATGAGGAGATTCGTGAGGCATGTCTTCTCGGTGGCATGGAATATTCCCGCGAAATGGGCTCACCAAATTGAGGGCTAAGGCCAGGAATGGAAGTGTCTTGATGAGAGGATTTGAATGCATTTGATTACGCAAAATTCCATTGAGAAAATCACGAGTTTGAAGAGCTTCAAATTTCATTCATGCCGGCTGCGCTCGCTCAGGTCAGGAACAACTCGTGAAGAAGATGAATAAAGAGAGGAGAGAGAAAATAAAAAAGAAAATAATAATAATTTTCCAAAAAGAAAATAAATTCGAAAAAAATTTCACCAAAATCCTTGGAACATGAAAAGATAAAATAAAATAATTTCGGATTTAATTTAAGTCTATTTTAACCATTAAAAATATTTTTATTTTCTAAGCTTTAATTTAATCCAAATAAATTTCAAACAAAATCTAAAAATTTGAAAAGTGGATAGAAATGGATATATTGAAATTTTTAAAGAATTAAGAAATTTGAACGAGCTCAATCGGAGTTAGGATAAAAGAGAACGGGCTTCTGGAAGTTTTAAACTAAAGAAAAAAAAAGGAGATTTTTTTGAATTATTTTTGTATTGAAAAAGAAAGATTATGGCATCAGCAAGAAATTGAATTATTTTTCTTTGGCAAATGGGATTTATGACGTCCAAGCGACGTCAAAAAGGAAATTGTTTTTCCGTCGATTTATTTTTCAAAGTAAAAGGATTATATTTGGCTGACAGGTGACTTTTGTGGACTGGGTTTGTGGTGAACTGGGTTCATGGACCAGGGATGGGATCAAATCGGGTGACGCAAATTGAATCCAGATTGTCGGATGGAGATGGAGTGGGTTAAGTGAAGATGGAGCGTCGATATTTAATCATGTGCGGAAGATTGGATCTGGGCGTGACACTTGTCAGCCCGAGAAGAGAGGGGGTTTTAAATTAGATTTAGATTTTCATGAACTTTCAAAAACATCTAGAAAATAGGAAATAAAATCTAAAAATTTCAAAAAAATTCACAGAAATTCCTGGAGATGATTTAGACTTAGGAAAATATTTCCAACTTAAAGATGGTCTTTTAATTTTGACAAAAATCATTTTTAGCTTTGAAATTGATTTTTAAAATCCAAAAAAACACAGAAAATCTAGATAAACGCCAAATGCTTCTAGATAATTAATTTCAAATAGGATTTTTATAGAAAATAAAAATATCATTTTATCTAATAATATTTTTATGTTTTTACCTAAAAACGTCATCTACCATTGTCCACTCCATTACTGAAAGAAGATTCATTATATTATCTAGAATACTTTTGAGGTTACTAATGCAAGGCCAAACTATCATCCTGTTAACAACGAAATTATGGCCAGATTTACTGCCCACGCCAAGCTTAGAGAAAATACCTCCTGTCCCATAAAGGTTCCCTATATACGCATGCAACCTTGTTTCATTTGAGACCCTTAGAACCAGGATAAATGACAGATTATTGTTATCAGGTAACATTGTAGCCTAAACAAGATAATTCCTGCTGATCATATTCTATCACAGAAACATGCCCTTATTTAATAATTACATGTTTACTGATAATAACTGTTGCAATGCGGATGTCATAGGCCTTGTTACGTCTATCACATATAAAAACAGTTACTGTGAAAGGTGCTCCGAAACCAATTCGAAACATTCAGATAACGGATGGCAGGTATGTTTATCTCACCCTAAATTAGTCCTCCAATAGCTGTACC